>ML685840.1:13848721-14006431 GCA_007922175.1 Pelusios castaneus | reverse complement strand
GACTTTGTAAGTTCCCCTTTAAGTCGACTTTACTTTTAAGTGTAGAGACACTAAGTCGACTTAACTAAGTCGACTTAGTTAAGTCAGCTTAGTTAAAGTTGACTTAAATTAACAAGTGTAGACATAGCCACACTGAGCATATGGGCTCTTCTCATGCAACTCTTGGCTGCTGCTCTCAGGCATCTGACCACACCAGCAGCAGGAAACCTTGCAGAGCATGCATAATGCTGCCACACCCAATTTCCAGAAATGTCTGGCTCTGAGCAGCTAAATCTGCCCAACAACTATAACCCAGGCTCGGAGATCCCGTAAAGAGAGAGCCCTCACTAAGGCATATGGGTTACATGCGGCCACAGTCAGGAGCCCCAGCTGGGAGTGGGGCTAAAGCCCTGGTTAGAGGCCACAGTTGGGGGCCAAGGGCTGCAATCGGGGCCGGGAGCCAAAGTTGTGGCTGGGACCTGGGGCTGTGGCCAGAGCTTCAGCCCTGAGGCTAGGGGCCATTGCTGCAGCTGGAGCCCGGCTTCTCAGCCTAGGAATGGAGGTAAGGTCAGGAGCAGAGAAGGGAGCAGGGTAGTCTGGAATGCACTTCCTCTCCATCTCTGGGGGCACTGGTTCAGACGCCTCCATGTTCCCGCTTCTCTCTCAGAATGTTCTTCTGCACCTCACTGTTTCAGGACCTCTGCTTTAGTCTATCGCTGCAGAGCTTGTTATATAAGTCATGATGCTAAATGTGTTGAGAAAGATTAAAAAAACAACTGGAGTTTATATACATTTTTAGAAAATTTGGAGGCAATTCATCATTGTATACATTTTACAGGAATTGACACATGCTTTATTTCAAATAAATATCAGCATTTTGTTAAAAAGAAGATATATCTTTGCTATATAAGCAGTTCAAATAATTTATCAGTCTATATGCTTTCCAGGTTGTGGGGAGTGCTGGGTGCCAATCAGGATCAAGTGCATGATTTTTCATAAAAAGTTCCACAGCATGGCCTTAAAATAACTATAGGCACTAGGATGAAATCCTTCATCTTGTCCCTGTGCATCAACTCAGGACAGAGTAATATATGTGTCAGCTCTCTGAGATTTGTTGGGTTAATAGTTTGCATGTTTCCACTGGGGGAAGCCCCTTTTTGATAGAAGCTGCCAGAGGAAACTCTGAAGGAATACATTGGCTCCTGTATATATATTGGCATGTTGGGGTGCAATCTGGTCTTCTATTATTTATTCAGTAACGATAGTCTTGTATAGTGTGGTGTACATTTTTTCCTCCCACAAGTAGCTTATAATATATTTATGAAGACTGCCTCAGCTGTCTTTTAGTCATTATAAAATGCTTTCAAGAAATGTTTGAATAATTCCAGGTTCTTCTCATCTGTGTTACTATCAGCCACAGAGTTCCTTAGCACACTTCGTAATTCCAGAATGAAAGAGGTAGTGAAAGTCTTTTAAACATATGTATACGGAAGGTAGCAAAATTATGTTTTTTCTTTTGATAGAAAGAACTTTACTGGGTGGATCAAATGTGTAGACTGCCCTTTTGCATAAGGCCAGTACCTTAAGTAATGGGATCAGAAGATGGTCTCAAATAAACATTTCTTGACTTTCTAAAGTAAAACAGGAAATGTCTACTAAACATAATGACGTTAGGAGAATCAGGGAAAAGGAGGAAATTCTATAATCCATTTGATCAGACTTGACCGTGAAATAAGTCTTGTGCAGTAATGTTTAAAATGAGAGATTTTACTAGTGGGCATTTGTAAACAGGATGTGGAGTACTGTACAGAGTAAATATCCTTCTTGATATGGATATCAAGGCTATGGATATGATATGGTATGCTGCTGCATACCCATTGCAGAATCAAACTATTTGATTCTGTGTTTAGAGCAGGAAAACATGAGCTCACAATTTATATTTTGTTAATACTGGCTTCTACATTGGATCTGCATTGATTTACAGTAGCTGAGGATCTGGCCCAGTACTGCTTTTATAGAACTCCAAATGTATTGTTGACACTGTTTTTCATTCAGAATAACATTTAGAATGGTTTCCATTTTACAAATGGAATCAATAGATATCCATTTTTAAAATACTAATCAGAAAATAATTTCTGCTCAGTATACATGGAAACATGAAACCATTTTTTAATATTATTCTTACTTTTATAACTCTATAACAAAATAATTTAACTTTTCTTAGGGGTAGAGCCTCAGCTAAGATGAATTTTCCTAGAACCATCGAGAGTTATGACATTTCATACCAGTCCCACACAGAACCAATTCCTTATTGTATTTTGGATATGTAGATTTCAACAACAGCAACAACAAAACCCAACATCTATGCAAAAGTTGTTTATCACTTTATTTTAGTTACTGTCTTATTTAACTGACTATTTTAATGAGCTGAAAACCCTCCTTACAAAGAATATCAAAATAAAACAATATCATGCAAACCCAATTGAGACAATATTATGGTGACAAAATGAGGTGATAATCAGTGTGGGTATATTTTAACATGATGTCAAAACAAAATGGCATCCTGAATCCATGGAGACACTTTTATGATGTCAGAATGAAACATTATCAACACAAGTTGATGAAAACTATAAGAAAGGCGAAATGATTTTGGCGCAAACCTATAACATTATAATGTTATCATACTAGATGTTTGACACATTGTGGTGGTATTCTTTATACATTTTTTATTTTTTTATCTTCATAGCAAAAAATGACAATTATACAACTGAAAAAAAATCCTGCAATTTAAAAAAAAACCATTTTTTGAAATACTAAAATTGAAAAACAAATGTGCCAAAGCCAAGGACATTTTAACCAATTGAGTTGCTAAGTATTGAATATAGTAGAGGTAGTTCTACTATATTATATGGCTTTTCTGTAAGTGAGAACTATATGTTACATGGCATTGTACTCTGTAAAGGACCAGTCATGATATAATAATTAAAATAAATAAGTATTTTGCTTTTATATAGCACTTACATTGAATCTCAAAGCACTGCATAAAAGGGGACATTAACTTCTTTTGCAGATGAGTAGACAAAAGCACAGAGTCTCAGTGACTTGGCCAAGTCAGAGGATCTTGACTTATAAATCTGCTCCTTGATGCATTGCTCAAGTGTTAGACAATGCAGCCACTCCCTAAGTAGTTATCTCCCCCAATCACCATTACAAAACTTCTAACTTTATGTTTCCCACTGAAAAAGGCAAACTCTTTAGCTTTTCCATTACTTTCTCCAAGCTAGCCATTTTAGTGCCAGCTTTCCCTCATGTTTTAATAACTCAGATTGTCCTGGATAATCTCATTCCTTCTTGTGGTCTGCTGTCATAGGAGGAGTATGTGAACATTGAGGTCTGAAGTCCATTCATTGTTAGAAAGATAAAGAAAAGTAACAGTGTAGAAATAAAGTAGGCTTGTAAGTTTTCTTAAATATCTAGTTTTCTTAAATATGGTAAAATCATCAATTCTCCTTCAGGATTATGTCCTTCATTGTACCTGCCAACTAGGAATTTAAAAAGAAAAGTAACATTTAAGGTATCCAACACAGAAATAATTTGCAGGTGTCTTAACTGGCAAAACCTGCTTGTCAGCTTAAAAAGGAAACTAGCTGAATGAATTCTATTGAAGGTAACTATTTTGACTGTAACATTTATGATAACTTGTAGTTTTAAATTATATGAGGCAAATGTGGTTATAATAAAGGATTTTAAAAAATAAAGGAAAAGTGTCTCAGCTTTAGGGAAGCTGCATCCGTATTCTCCTTTGTGGTCTTTCAAGGGTAACCATGCTAATTTACAAGCTCCCAGCCATTAATTCCCTTGTGTGGGGACTGACATCTCATTCACTTCTGTTGGGGGGGAGGGGGTATTCCTTAAGGCTGCACAGTTTTCTGTCTACATTATAATATCCTCAGCAAGCCAGACTGCCTAAATTGCAAGTTTCTATGCTTTGCTGTCTCTCCAGAAGCTCTGACTAGTGTATTGCCCACAGTTGTAACTTACCACACAGCCATTTCTAAGCACGTTCATTTATTTTTAAGGTGAAAGCATGCCAGAGAAAATATTAAAAATAATAAAATTCCTGCTAATAGCTTACCAGAGGTAAGTTGTATGGGCCCTCAGTAGGTCAAAGTCTTTCCAATCCTGCCCTTTGAGTTGGGGACCTCTTTGGACCGTAAGTTATGTCTGTTTGCTAGGTTAGAAAGAAGGACCTGAAGTCAGGCTATTTATCTCAATGTCCTAGGTTTGGCTGTTGACGTCTGGAGAACCTCCATATATATGTAAGCCTCTCCAGGTGATGTTAACTCTCTGGAAGTGTTGCAATCTGAGTAAATTTGCCAAATCGTCCCCTACTGTTCTTAGTTTCTGGAGGAGCTCTGTTTGCCCTTCCTCATGGCAGTCCATTCAGTCCCTGCCCCATAGTGATACATAAACTTCATTCCGTAAGATCTCCCAAAGATATTGCAGGAAATTGCCATATTAGTCACAAAAAATATTTTAGTAAATATATTACAGCCTCAAAAATAAAGGTGTTTTGATAAACCAGCTTTTTAAAGATTTTCTAAAAGTCTCCATAAGCAAATATTTATTTTAATCTTTTATATTTTTTCCTAATCAGTGTATAAATAGGAGATTAACTTCATAAGAAAGCAACAGCCACAGGAAATGCATTTAGGCACAAATTCAAGATTTACCTTTGATTTCCATTTTTTTCCCCTGGTTCATTTGAATGAAGTATTGCAGATTCCATGAGATAGCTGGTGAAAATGTCAAACAATAGTGTGTTAGAGTCAGTTTTAGAGAAGACCCAAACCAAAACTTTGACATCAAATGTCCCCAGATTTTAGAGAATTTCAGGTCTCATCCTGAATCGTAACTCACCACTTAGCCCTGCTCTGATTCTGCATACTCTGAAGTTTATGGCAACACTAGCTTTGATTTTGGTGGGACTGGGATCAAGCCCCATAATGGGGATGTAAGCACTACAAAAGTTTGAAGCTGACTCTGAAATGCTTGGGCCCATGTTAGTTTTTTTAAATGCCATCTTGTATGTGAAATTTAACGTCATTTTAGAGAAAAAGGGAGAGGGTAAAAAGAATGAAAATATTATTTTGGGATTGATATGTAATTATTCCACAATTAAAGAATCATAGAAACTGGAAGGGACCATGAGAGGTCATTAAGTCCAGTCCCCTGTACTCATAGCAGGATAAACTACCCTCTTAAACCATCCCTGACAGGTGCCTGTCTAACCTGCTCTTAAAAACTTCCAAAGATGGAGATTCCACAACCTGCCAAGGCAACTAATTCCAGTGGTTAATCACCCTGTTATTGTTTTTCCTTCTTTGTTGAGTAACGGTCCTACCCTGTCCTTGGTCTTCCACTTATTTCTAATGTATTTTTTAAATGTTTTTTTCTTATCCTTTACGCCTTCAGCTAGTTTGATCTCACTTTGTGCCTTGTCCTTTCTGATTTTCCCCCTATACAACTGTATTGTTTGTTTATAGTCATCCTTTGTGATTTGACCAGTTTCCACTTCCTATAGGATTCTTTCTTTATTTTTAAATTATCAAAAATCTCCTGGTTAAGCGAGGGTGGTCTTTTGCCATACTTCCTATCCTTCCTACGCATTGGAATAGATTGCTCTTGTGCCCTTAATAATGTCTACCAACTCCCTGAGTGTGCTCAAGTCTGCCTTTTTGAAATCCATTGTTTTGGTGTTCTCTCTCATACCATTCCTTAGAACCATGAATTCTATCATTTCATGATCACTTTCACTCAAGTTACATTCCACTTTCAAATTCTCAATCAGTTCTTCTCTGTTTGTCAGAATCAGGTTAAGAACGGTCTCCCCCCTAGTAGCTTTCTTTCTCTACCTTTTGAAATAAAAATTGTCTCCAATACATTCCAAAAACTTGTTGGAGAATCTGTGCCTTGCAGTGTTATTTTCCCAACAGATGTCTGGGTAGTTGAAGTCCCCCATCACCACCAAGTCCTGTGCTCTGGATGATTTGTTACTTGTTGAAAAAAAGCCTCATCCACCTCTTCTTCCTGGTTAGGTGGACTGTAGTAGACCCCTACCATGACATCAGCTTTGTTTTTTTACTCCTTTTATTTTTACCCAGAGAGTTTCAACTTGTCTGTCTCCTATTTCTATCTCCATCTCAGTCCAAGTATATACATTTTTAATATACAAGGCAACACAACCTCCCTTCCCCCCCCTCCGCCTATCCTTCCTAAGCAAGCTGTACTCTGCTATATTAATATTCCAGTCGTGTTTATTATCTCACCAAGTTTCTGTGATGCCAACTACGTCATAGTTGTGTTTAGCTACTAGCATTTCGAGTTCTTCCTGCTTATTCCCCATTCTTCTCACATTAGTATACAAGCACTCAAGATACTGATTTGATTTCCCTTCCCAGTTCTGGCTAGTCTCTCTTTTATCCCTGCTGTTACAGCCGAAGTTTCCCCCCTCTCCCCCCCAGAACCAACCCTTCCCCCATGTCTCCCTGATTTTGACTGGTTTTGAATTAAAATAATTATTCTTGAATTTGATTATACAGTGGTAAGGGACTGAGGGACCATCACTATTATGAGCATGTGAACATTGAGTAATGTTGTATCATCCCTTTAAAATGTTCAAGTCTTTCAATGAAATTTGTATGGCGATATTGCTATACTTAATAGATTCAAAGGCAAGAAGGGATTACTGTGATCATCTAACCTGAGCTCCTATATAAAACAAGACATTGAATATCCCCAAAATAATTCTTAGAGGATATCTTTAGAAAAACATCTGGTGTTAAAATTACCAGTGATGGAGAATCCACCATGACCCTTGGCAAATTGTTCCATTGGTCAATTGCCCTCACTGTTAAAAATGTATGCCCTTATTTCCAGTCTGAATTTATCTAGCTTCAACTTCCAGCTAGTGAGATGGTCCTTGACATTGTGGTTTTATTACTTTTCTTTTTATAAACAAAGATTTCATTTTTACTGAAAGCAAAAGTACATTATAGTCTAGAAAAAATGCTATTTGTTTTTTCGTATACATGACACAAAGATATAGAATTTTTTATGGATCATTTCAGTGGTTAAGAGAAAAAACAATCAATCTAAAAATGCTTTTCCGTTCTCTAATATAATTTCTAGCTGTTCGCTAAGCATGACATAGAACCCCTTGTGACCTTTTAAAGAAAATAAGCTTGTTGACGTTGAAAGAGTACTAAAGGATGCATTTTGGATATGTAAAACAGGATAGGGTAGTGTGCACTAAAATTTTATGATGAAATTTGCTGATGACTTTAAAATCAAATGTAAAATCAAAAGAATTTTGCTCTGTTACCATAATGTGTAAGCAATTAGGCCCCCATCCTGCGAAGGCTGGCCTGATTAGGCCTGATTTATACCAACAGTTATACTAGTACTGCTTTGTCAGTGTGATTTTTTTTAGTGACATAGCTGTGCCGGTATAACAGCTACTGTGGATGCAGTTAGACCATAAACTATACGGTATAAGCATGGTTATACTGGAATTACTGTGTCCAGCTTGGAGCATATCATCAGTTAACTATACCGGCAAAACCTTCTGTCAGAAGGTGCACCTCTCTCTGCTTGTCTGTTGTCTCCTCCTGATCACTCTGGGTATTAGCTCTTGAGGTCCACATCCTCTTCCTGTGGTCTCATACCATACCACCACCACACTCTCAGATCTGCAGCTCTTTTCTCATCCCAGGAACCACATTGCCCTCTTCATGACTCAGACTTCCAGCAGGTCACTCAGCGTGTTCCCCCCCCCCCCCCTTCCACGGTATAGTCCTTCACAGTCTTCGTCACTCCCACAGAGAGACCCAGGCAGTCTTCCAGTTCACTGCCCCACCCGTGCCACTTCCACGGTGGCGGATAGGGGAACCTAGGCCTGCCCCCTCCTCCATTTCCAGGTTACAGCCCAGGGACCCAACCTCTGTTCTGTCCCCAGCCTTGCTGCTTACTCCCTTGGCTTCTTCCTACCCTGGCACTCTCCCCTCTCTGGGGTTTGCCAGTCTCTCTTCTCCCCGGGAGGAACTATGGTCTCCTTGTCTCTGTAGCGCCATAATACAACTCATTTCTCCCAGGGAATGACTCCATACTTCTAGCCTGTTGTCCCCTTTCTGCTCTCAGTCCCTGGCTTTATAGAATCCCCACCTATCCTTGCACAGGCGGGCTTCCCCTAATCAGGGCTTTCCTTTCAGGTTTCAGCCTAACAGGTTAATTGGCCATTCTGGCCTCCATTAACCTCTTCAAGGTGAGTGTGGAATGGACGCCCCATCACATCATCTTAGACTGGACAATGCCTTCTACATGGTATTTTATGGGGATTAATCATTTGTCCTGTTCCCTGCATAAATCTTTGCAGAACTGGATCATCATCAGAAATATATTGCTTTCAACATTGGTGTAGGAAAATATTTTGAAGATCACAGGCTACCTCCCAACACTTCTCTAGCCTACTTTAATGCTTTCATCTGGGGTCAAGAAGACTGAATGCCCCACCCAACAGATCACATGTATTTTTTACCATTGTGAGATTTCTTGATTCTTATTAGGGGTTCATCTACCTCTTTCTTAACATTTTGGTACAGTTGTCTCCACAGTTACATGATTTTCATTTTCTTTTATATTATTTTTTAAAAAATAAATTGTAGTAGTATATTAAAAATTAAAGATGAAAAAAATGTGGCTCTTTTTACTATTGCATTTTAAACAAAATCATCCATGACCATGATTGCCACTGATTTAACAGTTGTTTGTGGTTTGAAATTGGCTTGGATTATTTCTGTATAACCTCACAGCTGTAAAATAAGGATTAGATTTTGAAATAGCCCAGTAGCTTCTCAGTTCACATGTTTATTGCAGAGTTCTAAAATATTTGCTTATCTTTTTAGTCAAAGAATTCCCCTGAAATGTAAAACTGAATTTCTGTCTCCCACATGTGAGATCTGACAGGATAATAAGGAAGAAAGATGGTTGCAATAAAAGGGGTCTTGGGTACATTCCTCAGATTTCACTGGTTGTAAAATGATGGCCCTGCTACAAAATGACCCCATAGGGGCTGGAAGTGAAATCTAGTCTTGAGATTTTGAAGCCTCTGCTGTAGCGAAGTGACCTCCCTATCAACCATAAAATATCCAGAGGACTGGAGCTATCACATCAAAAGCAAGTGCCATATTAACAGCTGTAGAGACCACCAATTTAACCCAGAGAATAGAGCTGTGTGTTCTTAATTTGTGATAATTTACAACATTGAAATTGGTGTGAAATGGACAACAAATCACAGTGTCAAAATCTGGAAATGGATTTTATCAGCTGAAAGAAGTTGTGTGCCTTTTGGGATTAGCATAACTTTCTTGTAATACTTTTCCTATTAGAGATGATGCTTAAAACTGTGAAAGTAAACTGGAAAAGACATAAAACTTCCTTAGTAGCTTATTTTACATATACACACTGACATGTATCCTAGTTTTTATAGACTTGTTTTGATAGAAATTAATATGCCATTGTGTGAGTATCTGACCCAGGTAAAATGGGAAAAAATCTTGCTTATCATATTAAGCTGATTGCTGAGTTTAGCTACGTTTTTAAAAGTGAAAACATTAAGAAAGATATTCACTCTATTCAGTTTGCAGATAAGAAATGGCAGGGGCAGGGTGGTAACGCTGTTTATGGTAGAAATAAGCTAAGATTGAAAAAGATAGATAAAAAGGAAATTCAGATGGGCGGTATATCCTTTAACATGCAAAAAGCTGTGTCCCTGTTAGAAATGAGCTTTGCATACATAATTAATTTGAGCAACACAGTCAAGTCTCTACAGCTAGAAAAGAAATTGAATTCAGGTGTTTGGTGAACATATGGGGGATTTACTGTGAATTTATGACCTGTGGTTTGAGTGTAAAACCCCAAGATATTAGCTGATAAAACTTAATGAAGCTTGTACAGAGAAGCTATTTTTATTTGCAGTTTAGTAATTGATACATTTTCTTCTTTAACACCTTCCCTATTGCCCTGTTCCTCATAAATTCTTTGGAACTTGAGGAAAACAGAAGTAGTTAAAAGACCCACTTTTTTGAGTCCCCTCCCATGATACCTGTACAATTGTTGATTTTTAAACCAGTTTGACATACTCATCTGACACTATTACAACACACACTGTTGAGCTGTCACCACACAGGAACTCCTTTATACAATGCAACCCTATATTATCCATGTTTGCACATCCAGAACAATGCTGCCTGCCCATGTAAGTGCATTCTGGGAAAATGAGAGCCTTATATTCCATAATGTCTCTGCAAGGGCTAGCGTGTTGAAGACAAACATATAAAATGGCACCAATGGCATGTGGGGACTATGCATTCTAGATGTTCTACTACACAGACAACTAGGTGGCAGATGGAAAGCAGAAAGGCTATTGACCACCTAGTTTACAAATCATTTACTCATTGTGTATGGGCGCACACATCCACGTCACTAGCTGTTTACAAACTCACTTAAAACTTGGAGAGTAGTGGACTGCACGATCTAGTATGGCATTAACCCTAAAGTTAAATCCAGGGATGTTTTCCGTGGCATTTTACCATATGTCTGTCTTTTTTGCCACAACATGACGGTTGCTGTTTATTCACCTGTGTGAGTGATCTGAGACTAGCCTATCTGCTGTGAATGAGCTGTGTGCGAGGAAAGGTGTGCTAATTCCATTACATTTAGCGGAAGCTTTTACAGTGGATTAACACTGCCCTACAGGCTGTTCCTAGCAATGAAGGAAGGTCCAATTTCATACCCACTCAGCTAGTTCTGAACTTTGACAACCATATATTCTGCAGGCTAATGCATTGCCCCATGCGTGATAATACTATGAGTAGTCAATGAGGCAACCTTTTCAAATTCATGGGGACACATTTTCTATTTGTTTCTAACTGTGGTTAAAGGGATAGCTGACTCTTGAATTTTAAAGTAACATAAGAAAGTTTAATTGATGTGAGTGTTCTGTCTAAATTTCAGTTTAATTGGCCCCGGTGGTCCCTGGCCAGGGCCATAAGCTGTGACCGGCCTCCTTCCCCCCCCCCCCACCCATCCGGGTTGGGGCCAGCCACTGCAGGTCCTGACCTGCGGCAGCCGCTGCCCCCTGCCACCTACCTGAGAGGAGGGATTTAACTTTCCTTTCTCTTCTTCTGCTCTGCGCCATGTGCCTCAGCTACATGCTGCAGAGCAGGAGATTTAAAAGCGCCGGCGCACCTCTTTGCGCTTGTGTTGCTGACTCAGGGCATTGGCTTGGACACTCTGGGCTCATGCCCCCTGTGCTCAGCACCAGCGATGTCCCTGGAGTAAAACCTCAGGCCTGTCTGTGATCAAGGCCAAGGAAGATATTTAATACCCAACTCTGAGCCGCTGGAAGAGAGACGCTGAGTGATGCCCAGGCAGGGGGTGTTGATGAGGTTGCCAGGGGACCAGCTGCTGCACACTGGGTAACTGCAGGGTAGGGTAAGTGTGTGTATGGGGTGGGATTTGCATCCCCCCCAGCTTCCTGTTCCCCCCTGCAGGTACAGATCCCCCTCCCAGGGCAGGTGTGGAGTGGAGCCAGAACTCCTGCCCGTGGGGGGTGGCATGAGGTATGAGGGGGCTAAAATGTGACAGCTGATAGCCGAGTACCAAACAATTTCTGCTGGTACTCATTGGAGAACCTGATCTGAAAAATTATGTCAACCCCTGTGTATAACTGCTATCGAGCGATATAAGCAGATAGCTAGATCATGGAATCCTGGACAGCTCCAATCCAGGCTGAAAAATTTCAAGCTGCAAGAAATATTGTTCCTATTCTAATCTTTTGGTTATTCTAGCCAGGTTGATACTGGCTAGTGGTGGTGTTGTTAGGACCCTTTTTCATCATTTTTCAGGCCAATACATTTTTCCAAAGCTTTAGTCATCCCTGTTCAGAAGCTTGTTTGTATACACTTTATCACACTGACAATCTGTCTGTTTTGAAAGGATTACAACTCTGTACATCAATGCATGACATCACAGTGAGACATTGCTTAATGATCTGAGACTTTATGGACATTGCTGTGGCTGCTTGTTACTGAAAATATGTGACAGGTCTGACCTATATGAGCTTTGCTTACCGTGGCGTTTTTTTAAAGCATGTGCTGGTAGTTCTGTGTTTTAAGTAGCATTTATGCAATAGCCAATTGTTAAATATGCCATCTATAATAGGAAGATAATTAAAGACCACATGTAGACCTGGTGTAAATAGGCCCAACTGCATTTCAGACAATGGAATTGTGCCCGCTTACACCCAGGCTGAGTATGACTTTCCTTTTGATTTTTTTCAAAAACTGTTAGTAATTAGACCAACGAGAAGTTCACAAAAACTGGGCTCTCACTAGTACCTGATCCTTTGACGTGCTGAGTGTCACCTGCAAAGTTGTGAGCACCCTCTCTTGAAGTAAAATGGATCTGAGTGAAAGGTTTGTAACAAATGCACAAACTAGGCAATTGCTGGTTACTATACAAAGTTGAAACTCAATCCAGCTTCATGTACGCCAAATGTCAAATAAACGAAGGTTAAGTTTCAAGTTACTCTCTCCCATAGATAATTTTGGACAGTTTGAGTTGAGTTGGCTTTGAAAGTTTGGGTTCATTTGAATATAAGACATACACAAAAATGTAATATAGTGCATATAAATAAGCCACTCTGGTTATTACCCATCCCCAACCTAATACTGGTCTTTAGAAGTCAACCCTAACAATGGAAAGATTTAAGATTTACTTTCTGTACATACCTACCCAGTCAAAGCTGGTATTGTCATAGACTGAAAACTTGATAGGTTACTTATTATTCATTAAGAGCTAAACAAAACTATTATAAAGAGAGTCTCTGCCCCAAGAAACTTAGGATCTAAAACCACCATAAATTAGACAACACACGCTGGGAGACCTAGGAGAGAAGTGATCTTAGAAGAGTTGTTTTGTGTGGGTGGTTTATGTTTTTATTTTATTTTACCTAATTTCCTGTTTGTTTTTTCACTTCTTCATGGAAGAAATGAGTAAATGTTCAAGACAACTTGCTGAGGACAGGGTATTCTCCTGGCACACTAGTCATTCCATGCATACAAGCATGCAAAGATGGGAGGGTCAGAAGGAAACAAAGGAGATGATGGTAGAGTTAAGAAGGAGAGGGGAAAGGTGGAAAGAAACAAGAGCTAAGGTGACAGGCCAGAGTGGATTTGTGCAGGACCTTGAAGACAAGAATGAGAAGTTTAAACTTGATATAATGGGAGAGGAGATCACTGGAGTGATTCAAGAAATGAGTATAGAGCATGGTTGAGAAAAAAAATAAAAGATGGACTACAAGCCATCCAGAACACTATCCTGGATGATGTCATGGCACAGCTAGTAGCTGAGCTCTGTGACTTTATAGTCACCCACAACCATTTCAGGTTTGGAGATGACTTATACCTTCAAGTCAGTGGCACTGCTGTGGGTACCTACGTGGCCCCACAATATGCCAACATTTTTATGGCTGACTTAGAACAGTACTTCTTCACTTCTTGTCCCCAAGTGCTACTCCTTTACTTATATTACACTGATAACATCTTCATCATCTGGACCTACTGAAAGGAGGCCCTTGAGAAATTCCACTGAGATTTCAACAATTTCCACCTCACCATCAACCTCAGTTTGGACCAGTTCAAAAGGAAGATCCCCTTTCTGGACACTACAGTGCAAATAAGTTATAGCCAGATAAACACCACTCAACACTGGACACCTACTGACTGTTATTCTTACCTACATCCCTCCAGCTTTCATATGGAACACATCACATGATCAATTGTCTACAGCCCAGCCCTAAAGCACAGTTGCATTTGTGCTGATCCCTCAGACAAAGACAAACACCTTCAGGATCTCTATCAAGCATTCTTAAAACTACAATACTCACTTGGGGGAATGAAAAAACAGATTGACAGAGCCAGGCAGATACCCAGAAGTCTACCATTACTGGATAAGACCAACAAGAAAAACAACAGAATGCCACTGATCATCACCTACAGCCCCCAAATCAAACCACTCCAGTAAATAATCAAGGATCTACAGCCTATCCTATAAGATAATCCCTCACTCTCTCAAGCCTTGGGAGGTAGTCCACTCCTTGGTTACAGACAGCCTCCTAACCTTAAACAAATATCAACAACTACACACCATACAACAGAAACACTGAGCCAGGGATTTATCCCTACAGCACTCCCTGTTGCCAACTCTGCCCGCATATCTATAAAAGTGACACCATCATGGGGCCTAACCAGGTCAGCCACTCCCATCAAGGGCTCATTCATCTGCTCATCTACCAATGTGCCAGCAATGCCCCTGTCCTGTATACATTGGCCAAACTGGACTGTCTCTGCGCAAAAGAATAAATGGACACAAATCAGACATCAAGAATGGTAGCATTCAAAAACCACGTTTCAATCTATCTGGACATTCTGTAGAAAAACATGCTAGTTACAGTACATCAGCAAACAAACTTTAAAAACAAATTAGAATGTGAAACTGCAGAATTGGAATTCGTATGCAAACTAGATACCTTCATATGGGGCTTGACTAGAACTCTTGAATGACTAAGTCAGTACAAAAAGCGACTTCCCCTCAATTACCTTTCTCAGCTCTTACTTAACAGCTCTTACCTTCCTCTTCCACATTGTTTGAATCAAAACAGCTCGTTTACTTTGGAGCGATAGGCTACAGTGTATGCCTTTGGATCTGTTGGAATTAATCTTGTGACCCACCCTTCTCTGTATCTATATATTTAAAGCTAGCATGCTGTATTTTCCATTTCATGCATCTGATGAAGAGGGATTGTGCCCACGAAAGCTCATGCGATAATTAAATTTGTTAGCCTTCAAAAGTGCCACAGGACTCCTTGTTTGTTTTCCTTACCTTGTGTTGCTCCATCTTATTCCACTGAAAGGATGACCAATCTACTGAGCACACAATTCCAGAGGAGGCTTAGCCATTAGACTTTACAATACCTATATTGATTATTTCGTACAATATTGAACTATTGATGGAACTATTTTTAACAGCATCCATAGACTGAGCGAAAGTCTTTTACAGTAGCTCCTTCCCCCATTTTGTGGTCAATAGAATGCATCAATTCCATTGAATCTGTGGACTCTGTTATCATCTTATTGTCCCAATATTTTAGCACAAGCTGCCTTACTTCAGTACTTTTACCATCAAACCGAGTCAGCTCATTATTATCATGCCCTCTTTCCTTCTGTGCCTCCCAACAAGCTAATCCTTCAGTGGCTCTCTTATGCTGTTATCTCTTCTGAGTTTGAAATGAACCTCATTCACTCAGTGATGAGCCCCTCATATTCATTGATTATTTTAAGTACATCGAGTGGCCTAACTAGAGCTCTTTGCTAATCTCTTCGTACCACAACCAAATGGCATTTCTCTCTCTCTCTCTCTCTCTCTCTCTTTCACACACACACACACACACACACATACACTCATTCTTAAAGTCTAAAAATTAAAAACACGTCAGCAGGTCTGCATATATTGTTCAGTAACAATTTCTAATTTTAAAAATCAATAAACTATACCAAACATATTTGTATACTTGTTGTATTGAACTGTGCCAATTACAAAGCCAAAGTGGAAGGTTTCCTTACAGATGAACTCTGCCAATGACTGTACAACTCCAGCAGATAACATGACCTCCATAAGTAAGACTTCAGAATTTCCTCCCCTTCAGATTTTTTTTCCTATAGGAGGGGATGATCTGGGATTTGCATGCATTATGCTTTTCCTGTGTACTGTCTAAGTCTACAAATCTACGGAATTATTCTCCACTATTCTTCAGATTTCTCCTTTGAAACAATGTAACACCTGAACATTTTTCATTGGCACTTTTAATGGAAGGCAATAAATGCAGAGTTGGAGCCCTAGAATAAGAGATTAAAATAGAGAAAGAGTTGGTTCTCGTTAGCCTTACTACAAAAGATTTGTTTGTCAGGCATCTGACAATTTCCACATTAAAAACTCTGAAGTATGCTAGGAGTCAGTGGGGGGGGGGGGAGGAGGAGACAAGAGAAGCTGGAAAAACGGCAATGAGATCAATAAATGTTTTCTTTTCTATCTGCCTTATGAAATTAGTCATTCCTGAGCATATTTCCTAATGGTTTCACATAAATCAAACATAAAATGTACCATGGAGATAGGATTACCTGTTACTGCCATTATGGAAAATATATTGTTTTAAATAGGTCACGTCTCCATCTAACGGTACATAACAAAAATTATAATACTCAATCGCCCACAGAATACTGGAATGTCACAAGATGTCAAAAAGTCTACAACCTGAAAGTATTCTTGAAAGCCTATGACCCACTTGTGTTTGTAAATATTGTACTGTCAAATAGATTTTATTTTACATGCCTATTAGCCTTTTAATGTATCCCAATATCAGTTTGAAAGACTTGTTATAAAATGAACTAAGGGATGACAGGTTCTTATTGATTGGAGGGAAATAATCAAATTGTGTATAGAAAGGATTTCCAAACATCATTAATGAATTTGATGGAAATAAAGATTTGACATCAGTACAAGAGATTAAATGGTAAATGAGTATCTCCCATGTTTATTAAATATTGGTCATTATGGCTTTTTCTGTCTGTTCCTAATTTTTAATCTAAACGTTTGTCTGATGCTAATGTAATGTATTCTTTGTCCTTCATAATCCCTCTGGTAACATTTCTATAGACATGCCCATTTTCTTTGATGAGCTTAGATATTACATTTTAAAATAGACTTACTAGTGCTGTTCTCATTCTGTCTGAAATTATTTTAAAGCTGCAAACAGCATTAATAATAAGAAAAAAACTGAAGAACATTTTAGTTAATGCCCACAAATTGTTTTAAACATTCTTTTACTTCTAAAGTAGTGTTCCTTCACAAGAAACTGACATTTTCCTACTAACTAAATTTCACAGATTATGGTTTTAAATTATGGTTTCCCTCCTTCATCTTTTAGCAACAGATCAACTCCTAGCAATCATGACCGGATACAACGTCTGAGGCAAGAATTTCAGCAGGCAAAGCAAGATGAGGATGTGGAAGACCGTAGACGTACCTATAGTTTTGAACAACCGTGGGTGAGCATTTAGATTCTTTGTACGTTGGACAAACCCCTCAAACTTTTATTAAGTATGGCCACGTCAGGTAATGTCCTTAGTCCTGCATGCAAAGAGGCAATGTAGATCCAAGCTCCTCTGATCTTTTAACTCCTGACCTTTGTCTTATCTCCATCTGTGATCCATTGTTGCTAATTTTATTTTATATCATGCTCAACCATCTGTCCACTGTGTAAATGGTATCATTTGCTCTGTGATGAAACATAGCTCAGTTTCTCATCACCATGGACTAAGTTATAGTTCAGTTTGTTTCTGAAGGGGATTGTGTGGACCTTTTCCATAAATAGATTATTTTTTTCACTTCTCAAACTAGAGATCAAAATGGAATATGGATGTATTCATGAATTACAAACTGGATTGGATGCAAAGACTGTGTACATAGCAAAGATCATATAACTATTGCCTAAAATATTGAGGTTCTTGTGAGGCATTATCATGGTTTGAGATTCATTTTTTCTTTTTGAAAAATTAAACATATTTTCCCACTAAAAAAGAAGAGATACAAATCTGAATAGATCATTTAAATCTGGTTTATGCTGATGTAGCAAGGTGATGTAATTATGTACATCTACATGCTTTTCTCATTTACCATAACTGAAACAATCTATTTGTTTTTTAATCAGTTATGATTCTTAAATTAGGATCCTTTAAATATCTGTAGCAAATATTTTTGTTAAAAATGTCAAAATAAATAAAAGGAGCTTGGTGATAACGTGTTTAAGGAAAGAACAGCTATATCTTGATGCCAGCAGAATACATCACAATTCCAAATTCAGGTATGTTGAGTGATATTCTTGTTGTTAGGCTTGGAAGAATTAGATTTTTATCAGTAAATGTTGTTAAACATTGATTTCACCATATACCCACAAATTGACCCTCCAAAAAATCCACTGATGAGAACAGAAATTTACAGTTGGCAAAGAAAAAAAACTGTTGCTTGAGAACTTTTTAGAGTTCGATTTAAGGGTGTTTAGTCTGTATATTTTCAAATGTACTGTTGACAGTTTGTGTTTAGTTGTTATAAAACTTAAACTTTTTGAATATGAACATCTACTGTCATTAAATAATTACTGTCTGACTGTCCTGCCATAATTTAAATTGATGTGAAAATCTAAATTGATAAAAAATAGGAAAAACTAAAGAAAAAAAAGAATAGAAAAAATGCTTAAAATAAATATCAACATTATTCATCAAAATTATTTTTAAAAAATGAAAATTGAATTCTGCCAAACCCACTTAACAGTATTATAATATGCACTGGACTGATGTGGAAATACCCAGAGATAAATTTCACCGAGTATAATGTTGTTTGAAACAATGTAACTAAATCATAAGTATGCACATCATCTCTCTTTGTGATGGTGAATACAGAAGAACCGGTGTGTTTACACGCAGTTTAACCTTTGTGCCCTTGTCCTTTAATGCATCCATTTGAAACTGTGGTATTTTTAACATGCAGCATGGAAAGGAACAAAGGTAAATGTGTCCCAAAATGACCTAAAACTGCTGAGGATACTCTGTGTAAAGATAGAAGCTTCTTTTTCCCACGTTAGAAAATATTAACCTTCTCTGATACTGAATAAATTAAAGGCACATTTTATTTTTTCACTACCAGATGTTTTTCATGTGACATGATGAAGATAGTATGAAGCCCCATTTCTGTTGTACTGTGAGATTTTTGGGAGATAGGAAGTTGGGAATGGGGAGTATTTGCCCATAATGCATATCCACTGTTTCTTAGTCTCTGAATCAGAGATCGAGTGGAGTTCTTGGGGAAAGTGTTCTATGAGAAAAACTTGCACTCTTGAAGACTTGGGAACTTAACTACTGAAGGTCATGGGCCAGATTGTTGTATATCTAAATGCCATAGCAACTTTAGACAGACAACTTGGCTTTTATTATAGTTTCCTGTAATGAGTGAGTAGGGAATTATTTGGATGACAGGCTGATTACCTTAGGAATGGAATAATTTCCTAAATTGTGGGTCAGAACATTGACCTTTCCCTTTTTTGCTCTTTCAAACAATTGGGATCTCTGCATTTACTCCCCATTCTACCGATCATGCAAATGAACTCAGAGTGACTGTAATTCTGGTTAATGTATTAATTTTAATTCTGAAGCTTATTGTTGCTTTTGTAGGAGCTGCTCTCTTGTTAAAGCTGTAACTAGCTACATGATTGTTATTCTATCTGTACTTTTAAAAAAAATTGGTCCAGAGTAACTTGGAATTATTTTTTCCTCTCATGTACTCCAACTTTGTAAGATTGTAATGCTTGGAAAGGATAAAACAATGATCTCATCCAGCTCAGCAATTTACAATCATTTTAGTGTTCAGGAACCAAAAAGTCCTCTCTTCAGCACTGTGTATATCTTTAACATATTAGTCTAAGATTATGGAGTTTGTAAGGGCACTCTCTCAAAATGCATCCAGATGTGTTATTAAATAGCAATGACATTCAAAAATGTGAAAGTAGTTTACTATACTTACGTAGGAGGAGACTTAGATGCATTTGTTAAACTCCTTTTCAGTCTTCTTGTCTGTAAGCTGTTGGCTATAAACTATAGCACTGAAAAGTGCACCTGTCACCTGTGCAAGAACTATTGTTTGAAAAAAATATTTTTGCCTGAGGAGTCTGGTTTGTGGCAGAAGAGACTTCCATAGACAAAAGGCTTTAAGTCCAGAGAAGAGCCTTAGCAATGTGACTGAAATAAACTCTGCCCTGATTTGGAGAGAAAGAGGCAGAAAAAACAATTTATCATCTTTAGAGTCATCTGCACTGTGAAGTGATAAGTAGTTTGCATTTTTCATTAACATGATGATGGGAGAGTGGGGGATAGGAAGCAAAGTGATGATATGATATGGGACGGTTGGTTACCTTAAAATAGTAAATGAAAATGTGCTTCAAAGAGTGTGTAGTGTATACTGATAGAAGACCTGTGGCTATTAGAATATTCAAAGGGGCTTGATGATTAATGGGATAGAGAAACTGTTATCTCTATGTCATCAATTCCAATCCATCCTGGTTGGATAGTGACCAGTTCACAGATCAGTTCAGTTACCTATGTCAGATTAATTTAATCTTAGCCAGATCTTATTTGGTCAGACATCTTTGTTACAAAAAGCTGCATCAAATGGCACAGAATGATAACTTTGGCAAAAAGTCTGGTGCCTGAATAGAGTCTGAACTACTCCTTTCATTCTTCGGAAGTTCTCGTCAGGTCATGTTTACTGCTCTGTAGCTAGAGAGTGAGAGACAGCTCAGCTGGCAATTTTGCCCACTTATACCTGTTCTGTTTATAACAAAGAACTTGAGTCTCTCAGGCTGTCAGTCCAGCACCTTTTGTGGACACTAAATTCACATAAAAATGCGGGGGGTAGAGAAGAGAGAAGGAGAGTTGTAATAGTGGAAAAGATAGTGTATGAAAGATGAGATGAAGAGAGGAATTAAAACAGCTGTGTGCACTTATAAAAATTTGCTCACGGTCATTTGAATGATGTATACAATTTTTTGCAACCACTTTTCACTTCATTAACACTGATTAAGCTTTTTTATATACAGAGTTCACTGAAGTCCAAAGTAATTTTTGTATCAGCTCAGAGTTTTGTTGAAGGGATTTTAAAAAGTAAACTTTCTTTATCTCCTGCTTATTTTTTTTCTCCCTAACAATTTATTTGTGTTTGAGTGAGAGAAAAAAATTACCATGTGACTTGCAGTTGTTTGAGATACATAAAATATAGCTGACAGTACACAGCTAAAATGGAAAAGAAACAGCGGGATATGAAGAAGCCATTGTTACCCAGCTGACAGGAAATCAAGTCAGTATTTGGTGTAATAAAGGTATAGTTTATATTTGTAAATAAACAGCAGTGGCCATGCAGGGGACCCAGCTTACATACAGAGCCTGGCATGGTGTCGTTGTATATCAGTTAATACTTTGTCATATTTTCTTTCAAAGGCTGGGGTCATTTTGTGATTTTTTTTGTTTTGGGGTTTTTTCTTAAATTCTTTTCCACATTATGAGTATTAGGTCTGCTGAGACTCATTTTTTTTTTTTGAACCAGTGCTGGAGTTATGGGATTTGGGCTGTAATTTGATCCATATCTAATATTTCATGTATTTTTGTCTAGTCACGTCTTAATTAACTGATCCCCATCTTCAATAACAAAAACACAGCAACTAAGCATTGTAGTCTTAAATATCAGGGGATTGAGCTATCCAATTAAAAGAAAAAAGAATATTGAATTAATTGAAAACAGTACACTGCTTCCCCATACAGCTCCAGGAAACACACCCACCACCCAAAAAGCATAAACACTCTCTTTCACACCAAAATATGATGGTATAAAAGGAGGCACTTCAATTTCCAATCGCAGGAGCGTTGCCTTCCAGTCACTCATAATCTAGTTTGGATGATTCATTGTGTAGAACATTGGTATCATGAGAAATTGCAGCTAGGCAAAACACACTCCTAAATATATATGCACCAAATAAAGATCCTTTATTTTTTGTTTCAAGGTCAAAACTAAAAATGTCACCACTGTTTGGGATATGAGATTTTAATTTTATACTGAATTTTGCTACAGAGAGGTCACTGTATGGGTTCCATAAGATATAGCCTTCAAAACATTTAACAATCTAATGAAGTATAGATTGGTACTGTATAACAAGCCATGGGAAATTCTTATTCCAAAATTATTCCAAATTCTCTATTGCTTTATGCCAACACAAACCTTTTCCTTGTTTCTAAAGAAGACGTAATGAAAACCATATCCTTTGTGTCACTTTGTTTAGCTATCCTCTTATCCCTACAAGCAACTCTTACATCTTAAATGAAATCACAATAGCTCATGAATAGCTCATTCCTACAAGATTAGACCTATAACCATTTGAACAACTTACCCAAAAATGCAAACAAGAAAGATCAGCTTTTCATGAGTATCTGCATTTGCAATATCACCTTAACGCTATTTCTGACGGGGAAAACACATGGAAAGTCAATGTCAAAGCAAAGGCTTGGACAGATAGACAGGAAGAACTAAACGACAGATAGCTGTAAATTATGCAGAAACAGGTTCATTTAAAAACAGAATGAGAATTTAAATATTCATAGTTTTAAAATTAATCTTAAAATAGACTTAACCATAAAAGATCCTGTGTAAGAATTTTCATTCAAAGATTTAAGAGCCCTGATCAAAATGTTAAAGAACTAACAACCATGTGCATGAAGGATCAAATAATGTTTTCTCTTTCCCCAAAATCCAGAGTTAAAACCATAGTTATGTAGAGAATGCTGTCCACAGATTCTCCCCTTCATTCTGTATATAAATCTCATCCTTCTATTCATCAACAATTAAAGGAATTAATACAATACGAGATCTAGCTTGTAAAGATGTAGGTTCCCACTGTAAAATTTTATATTTTATAGCTTTTTTTTCTAGTTCAAATTATGCTAGATTATGCAATTCTAATTTACTCTGACATAAAATGAAGGTGGAAGATTTTAAAAATGCAGTTATTTCATTTTGTATTTCAATGTATTTATGGCTCTCATAATGCAATTCATACAACCAGAAAGGACAGAATTTCCAAGTTCTGAATGTACTCTGGTTTCCACCATACTGATGATTATTTTTCCATCTGTGGTGATACATAAAATTGGAATCTTAATCCCACACCACTCTATTGCTTTTCAGTTTTCTACATGTGCTCCATAGAGAGCATACAAAGAGAGAGAATTTTCTTGTTATATGGTGTTTGAATTAATACACCTGCTGGCAAACTTTAAGGGAATATTGGTATATGTTTTGTTCCCTATAGCACCATAAACAAAAAGATGGAGGTAAAAATACCCTTCAAGGACATCTCCAGTACCTAGAATGTTGTACATCGTTGTAAATTTTGATACACATAGTTAACAGATTACATTTCATCTCAGTCAAGCACATCTTTACGTAAAGCAGGCAAGATCACACAATCTTATCTATTTCTAATTCTCCTGAGCATTGGTACCTCAAAAGTGTGTAGCGCAGTAAGCCTATGAGTTTATGAATGCTCATGAACTTTGCTGCTACTTTTAAAGCCTATTCTGGAATAAAGTTAAGCAAATTTATTCAAATCGTGAATAGTGACTTTTTAAATTGAGAAAATCATAAAGAACTATTAGCCCTATTAGTTTCTACCTAGGTGCAAAGAAATTCTGTGAGCTCTAACTCAGAGAGTTTCTCTAAATTCTTTCACTGGGACAGTGGGTGGTTCTGTGAGTTTCATCTCCTAAACCCCAAAAACCTTCAGAGGCCTTGGCTCCTAGATTCCCCTCATACTCTCTTTCTCATGTGCGCATACCATGCCCACACATTATCTATCCCTCTCAGATCTGTGATAGCGCAGTTCCTACAGGAACTATACTATCCTGGAGTCTGTTGCTGCCCCAGAAACTTCCTTGCAGAGGGGAGAACTGGGTAAGTCAGCCACAAAAGACCCACAGGTTTGGAGATGGGATAGTTCCGTGAATATTATCCTGAACTCCATGGAGAGACTTCTGCAATAAAGGGGGAGAATGCTGCTGAGGGGCTGTGTGCCTGCCTTCTACGCTCTCCTCAGGATGGAGTTCACTAGAACCTCCTTCACTCGGTAGCAGTGAAGGATCCAGTATGGCTGAGAGAGATTAGTGACATGAGCACATTCCACGCCAAATAATATGTTAGCTGTACTATTTTAATACCATACCAGTGTCTATTTAAGAATAGAGCTGCCTAATTTCATACAAATCACACCCTCATATTGAGTTTTCATTTTACAAGATATGCATCCTGTATTCTGTTTAACCAGGGCCTTTTTTGTGATGGTCCTCAGGAGTACTGAGTACTGGCACCTTTTTTTCCCAGCGAAGCGGCCCCAGCTTCTGCCGCTGGCGTCCCTGGCTGAGTACAGGCACTTAAAAAAAAAAAAAAAAAAAAAAAAAAGCGCTGTGTTTAACAATACTGAGTGGAATAGCTATCATCATCACTTAAATATATTATTGAAGACATGAACATACCTTTATTTGTATAATTCAGCCTTGGTTGTTGCAGCCTTGACCGCTTTTTGATTTAAAAGGTCAATGCTTGTCATACATCTCATCACAAACAAAGCCAGAGTTCTCTGCCATTTGCGCTAAGACAAAGCTGTTGCTAGGTTTGTTTGATGGCTGCAAAGATTTAATGTAATTGTACTTTTCCGTGTGGTATGCTGTTTGTACAGACGTTAACATGGTTTTGTTCTGTGTTGGAAGTGCATGATTTGTACTGCAAGACGGGAAAATATTTTAACTTTTTCACGATGTAGGTTGTCCTTTATTCTTGATGTGTATTTTCGTAGTGACATTTTTTTGTGCACGTGCGCCCTGCTTTTTGGGTTGAAATAAAAGTGACAAATCTTAACTTAGGATTTTTCTCTAGAAAACCCATTTTACTTGTAAACTATTTTTTTAGTATCATGGCAACACCTTTAAATATATTTTTCTTAATCATTTATAGTGAGAAAGCTTTGTTAGATTTGAATTGCTCTGATCAAGTTCAGAAAAAGTTAAGCAATTCTGGTAGCTCTGTGGTGTGCTATCACATCAATGATTTATGAGGCTTTCATTAGCCATACTTTGGGTTCTTAAAATCAGACATCTGAGTTCATTCTATAACCAACTTTCAAACTCAGGATATGTCTGTAGTGCAATTAGACACCCTCAGCTGACCCGTCCAAATTGACTAGCACTCGCAGAGCTGAGGAGCTGTTTAATTGCATTTAGACCTGAGCTGCATCTCTAGCAGTGGTTCCGTCCCACCTTGCAGGCTCCTCGAACCCAGGCTCCAGCCTAAGCCTGCATGTTTGCACTGCAGTTAAACAGTCCCACAAGCTTGAGCCTCGTGAGGACAAGTCAGCTAGCATGGGGCAGCCGTGAGGTTTTAATTGCATTGTAGACATACTATTAGACGCATAAATAGCTGATCTGCTTTTCAGTTGTATTTAGTTACTACCAGTGGTTAAAGTATAATTTGACGAGCCCCGGAACCCTCCTAATCTCAGGGCCCTTTCCCGTATTGTCTGGGCCCCCTTCATGCATGTGTGAGCCGCAGCTCAGGTAGGCATTTGTAACCACTTCTCAGTACCACATGCATCTGTTATCGCTCCATAAAAGTATTTATAATTTGATATGGCGTTTATGTCTATAGCAATTATTGTCACAAACTACCAAACACTGCATAACACAATAAGTATTGTGATTAACAACGGTGGGGGCGTAGGACCTGCCAGCAGCCAGGACAGGGCGGAATATGGCAGGGCAGGCGGATTTTCCTATTTTTAGGGGCCCCAGAGCATGGATCCTCAAATTTGGGGGCCCTGGAACTGCATTCCAGTGCATTCCCCCTTACTTTAACCCCTGGTTACTACAATTCCAAATGACTTTGATAGGAGTTGCAGGTGCTTGTCACTTTTGAAAGTCAGGTAAGTTGATTTAGTTGCCCTCCTTAAGATCCTTTCAGCTTGAAGTTGTTGGCCATGGAGTGAAATTTTCAAACGTAGGTGAGTAAGAATCCACATATAGAGCCCTCAGAAACCATCAATGGCTCCAATGCTGTAATAGCTCACATCCTTGCATCCATAAAAGACCCTTTGTGTGATCTTAAACTGGTATTAAGGAGTCTAATACAGATTTAAGTGCCTAACTTTAAATATCCACTTTTGATGTAACGTAAAGTTTAATGTTGGATTATCATTAAACATTTTTAAAGCATATACTGCTTTAGTAATGTTTCCATGGTTACTTTAATTCTATCGCTATGTTGCGTATCTGTGCATGTTTTCGCACACGTGCATTAATGCTTTGTAGGCTTTAGCAGCCTGCAAAATCTTCAATTTCATAGCAGGCTTTTAGTGAACAGTTTTGAAATTTGAAAAAGTGGCTGAAAAGTCCGCTTTTTCCCATTCAGGTAAGCTGCTTTGTTGCTTGCTTCTGTTTTATAATGGCTTGAATTTAAAAGGCGTGGTTGCTGAATCCTTCTGCATGCTGTAAGAGTCCTACAACCTGCATTGCGAAACAAGTGAAACATTAATGCCCTCACAAATGAAGGCAACAGGGAAGCAATTTAGATGTATTATCCTACCATATTACTCATCAGCCAATTGGATTATTCTTTGTTGCCCACTGCACAGGTATGTATACCATCAGCTTTGCCAAGCCCAAGCATTCAAAATTCATGAATCAGGTCTCCAGAATTTATGAGATTTGGCTTAAAATCATTATTTTTTAAAATAAACATGAATAATAAATATGTGTGGGAAAGATTATTTGCCTTCTGGTTATTGAATGGTTAGGATGCTCTTGCATTCCAATTTCAAATTTTTCTTTATAATGATTCTATAGGCAGAACGGCTATCTTACTCATTTTTAGTAAATGAAAGTTGAAATTCTCATGTAATCATTTTCCTTCCTAGTCTGGAGCATTAAGTAAAACACAGAATATCACAGGATTCCCAAGAAAGTCAGGAAAGTTGGCAACATTACACTGTAGAAGTGAATTGTTCTTCTCTGCATTTGTGTGTGTCAAGTGTTGTTAGGAAATTTATTTCTTGTGAATTATTATATATGTATATTCAATACAGTTTGTTTATCTCACTGAGTTTCCTGTTTATCTCACTGAGTTTCCTGTTGTCACTGTTTGTGAGTTTATTGCCTCATTGGCACTTTTAAAGGTTTGGGGGTTTTTTTTGTTATTAATATTTTTATTGAGGCTTTTAAAGAGCAAATCCCTAAAGTAGGCACTGTAATTATATCATGGACTCTTACATGTTTCCCAGTACCGGTCATTTTCAGTTTTATGCTTTCAAACTGGTACTCTTACACTATAATCTTCTGCTAACAAGTAAAACCATTGCTCTCCAAATTTAATCTGTCAGATTTCTAGCAGCAGCTGATGTTCCATCTGATGCATATTATTGTTCAAAACAGAGGTTCTAACAGCTGTCGAAGTAGACCTGTCTCTCATTTTATGTTTTATGGGCTACTTTCAAGTATCTGAATATATATTAAAACAAAGGAGCAGTTTAAGTCAAGAATTACAACTTTGTTTTAACATTTGCCTTCAAAATGTGAAGAGCTTTTGAAAACCCTTTTATCTTTCAGATGTTTGTCAGCCTCTACTGCATATGTCTGCTACAAAAAATTATAAGGGCAGAAAACAAAAGAAATGTTTAGTGGGAATGAAGGAGATAGAGGAAAAGGCAAAAGGTGGCTAAATATAACTCATGTACCAACAGAGTCAATAATTTTTTTAGAGACAAATTTTAAAATGTGGGTTTTTTTTTAAACAACTCCGCACCTCCTTTCACTTTCAACTCTCTCTCTCTCTCTCTCTCTCTCTCTCTCTCACACACACACACACACACACACACACACACACACACACACACACACACGACATTATTTGCTCTATTGGCAAGATATTGAGCAGCTTGAAACCCTGAAATCTGAAGTACATTCAGACTGGAACCTTGCAATGCTCTGTACTATCAAAACGATATCCCGTTTTCACCTCAATCCAATCTAATGCTCAAAAATTTCAATGCCACAATTACAGCCTGGCTGCAATCGCACTTGAAATCCTTGCCATGAGGTGTGGAGTATCTTAGTTCCTCCACAAGACGTCCTAGCTTTTTCAATGGAATCATTTGATTTACTTGATGAACAGATCATGTCCAAGCATAGGGAAGGGGTATTTTATGTACATATTTATTTCATGAGGAAGACAAAGACAAGTTATGCTGTTGAAGACTAAGAGTATATCTACTCGGAGACGATAGTGACTGGCCCAGATCTGCTGAATTGGGCTCTGGGGCTGAAAAAATTTTGGGGCTTAGGCTATAGTCCAAATTCTGGGACTGTGTGAGCCCTAATCAGCTGACCCCAGCCACCTGCAGCTGTGTCACAAGGCTTTTACCCCATGTGGACTTACCCTAAGAGTCTGCATTTCTCAGCATCTGCCTCTCGTCTGTTGGAATTTTAAGTGCTCAGTGCCTCTGAAAATCTGTCTTTATTTACAGTCTGTTCTTTGCGGATGCCACCAAATTCCAGTTAAGGATTGTGTGTTAGAGTAATCCAAGGGGGCATTGCCTGTATTTGGTAGTACTATAATTAGAACTACCAATTTAAGGCATTCAGAAGACTACAGGGGAAGTCTGACTGCGCCTGTGCTCTGTACAGGCAGAGTGGAAGGGGATTTCTGACTCCTGGACTAGCTGCAGCAGGCAAGCAGACAACTGAGTGTGACTGAATCTCACTCTGCCATAATTCCTGCACTTCCCTCCATTTCCCTTGTCTGCACTTTCCACCCCTGACGTATTCCCCACCCCTCATACTCAGGACAGTGCACCGAAAAAGGGAGACTGCAAATAGTGGAGCAGAGGCAAGAAGGAACTGTAGTCTCCTTCACACCAATAGCGATTCCTTCTGTGCACAAGCCTCTTCAAACGATGCACATTCACTTGGTTCTGAAGCTAACTAGTGAATCCAGCCCTTCATGTGCACCTACTGCATTACAGAGTGAGCAGCAGAGTTTACTTTCATTTGAACTAATTAATGTCCAGATGTTAGGGCCTGATTCACAGAACCTCAGCTTTACAAATAGCTAACATGTCACTGATGAGATACTGATTTACACTGGTTGAGGATCTGGCCTGTTGATTTCACGTGGAGTTAGATATTCCTTCATACAAGAGTGAATCACAGCCTTAATATTTATTAGGTAACATTCAAAAATGGAGGGTCAGATTAAAATATAGCCCATAGCAGAGAGCAGAATTTAATGCCGTGTTGGAAAGACCAATCTGAACGCCACACTGCTAATATCTTAAAGTATGTGTCTGTAGAGATATGTCATTTAATTAATTGCTCCTCCTTCATGCTTTACTTAATGGTATTTTTTAACTTTTTTGTATTCTAGCCAAACTCCAAGACATACTCGCAGAGTGGTAGACACTCTGTATCTGTAGAAGTTCAGATGCAGCGGCAACAACAAGAAGAAAGAGAGAGCTTCCAACAAGCCCAACGCCAGTACAGTTCATTACCCAGGTATAGTAACTGTCTAAAACTATTTGGTGTATGGAAACGGGGAGCCCAGTTTGTTTGTGGAAGGAAAATGCCGTGCTTACTGCATGCGTTTCTTTCAACTGAAATATAAGGAGTAATACATGCAAAAAGAAAGAGGCATCCCAATTCCGTAAGCAAGTAGTGCATTTTTATTTCATAGGATTACTTCAGAGCAGGGGCATAGTCAGTCTCCATTTCCTGGCCAGGCTCCTGAGTCTGCAGTGTGGGCCCAGCCATGAGCAGTCTTAGGTCATGTGACTGGAAGCCTCCTGAGATGCTCCAGTTGCTAAGTAGCAAATGGAGCTGTGGGAGGAGGAGGGATGGGGAGAGGCAGGGAGATGAAGCCCACCTATCACAGCTCCTGGCCAGCCTCACAGGCATGTGGTGAAGTTTGTGCCGCTGCTGGGCTCTGTGTCCCGGCGCACCCAGGCCCATGCATGGCTGCACCCCTGCTCCAGAGTTGACTGCCGTGGGAACTGAGGGCACTCAGCACCGTATAGAATCAGCACCTTAATGGTCACTATCTAGTATAGGAGCAGTACCTTGTAGGTCACTATCTAGTATCATTTTCCATCTGTAGAAAAGAATCTGTTGCGTATGAAATAGGTCAAAGGAGAGAAGCATATTGAGGGGTGTTTGTACCCTTTTTGTTTGTCATATGTGTTGTGTTGCTTGATTTCTTGCCAAACAAAAGTCAATCTTGTGATCAAACTGAGAAATCAAACAAAAGAACATGGAGACAACCATGAAAAGCTATCCAAAATTGAGTCACATCAAAGTTTCTGGCATACAGTTTTCTTCAAACGTACTGGATCATCAGCATTGGAATGCTGACAATTAATATACTTTTGTCTAAACAAATCTGTATTTATAAGAAGTTCACAAGCCAATGAACTGCTTTAAGTTAAGTTGAGGGGGAAAAAAACCCAAATATGAAGTAAAATGAAAGGTCAGTGTTTTAGCCAGAATGTAGTACATGTTATATTAGAAGAGTTATATTTGAACACTGGATAGTTTTTGGAATTCTCAAACATTGACTGGGGAAATCTGTAACAAGAACTTGTGGTAAAAATTGCACTGCCTTTCACTAGGAGTACTTTAAGCTTGAAGACTTCCTTGATTTGGGTGTGCTTTACATATAATGTAGCCCTTGCTTTGGTCCATATTCACAGATTTTGTGGGAACAGGAAATGGTTATACATACATCTCAACACCAAGAACTTCTGAAGACTTGCAAAAGTGGTCATATCCCTATTTTATTATTAGCTTGCCATTAAATCCCTGATTTTGAACTCCCTCATACTAAAGAAACCATATCTCTTGAGGTCAAATTCCAAAGGGGTTCCAAAGATGTTAGTCTATTGCAGAAAAACAACAGAGTCCTGTGGCACTTTTAAAGACTAACAGATTTATTTATCTCATGAGCTTTCGTGGGAGAAAATCCCACTGACAAACTGTTGTTTTTTTGCATATCTCTTGAGCTTTTACATGCCACAACTCACCTTATAGTTGTTCAGCAAAACAAACAAGGAGTCCTGTGGCACTTTTAAAGACTAACAAATTTATTTATCACATGAGCTTTTGTGGGAGAAATCCCACTTCGTTGGATGCTTGAAAATGGAAAACTTACATTATGGAAGGGAAAAATAAATCCAGTGAAGTGTGAGTGACGGATACAGGTCAGACTAATTCAGCAAATCAAACATGTTGTTTAAATTTGAACTGCATGGAATAACATATAAGAAGGTTGGAACCTAGAGAGAGATGAAAATCACCTTATGTAATGAGAAAGAGCCCGTATCTCTATTTGAAATCCAAATTAATGGTATCAAATTTGCATATGAATTCTAATTCTTTAGGTTCTGATTCGGTGGGCAAACCTCAAACTAACTTTGGCACAGAATGGCCTAACTCATGAAAGTATGGGTATGTGGAGATGTAAGTGAAAGTAGGGGTATATAGAGATAGCACAGGGAGCTCTCTCTAGCCTTGTTAGTACTAGGATTTTTCAGACCTTATAATTCTCAAAGGATACCGCTCCACCAGTGGATTGTTGTTATATAAATAAGACTCAGGCAGATACAGGGGATGAGGTGACATGGTGATAAAAACAGCAAACCTGTATAAATAATAATATTAAGGGCTCGCTTGAACAAACTGGACCCAATTTCCGTGCTGTGAGCTCTGTTAAGGCATAGAACACCTGGGAAAGTGTTAATCCTGCATTTTGAAGCTGTGTTTTGGAGTTTGCTGTCACTGTAATATCTAAAAGCTGGAGACTGGTTGCAATGCAGGGTTCCAATTGCAGAAATGCATATTTTTAAAGAGAAATTTCATTGACCACAAATTTATAAAATAACTGTAGGAAGAGAGAAATGTACTGAATCTGTTGATTAGTGTGAAAAATTAAAAGTGAATAAGAATGCTTACTAATGTGTGATTGAGTGTTTAATTACAGTGTTCATATCACCCTTCATAGTTACAAACAGGAGGTAACTGAGCTCAAGGTAAAGAGAGTTCATAGAATCATAGGGCTGGAAGGCTGCGTCTACACTGGTAAATTAAGTTGATTTAAGGCTGCGTCTACACTACAGTTTCCTTAAGTCAACTTAAGCAGCTTGCTTAAGTCGACTTAAGGAAAATAAAGTCGACCTAATGAAAATTAAGTCGACTTTATAAAACCACCTTTTCATTAGACTTAAGGCTTAATTTGACTTTTTAAAGTCGAATTAAGCCAGTGTAGCCCTGGGGTAGCCCTAAGTCGACTTAGGGCTACCCCAGGACTACACCAGTGCCCTCCCTGCCGGGAGGGGGGGCACAGGGGAAGCCTGGCATGCCCCCCAAAGGCAGGGCATGTGGGCAGGGTGTGATGCTGCCTGGATTTAGGGAAGCATTTATGATATTATTTTCTATGGATATCTTATAAATGCTGTAATCCATAGGAACTATGTCATGTTTGGTATCAATAGAAAGGTAGTAATTTGCTGGGAATGATTATATAGTTTGTCTAGGAATTCTATTTTGATTAGAAGTTAGGAATTTGATGTTATATCTATACTTTAACTTGTGTCACTCTAGAGGAATGCCTTGGGTGTGAACAACCATTGTCTCCTTAATGTTAAGGAAGCTCCCACCTACAATGGGCCAAAGGGAGAAACCTGATGAGCCATTAAGGAGACAATGGTTGTTCACACCCTCCTGTCTAAGGCATTCCTATTGATGCAGCCCAATATGCCATTGGCCTTTTTGGCAACAAGAGCACACTGTTGGATCATATCCAGCTTCCCGTCGACCATAACCCCCAGGTCCTTTTCTACAGCGCTGCTACTTAGCCGATCGGTCCCCAGCCTGTAGCAGTGCATGGGATTTTTCCGTCCTAAGTGCAGGACTTTGCACTTGTCCTATTTGAACCACATGAGGTTTCTTTTGGCCCAGTGTTCCAATTTGTCTAAGTCTCTCTGAATCCTGTCCCTGCCCTCCAGCGGTTGTTAGAAAATTGTACTGCTGAAGTTCTATGGCTCAAGAAGCGTTACCTGTAATAAAACAATAAAATGAGACATCAGGGAGCTTTTCAATTATCCAGATTGGTCAGAGATTTTTGAGTAATCTAGGAAGAAATCTCAGTATCATTATGATCATTTGGACAAATTCATCAATGCAGTTACAATTTTATGATTAACGCCAATGCATTTTGGTTTTATTCTTAAACTTGGTTACTTTCCATCTTGCCTAATTCAAGCAACCTACTTTTTCACTTTTAACTTAAAATTTTGAGTGCTGTAGGCAAATAAAAAACTCTTCAATCATATTTAAGAAATGTTCCCAAGAAGACGACACAAATGGTCCAACTAATTTTGAACTAGTACCAGAAAACAGTAATTAGATAAAGTCTATTCGATTAGTCATTATCATTTCCGTGTGAAACTGTTCTAAGCAATGTTTAACTCCAGGCCTAATCTTTCATATTGAAAAATTATCATGTCATATTGTACCCTAAAGAGGGTCATTCAGTTTGCTCTTGTTCCAGTAAGTAAGAGAGCCACGGCCCAGAGAGCTTGTTTTGTAAAAAGATTATGTGAACATCAACAACAATAATAATGCCTGACATTTATACGGAATGGTAAAAGTTTTCATCCAGAGGTCCCAAAGTACATAACAAACATAGTCGTCTCCAAGTTACACATGTGGAAAGAGAAATACAGCTAGGATAAGTAACTTGCCAAGTAAGTCTGTGGTGGGAAGACTACCTAGGTCTTCTGACTGCCAGCTGCCCATTCAATTCACTAAGCCATACACAGTCCTGCTGTTACTCTATGTGCTGACATGAAAAACTGAGCTATGTATATAGCAGCTAAATGACTTTCTTATTGGTTAATGCAGCAATATATTTTGTTTTATTGTTTGATTCTCTTACCCACTTTGAGATTAAAATTAGTGTATCTCTCTTATTCCAGCACAAAATTGTTTTACTTTATCATATCCAATCTTATTTTAAATTCATAAAAGCATCGAGTGGCTTGATAGTAAATTAAAGATATTTCAAAGCAGTAATGTTTCCTTGGAATAATGTGGTGATTTATTGCAAAAAAGCAATAAGGATTTGTAATTCCTATATGCATTTGATTTATTTGTCTACCCTGTGGAGTCAGAAAAGGAGCAAAATAGTTTATCTTTGCCATTTCTTTCATGAAAGATATAGCATGCTGTGAAATAGTTTTGGTAGTTCAGAACTTCCTGACACTGGAATCTGGATGAACAAAACCTCATTGGTACTGTACATTCATGAAGAGTTTTGTAAGCAGACTTTTACAACTTTAAAGCAAATACTTAAAGGATCATTCAGGGTGGTGTTTTTAATCAAATAGGAGTCTAGATTTAAATCTTTCATAACTGGCTTACCATTCATTACACGTGCTTGCTATTGTCAGGTTTTTCTGACATTGTGGCGATAGTTTCCTAGATTGTTTTGTTGGGTTACAGTTGAATTATAAGATTTTAAAGATTCTAATTACTGTTGTAGTACTGACTGCCAAATTCCATGCTCCTACTGCAGTGCTTTGGAAAGGCATCTAAAATGCAGAAGAAATGTTTACTCTAAGCAAAAGAGGCATGCTGGCCATTTTGGGGGAGAGAGAAGAGCACTTATCAAGAAGTCTATTATCTGCAAAGTCTACTAGCTGCCATCAACAGAGCATCCGATCAATGGGGAAAAAATCTACTTTATGAAAAAGCTTACTTAACTATTGAATCTCCATTCTTCTAATGATTCTTGTTTAAACATTAAGAGGTTCCCGCTGATTCCTTTAAAAACATTTTTCTGTTCTTATTTTCAGGCAAAGTAGGAAAAATACAAGTTCTATATCTCAAGATTCCTGGGAGCAGAACTACTCTCCTGGTGAAGGGTTTCAGACTGCAAAGGAGAACCCCAGGTATTCCAGCTACCAAGGATCAAGAAACGGCTACATGGGAGGACATGGCTTCAATGCCAGGGTAATGCTGGAAACACAAGAACTGCTCCGTCAAGAACAGAGGCGGAAAGAGCAACAACTGAAAAAAAAGACATCTTCTGAAGAGTCTAGCAACTATGACTCATATAAGAAAATTCAGGACCCTAATTATGTCTCTCCGAAAGGTCCTTTTAGGCACGATGTACCACCTTCACCCTCTCAGGTAGCCAGGCTGAACAGATTACAAACTCCAGAAAAGGGAAGACCATTTTATTCTTGAGTTGAAGAAAAAGATGATCAACATATCATGCAATAAGGAACATTTTCATATAAAGACTTGTATTTCAAAAACTGTTTAAACTGATGGTACTAAGGAATATATATCTGTTGTCTGTTTCAGTGCCTTTAGCAATATGGGCAAAGAATTGATAGGCCGTATGTCTTTGCCATTCTGTCCTAAGTGTTATATTCATGGAAGGTTTTTCCACCATTTGACAATCATAGGTAGGTAAGCAACATGTTGGTTACGCCAGGCATCCTAACTCAGTTCAGTAGCTGTCAATGGCTTATTATTAGGATTTGCTATAAATGTGTTCTACTTTGCAGTGAGTTATTGCACCAACATACAGCATTGTGACATAAAATTAAAGAATTTGAAATTGGAGAAGGCATTGACACATCTTTATTTTTTCTCTTGTGGTGGGGGAAGGGTTACATATCACTCTTGACTGGATGGGGCTGAAGTCCACTCAAGATCACAGTTCTAAGATGTTTTATGGTGGAGTCATTTACAGTCTTTGTTGATCAATATTTAATTGTCTATATGCTGAAAAACTGTTTTTCTTCTGTTTTGCTCACATTCTATTTCTCTCAGTTCATATAAAAAGTCTTTATCCTGATTCATAAGCAAAACAATATTACGGCTTTCAATTCTCCTGGGAATCCTGTTACAATGTCTTAACACATGGTACTTTACCAGTGAAATAAGTAAAAAGAAAATATTGTATTTATAAATCTCAGTCAAGACTATGACAGATATATTTGTTCTTTCATGAAATATGAGGAATTGTGGAGAAAACGTACGTCTGGGTTGTGATTTGTTTTCCTTAAAAATGTATTAGGTCATGTGAAAATTGTGTCTAAGAAAATAATTGGGAAGAATCACCCACTTTTATACTATATATGATTATAATTAATTTGTCTTTATTCTGGCAGGGTTTGGAGAAGGGGCTGAAAGCAAGATGAAATGAAATGTTCTTTTTTGAGCAGAAAGCTAAAAATAACAAAGGACCCCAACAAACAACCAAAACCCACCCAACTTTTTCTTTCTATAATTTGCAAAGATTTGCGGCTAATCACTTTGTGCTTCCATATACTATACCTTTGCTTTGTGGTATTACATTAAAAAGAAACTCTAAAGTGTATAAATAAGAGATAAATGGAGAAAATCTGTTACACATCATCCTGAAAACATTTTAGTGTCCAAAAATAACTGAAATAAAAAGATTGCTCTAGCCATGATATTTTAATGTGCATATGGGATATGAGAATTTCTTTTGCAGCAGCTGTTTTTTTGTTTGTTGGTCTGAACTTCATGTGGTAAACATATAGCTGGGTTGCTAAAGTGCCTGCAAATCTTCATGTGAAAAGGCTTGAGATTAAGACTTAACATATCATGCCTGAAAGAAAGAAAAGAAAAATCATGTATTGTGTGATTTAAAATATGCCTTTTTTTTTTTTACTGGCACATTTTATTTTTACATCAACCAGTTTTTAGAATATATGTGAAAATTCAGCACATGTATCTGTCTTTATGCCTGTTTGTTAATGGTTTTTGTTGTTAATAATGTACTCCAGTGTTTAAAAATTGTTACTAATGTAAACACAGTGACATTGGATGACAATGGCTCTTTTATGCAGAGTTTACAAAACTGTGTAAAATGGCTTTCTCTGTACATATGAAATTTAGAATAAAAGGCTGTTTCCATTCTGGTCTTCGCATGGCCTGTTCTATTCCTTAGTATTGCCTGTGGAATCTTACGAAAACTGCAGCAGTTATTAGCTTTAGAAATATTTATCAGATGCTATGTTATCATATTCATAATGGGTTATGTCTGTATTTCTGCGAGAGCTTGTAAATATAGACTGAAAAGAATTATAGCACGGTCTGAGCTCAGAATAAAATGCACTGAAATCTCTTATCATATTTTTAGAGCAGACCTGTGACATTGAAACACTGCTTTCTTAAAACCAAATTGCATGACAGTCCTCAAAGGCCATTTGCTCCACACATCTGGAGGTAAGGGCAGGATGAGGAAAAGAGTAGCCAATGGATCCATAATTTACAGAGATCTATTGGCCGAAAATTCTCTACTAAGCCAGAACTACATAGGTTATGTGTGGAGATTGCAGGGATGTTACAGAATGTCTGCACGGATGCTGCAAAGTCAAACAGATCAGTTTCTGTCCCCAGCAGGCTAGCGTTAAGAACCCCCCTACAAAAACTGTTTTTTCAGGCTTTGTTCAGAGTTAAGGTTTTTGCCCATTCAGAAGGATGTCAAATTGGGCAAAACTTCAAAAGAGAAGTCTTATAGGGACTAATAACAAGAATTTTTGCTATAAGCAGGGGATTCATCAGTTGGAAGTGAGAGAGGAGGAGAAAGATTGGGGTACTGGTTGGTCACAGGATAACTGAGCTGCCCGAGTGATATAGCCATGAAAAAGCTAACATAGTCTTGGGATGCATCAAGTGAGGTATTTCCAGTAGAGATAGGGAGGTGTTAGTACTATTATACAAAGCCCTGGTGAGACTTCATCAGGAATATTGTGTTTAAGAAAGATTAATTCAAACCAACGGGTGCAGAGGAGGATTCCTAGGATGTTCTGAGGAGTGGAAAGCAATCTTATGAGAGGAGACTCAAAGAGTTTGGCTTCTTTAGCCTAGCCAAAAGAAGGCTGAGGGGAGATATGATTGATCTTTATAAATACATCGGAGGGATAAATACCAGGGAGGGAGAAGAGTTATTTAAATTCAGCACCAATGTGGACACAAGAACAAATGGATATAAACTGGCCCTCAGGAAGTTTAGACTTATATTAGATGAAGATTTTTAACCATCAAAGTTCTGCAACAGCCTTCCTAGGCTGGCTTCAAGACTGAGTATCTAAGTTTATGGAAGGGTTGATATGATGGCAATTAACTGATCTTTGACTCCTGGTATATACGCCCAGTGGCCTGTGATGGGATGTTAGATGCGGTGGGTTCTGAGTTCCTACAGAGAATTATTTCTCAGGTGTCTGGCTGGTGTATCTAGCCCACATGCTCAGGGTTTAACTGACCATATTTGTGGTTGTGCAGGAAGGTTCCCCCATGGCAGATTGGCATAAGCCCTGCGAGTTTTTCACCTTTCTCAATGTAGGGCACATGTCACTTGCTGGTGGATTTTCTGTACCTTGAAGATTTTAAAACCTTGATTTGAGGCCTTCAATAACTCAGTTATAGGTTAGGGGTTTATTACAGGAGTGGGAGAGTGAGATTCTGTGGCCTGTATTTTTTCAGGGGATCAGAAATCATAATAGTCTCTTCTGACCTTGAACTCAATAGGCAGAGTATGACTGGCACAATAACATTGCTTTGTTTCCTCCATTAGTATTGAAGCTAGTCTAGTTTGGGCCCTTTTCATACATCTCCTGTTCTGGGACCCTGCAGAAAAAGGTTGAAGTCCTTTTTCAGAATTAGGACCTTGATAAACTATTGTAAGGAAAAGAAACATGCACGGAAAGGATGAAAGGTGTTTTAAGTGCAAATATGGTACATATTAAAGTTTGCCCTTGCATGAAAGTCTCTCTTCAGTGTGTTAATAATTTGCCATAATTAGATATGTTCATGAAATGAGGCAGATGTGCTCTTTGGGCAGTGTCTGTGTTATGTTAGCTAAGAATATGGTATTTTTCCTGTCTTCATCAAGCTGTTTTCTTCCCAACGTAGCATCGATAGGATTTCTATTATTAACTTCCATAAGTTGCAAAGGGCGATAAGGGGGAGGGAGCAAGATGCTTTAAGAGAACTGACCTTTAATTCTGACTAATGACTAATCCAAAAGCTAATTGAACAAAGTACATTTCTAGAGCAGTTCATTTGGGGACCAATTAATGTTATGAGACTAACGCTAGAGGGCTAGTATATCTAAGAATGGTTAACACAGAATTTCAGGGAGTTTATTATAAAGGGCTCCAGCAGTGGGTTTTGTCTTACAGAATCAGTCACAATTCCTTTTCTCACTCCATATCCTATCATGTTTGAATCCTCCTGGTATTTTATCAAAAGAATTTGCTAATGCTATTGAAATTCCATGGGAGAATTTTTTTACTATGAATGTATGTGCCTTCTGCATTTCTGTAAAATGTTTCCCTTCTTGCTAGAGAGACTCCCTGGAAACAAGACTGTGGCCTCAGAGAGTTATTTTTTCTGGCCCACATATTTTAAAATATATCTTTCGAGGACTCCTGCCATCAAAAACAGTTAAGCTGGCTTGGAGCCCACTGTAGCACAGCCATGAAGTACAATTGCCATTTACTGCTGGCAAACAGCAGCAAAGACAGCCAAAGAAATTTTTAAACCAATCATGACCTTGGATATATTGTTCAGGTTTCAAGAATCTCCTAACGTCTGGCTCACGTTCATGCTGTTTATGCGTATCAGTGGCATAGCATTTTTTTGTGCTGCTTATGTTGGGAAGAAGCACGGGCCAGACAGTGAGGAGATGTGCCAGATGAGCAGTGTCGGCTGAAGACAGGATATACTTGAGTAATTCAAACCTTTGAACTTACGTTGTTGAATTTGGATATTACATGTCCTGGCTTGCAACTCCATTTTCAAACATTCCCTCATTTTATTTGTTGGGCTTGACTGTTTTTTTTTTCCCCCCATCTCATTCCACAGTTTTTAGGACTTGTCAGGAGCCAAGCACGGAATGCAAAACAGGATAAAATTCATCTATTCTTCATCTTACTTTTTTATTATCCCACCGTGGGCTTACAGACTCACTTTTAAAATCACAGTGAAAATACTCTGTTACAATAAAGTGTAAATCAAAAAAGTGAGCACTAGCCCTGAGAACAGAGAATATTAAAATACATTTGATAAAGCTCAAGGGGGAAAATAACAGTCACAAGCAAAAACCAGCGTAGGATACTAATGGCTGCTGTGCCATCAAGAGACACAAACAAAGGCAAATGAATTCAGAAGCAGATACAAAATGGTGCAGATCCAAAACAGAAAAAACCCTGGGAGGGTCATGAAGCAACATGAATTTGCATCCAGTCAACAGCTGGTTTCTGTAGAGATGGAAGAAGACTCTTAAGAAATGTTACAAGAGATTTGAAAAGCATTTCAAGTTGGATGTCAATTAAGAGCAAATTAATCCAATCTCTGTACTTCATCTCACACACATACGCACACCCCCTACTTTCACAGGATCGCCTCCCATTTACAAACCCACCGTCTTTTCTCTCTCTAGGTTGATATTAGCATTTATTGTTGGTATTATGGCCAGGCAATGTTCAAAGACATAGTTGACAGTTCCACTGTGAATGCTCACAATTAGAGGGTACATCTGCGTGCCCAGCTAGCATATACATAAATAGCAGTGTAGAGATGAGTAGAGTGCAGAACCATAGGGAATGTATCCTGCATGGCTCCTATGTGCCCAAACAGTGGCTCCCATCACATTGCTATTTTTGGCACTAGCGTCTCTGCTTCTAGTGTTGGAGCCTTTTCCTACTTCAGTGAAAGACTCTGGCTAGGGGAGGCAACAGAAAAAGGATTTAGGCTCCAGCAAGGGGAGCTGCTTTCTCCAACGCAGGAAGACACCAGCAGCAGGGAAAGGCTCTGGCTGATGAGAGGCTGCGAGGAAAGGCATCAACAGGGAGCTTTTCCTCATTGCCACATGTGGCTACACACCGCATTGGGGACACTGCCTTCTTTTCACTGCTGCATGTAGCTACACATACTGTGCATGTTGCTGCAAGTATAGACAAGGCTTAAGAAAACAAGCTAAAAAGAGAATGGAGTAGGAAAGAGGAATAAAATGTGAAACCTTCAACTGGATCTTTTTTTATAAATTAATATGGTCCTCATCCTACCCATTAACATTTGACTAATTTCTTGTAAGCATCAAAGAGAAATTTGTCTGGCTCAGTGATCTGAGAAATGAGTGGACAGTAGCCTTATAGACTAACTAAGGTCCCTTCTAAAGATATACGCCTAATGTACCGTCCAAAAGAAGTGAATCAATAATAAAATGAATAATACAACTGTAGTAATCCTCCTTTATTTCTTCCTGTAGATTTCCTCTGTGTATGTGTTAGACTGTGAGCCCCTTGAGTCAGGGACCATATTCCTTCTGCATTCTGTAGAGCACTAAGCATATTGTTGGTGAGTTACAAATAATAAACAATTTGGATTTTCAATTTAACATTTAAAAGAGTCTTTTTAAAGTTAGCATATCTTGGTTTTTTTACACTTGAATTCTTCATTTTGATGTTTGATATATTCTCAGTTCCAGTAGTATTCCCATTTTAAGTCTAGGGAATACCACTAGACCTAGTAATTCCTCTAAAATGAGTATGGACCTTTTAAAATGACCTCATTCTATGTAGGTATGTCACAGAATGCAGCCCCCCTCCCCCACACTCCTAGAATATGATCTCTGTAACTTTCCTGTTCGCTTTTGCAATGTAAATGTATGGTTTAATGCACAATGTGCCGTGCAAGTTCCTTTTTAAATGTTCATGACATACTCTGCATTATTGTTATGGTATCATGTTTCCTGCAGCATCATATATATGTATCTATGTGAAACATACCCCATGTATTTCACATGCAGTACAGGAGGAGGGAGCAAAGAAACAGAGCTGTCTTGCAGCATGTACATTGAAGAGGTGCATGACAAATACAATGCATATTAAGCTCCCTAAGTCAGGAGGGAAAGATCATGATACAAAGGATTACCTGATCCCACCAGGAGTCGGGGGGAAGGGGGCAGTGTTTGGAGAAAGAAGTTCATGCACTTAGAACTGTTTGGGGGCTTTTTGCCAGAGAAATTCCATCTTGAAACACCTCAATCTACAAGCAAGGACAGAGACTATCTGGAAATGATCATAGCTGAATTTGAGTGGTGACCTGAGCATAACTGTAGTAGTGATTTTAGGTTAGAGTGTAAATTATCTTTTATTTGCTATGGTAACTCCTGACTGATTGATTAATTGATTTGCTATATACTTGCTATATGCGTGCATTGATTTGCTATATACTTACTTAAAATCGTATTTTAATTATAAAGTAGTGTTTGTTTTTGTCTAAAGCTCTGTGGCTTTTAAAGGGAAAATGGACATGTGGATGCCTAATTTAAAGCAGAAGCTGGTTGCATATCAGTTTCATTGTTAAACTTATGGACCGTAGTAAATGAACCTGCAGTAATTTAGGAAGGGTCCCAATCCCTGCAGGATGGAAGTTCCTAGTGTGACACCTGGGGGGGGGTAGGGGTGTTCACTGGGGAAGCATCCCCTGAGTGGCTAATGAGTGCACTTCCTCTGCCTGGGACTGATTACACACAGGAGATGATTTGGACTGATCCAGGAGTGAGGGTACACCTAGCAAAGCAGGGTAAGTCAAGTCGAGGAGCGGGCAATCGGGAAAGCACACCAACACACCAAGCCAATTGCAGGAGGGGAACGTTACAATATATATTTCGCAGCATGTTCATACTGCACCATATGAGCTGGCATAACTTGTTAATCTACACAGCTAGTTAGACAATATTTGTAAGGATAGATTATTAGTTATACTGGGAATGACATATTTTGCAGCTATAAATAAAAAACAATCTAAAATGTTGAGTTATCCTCAGAATCTTCAACAAGAACTTTGAACAAATCAGAGAAGAACTGAGACCAACTGCCTTATTTAACTGCACAAAATTTTTTTGTGATGAGCTTGCAGGCATGACAAAAAAAAAGAAAAAAAGAGGCCAAAGGAGCCCAAAGGAGCTAAATCCAATAGTTTATACCTTCCAGGTCCCCTCTCCCATCGCTAACCCTCCTTCAAACATCCTCTAAACTAAACTTCAGTTGTCTGTTCAAGATCCTCCCTCCAGTGCCTTGCATAGCATGAATGAACGTCTTAGTCTTTTCAATTAAGAGGTTCCCTTTTCCAGCTCTTCTGAGACAAGAGAGTGCTTTTCTTCATAAAAAAAGGAAATGGACTCTCAGGGGCACTTTAAAATTGAAGTATTATCTTAGGAAATGAGTTTTCAAGGTGCTTGTGTTCTCCCCATAGCCTCAATACAGTTTACATCCACTGTCTTTCCCCCCTGCTCCCAGTAAGCTGGAGAAGACGTTAACTTTTGTCCTCCCATTGATTTGCTTCTTATTTCCATTTGGACACTTACAAAGACTAAGAGTCAATTTTGGGAACAATTCAGATTTTATGACCTTCCTACGGACAAGCACAAGGCTTCATAAGATTCATGGCTGTGTAGACAGATGTTCAGAAGACAAGAGGATCCCTTGATTAGGAAAGGAAGTATCTTTGCCTAAAACATTTGACTCTAATGATGATTTGTAAATTCTGCCTTTTGTCCTTCCGTGCTTAGCAAAATATGTAATCAAACTCAGAGCAGAGTGGGAAAAAATTCTGCTAATATTTTTTAAAAATATTCATTTCTGTTTCCCAAAAGCACATTTTAAGTTGTAGATTCTGTAGTGACATTGGTGTGTGTTGGTTATGTCCATAAGTTAGCCTTTCTTTAAAGACAGGTTGCAAACAGAATAAAATGTGAACTGTGCCAAAACGGATCGTTAATATTTTTAGTATTGAAAAATGTGCTAGAGGCCTCACCAAAAAGACACCATCCCTGCCCCAGCACATATGCAATCTTAATTTGATATGGCATTTCAAATTGAAGTGACAGCACTGGTGTACATTATTTGTTGGTGGGAGAGCATATGTAAGCGTAAATTAGTGGAAGAGGGAGCAGTATCTGCTTTATCCACCTCCTTTTGCTTCGTTTTACACCTTTCTGTTTGTTTTTTTGTCTGCAATATATACACAAAGTCCTGCCACACTTTCAGCATACTTACCATTGCATGATCAAACTGCTGGTTTTCAGGTGAGGCTGGATTCTTTGACCCATTCAACTTATTGTAAACCCCGCTCCACACAAAGTCATGTTACATAAATGATTAATAATAATAGTGAGTAGTTCCTTATTATAGCATGAAACCTGATTTATCATTTTATGGGAAATATTGATGTTATAAAAGAAGTCAGGTGAATGCTACAGGAAATAGTTTTGCATTATCAGGGGAAGAGCTAAATCTAAGAAGTCTTTTCCATCTCTAAGTTTTGGAATTCAGTGTTGGGAATTTAACCAGCTTTAGAACAAAGGAGGACTGAGACCATCAACTCCCAGATTAGCCTGTGGTTTGGGCTGAATTTAAAAAATATTCCAGTAACTGCATATTACAATGCTACTTATGAAAACTATATACCACAATCATCCCAAAACCTGAATTTAAAAGACACTGAATTATGCAATTTGTTGATATTCATAAGATCATTGAGTAGTTCTAGAATTAAAAAGCAAAATAGAATTGCTAAGGTATGGATCTGAAATAATCTATATTTGATTATTCCTTTCTACGGTTAAAAAAATACAGAGAACTTCTTTTGTTAGTGGGAGTGTACAGAATTTTACAATTGTTCCTTCTTGTTTTTAAAAGTCAGTCTGCTTGAATAATTTTCTTATCTTTATACAGAATTTTCCCACATTTTTGTTGACTAAAATATTACTATTCTAATTTCCTATTACAAAACTCATTTCCAGCAATGCAGAGCTGAAAGGTGCTATGAAGCATTTAGTCTTCAATTTACATACAACAAATCCTGTAATCTGATGGGGGCTTTCACACAAGGGTGGCTGCAAGAAATTACATGGGCAAAGAATTATTTTAGTGCAAGGTTCTGCTCTCCGTTAATTTCATTGGTTGAATTCCCGTTGAGATTTTTCTATTGTCAAATTGCTTATTGATGTGGATATAGCAGAGGAAAAATCCACACAATGTTGGGATGCTACATTTTTAATGCTTTTTGCATTTTTCTTTTCTTTTTCTTTTTAATTATAATTTGGGGAATATGGGTTTATTAGAGAGGGACAAAGACACCAGATTGGAATAATTCATTTCATTTAACACCCATTGACAAGACAACTTTAAACATTCTCCAGATGAAGCATCAGCCATGAAAGACCGAAGGCTAATCCTAACATTACAACTCAAATACATTAGTTTCCTGTGGTATATATTCCAGCATTGTATCAAGCTGTACCAAGCGTAACACTTGCATAATAAACTGGGGTTTTAAAGGATGCCAGAAATTATCATTACAGCACACAGATATTTCAGTGTCTGTTTTTATTAATGTGGGAAGGGGGTTCTGTTGTATGTAGATGAAGCCAGGGAAGGTGTTTCATATTAGAAGTCACAATCTAGAGTAGTTAAAAGTTAAACAATTGCAATACTGAGCAAGAGGACTCATAAAAATTTAAGTTAGAAGTTGAACTGAGGTTTTAAGCCATAGCCGGGGTAAGCATGCCACAGCAGGACCTCAGTGGTATTATGCCTCGGTCAGGCACAGCGCCTTTGGGTTCACAGAGCAATGGTACCATTGTGAGCCTCTTTGTAAAGGTGCAGTAAGTTTTGACCTCTACTTAGTTGTAACAGAGTGGCTTGGCTAATCAGTCAGCCAACCCTGATTAGTGAAGGAACAACCCCAGCTCATCAGCGCTGTGTTAACAGCCTAGATGTGGCTTGATAGAGGATGGCGGCTTCTCCTAAAAGGTGGTAGAGTATTGCAGTGAAGGTGGGGAGGAACAAAAGCTCAGGACAGTTCAGTGTGGGAGAGAGACTCCTGCAGAGAAAACCCAGGATACCTGATACCTAGGGAGTTCAGATGTCAGAACCAAGAGACTGAACTCCAGCCAGGAAAAAACAAGGAAATGACAGCCATATCAGGTCTAGAAAGGATCACTGGTGACTTCCTGTCAAATGAGGGGTGGAGGCAGAAAGAGAGCGTAGGCCTCTGACTGAAAGGCTAAACTTCTGCTTGAAGCCTGAGAGAGACTGCACTGGACCCAGTTCTGGGAAGAAGGGCTGCGGGGACTCCCAACTAAGGGAGGGCCGGCCACTTGTCTGGCAGAAAACCAGACAGCCTTGCTGTCCCCATCCGATATGCAGACACACTCGGGTGTCACTAATGTGACATCACAATCAAAGTCATGGTGGTGCACTCTTTGAAATGGTGCCCTCCCCCGATGCGGAATGGGGCAGCATCCACTTAAAGAATGGCACCCTCCCGTACGGTGTGACCTCACATGTACCATGCAGCTGAGGTCATTCTGGTGGGGCTAGGAAGGTCACATGGGCAAGGGCAGGCCTACATCATTACTGGAAGTGCTGGAATGCCCAATATTCTGGGAATGTGTAAGTGGCCACCCTACCTAGAAATAAGGGTGGACCTGGCGGGTCAGTGTGTATCCAGAGGACTGAATTATTGGACCTCCCAAAAGGAGAGTATTTTAATTAACTTTGACTTGTGTTTTTTCAGTTTACTGAGGAAGTAGGAGGGAAATGAGGCAGGGTGCTGCAGAGTGACTTCTGGCAATGAGTGGATGCTTAGGAAGCAGCTGATTCTGTTACAGAGGTGTAGAGGAGAGGTGGATTAAAAACCTGCCTTGTGCCTTCTTCCTTTGGGAAGCCCCGCACTATTGGAGACACTAGCCTGAAGGAGGTGTTGCACCTCCTAAGCACAAGGGAACAACATTCCGCCTAGCCGACCCAATTCCTGTGCCTATGAGTGGCAACAGGCACCATCTATCTCTATGTATATAGATGTTTATGGATAGAAAAAGGGGAATCCAAAAAGTGGATTTTTTTCTTGTGTTTGGATGCAAATATCAGTTGTTTTTCCCACTCAGGATCAATGACTTTAACAATAGTTCACAATAACATTATCACATAGAAAGCAAGATGCCTTCTGCTAACAGCAACACAGGAGGGAATTTGACTGACAAACAAGAAATGGCAACAGATTGCACATCCTCTTAACCACAGAAAGCATCACTAGTTAGTTCCTGCAGAGGAAACAATCAAGTAAAATGCTGATTTTCTACTCTGAACTGTCAGATCTGTGCTGAATTGCATGGCATGCTTTTGATTCTGTGTTGAGATAGTATTGCTGTTGACATTTTCCCTCTGCTTTTTCCTGCAGATGAGGGCCCAGGACTGGGACCAGGAAAGAGACTGTAAGAGATGGAGCTCAAGAAAAAGCACCAAGACTCACCCAAGTTAGAAAAAAGCTGTGTTACAGAACAGCTGGTTTTCTAGTTCCTGTCACCTGCATTCTCCCAACCCACCAAAGGAGACTAGGAAAGAGATGGGAGCATAGAGGAACAGGGTTCGTAGAGCCCAGAAGCCTTTTCCCCCCACGCACTGTATAGTTATTAAAAGATGATGAGAGAGCCACATTATTATTAAATTTGGTCAGTGGTATTTTGGCTCCAGCTGGTAACGTTTCATTAAGGAGCTATACAACAGCCTTTGTATTGTTTTTAGCTGGTGTAAAGCACCAATGAAAGCAACACAGCCTGTGAGGCAGTAATCTAATACAGAACACAGTCTGCTTCTTTTGTTAAACATCTTCCCCTAGAAATGTTGGCAAGTATACATTGTTCCCTTATCATTTTTTCCTCTTGAGAGATTTCAATTCCATTTACCCCCACAGGCTCAAATCCTTCCTGAACATATGAGTTAGGCAGCAAGGAGGATTACTAGAAATAGCACAGACAATGCCCAAAAGGCTGTCTTGCATGCCCCTTTTTTTTGCCAGCCACCCACCTTTCATTATCAAGAGGATGAAGACTGTATCTGACTGCATAATCAAAATCCAGAGACCTATCAGGGGAGGCAGGAAAATAAAGCTGTCCGGCTGTTTCACTTTGACTAGGCTTCAGTTCTGGAACCTTTTTAACCCAATTTTTCTGACATACTGTATCTAGTAGGCATTTAGAGAAGCAATCACTAAGCTAACATGCTTTCGCTAGTATACTTGAAATAAGCTTGACATATTTAGCGTCCCCTTTTCTGGTAAAATTGAGCATGCTGATGCTAACATTTTAGCCTTTAATTAAAGAGCTATGGTAGGAAAAAGTGGAATGAACAATGGAAATCTCTGAGCAGTTTGCCCGGCAATCTTTCTGCATATGATTTTTTGTTAGCACAGTCCTGTTAAATGCATCTCAAAACTGAGTGTCTAAAGTAAAAAATGATGTTTATGTGGCTCTTGAATGCAGTTCAATATACAAAAAGACTCTTCTGTTTTTTTCGAATTGCAGTCCAAAGCAGCTACACTGGAAACCTTATTTTACTTATTCGTTAGACTTTGATTATTAGACTGGTGCCAGGCAAACCACAAGTTTCAGAGAAGAGTCTAAAAGATGACCAAGTGGGCTATCTTTTTGGTCTCAGATTTAGGGCCCATATTGTGTTGTCCAGAGCCAGCAACTGAACTCTGTATAGTAGTGGGGAAGGGCTCAGCTTTCTTTTTTCTACCCCTTGTCCAGGACTCCACAAGTGGTGGATGGTGCAGGCTAGGAACAGACATACATTATCCTCCCAGCATCACCAATGAAATTATCTGGAATGGGCAGCATAACTAACTTTCCTGAGATACTCCAGGCAGTGTTTCTGGTGCAGCCAAAGTTCTGTTTGCATGCCTCTCATTGAATCCATTCTACAGCGAAAGTTCTAGAGTATGAGGGAGAACGTTTCTTTTGGAGCATCTAGAATGCTCAGTGAGGACGCTCCCAGACTCTTCTCATAGTTATTTGGTGGGAGGGGAGAGTGAGTCCAGGTTTGGAGTTCTTAGACTTCTTACTAAAACACACACAAAAATCCTGTCAGAATCAACTCAGCCCTTCATCTCATCATCATAAACAACAACCCTCAACTATTGTAGTAGGAGTCTTTTGGGTTTGCAGCGGGAAGGGGTTACAAGAAGCCTTTTAAAGTTTCCCCATTTTTCTTGTATTTCTCTCTTGTCCAAAGGTCCAGTGTTGAGTCAACCCATCATCTGACCAAACAAGGAGGATTGGATCCACCTGCCTTGAGGACTGAGAAGAGGATTAACAGAAAGGGAAGGTCCTTTCTCTCATTTAGAAGTCAAGCGTGCTGAGTCCAAGAGCTGATCTGTGAGCATCTGACCAAATCTCCTAGGCTATGTCTACACTTGGCCAAATAAGTCGACTTGGCATGTCCACACTCAAAAATTAAGTCAACTTAAAGGGGATGTGCCAAATCGACTGACAGCGTCCACACTGGATGCCTAAGTTGACTTCTAGGGGCTAGCTAGACCTGGGACTGGTCCACGGTGACGGGGGGGGGGGGCACCCCTTGCCAAGTGCCAGGGGGCTCAGCATTTGCCCCATTGTATCTGGGTACAATGGGGGCTGAGCAGAACAGGAACACTGGCAGAGCATAGGAGTGGGGTGGGCAGGGCTGTGTCCTGCCCTGTGGGGGGGCACACCAGGCTCTGGCTGTGCCAGCCATCCTGTCAGGGAGGGCAGTGGGGGAGACCTGGAGCCCTTTAAATCGACTTTAAGTCGCTAGGTCTAATCTGTGTCCGGACTGGCTAAATTGACTTTATAACGTCGACTTAGCCAGTAAATTCGACTTTAAACGAGGTTTTACAAAGTCAACTTAAGCAGCAGCTTAAGTCGACTTAAGGAAAATGTAGTGTAGACGCAGATTAAATTAAGTCGATTTAAGCAAGCTTAAGTCGACTTAATTTGTAAGTGTAAATGCACCCCTTCATGACCACAAACTGTATTGCCTGCCAGTAGACCTCGATTTGCCTGAGCATGTGTAAAGAACTATTTTATTTCCAGGTACTCAGACAGTTTTATTTATTTGTCACTTTTACAGCTCTGAATTCTATGAGACTGATTTTTAAAGCTAACACACTCTTAGTTAGTTGGTCTTTTGAATATACACAATGCTCTGTTAAGACTACTAGAGTCCGTCAATTGATTTCAGAGGATCAGTTTCCATATATCGACACCAATGTACCCTACCTGGATAAGACAGCATTTCTAAGTTGTTTATTTTCTGTGAAAACAGAATATTAGCACTAGCAGAGAAGTAAATTTTTAATGTTGTGTTTCAAAATTTAAGCTGAGCAGTCGTCATATATTGAAAAATATCCTGAAATAGGCACTTCTGGAAGATACCCAGGATCCCTAAGATCATTATTTTATTGTTCTCTATCCATTGTGATCATCAGGAATTGTTTGTTGTCTCCCCGTTCACAGTTTTTTCAGAGTGCTCCTCGAGTGAAGCAGTTCCACCCTCTCTTCAATGGCTAAGACCATTCTTGTAACATATTGACTCAAATTTTATAGATTTATAGAGATCTTAGAGCCAGAAGAGGAGACCACCTGCATGACACAGGCCATAAAATTTCACCCAGGAATTCCTGGATCAAGTCTAAAAATTTGTGGTTGAAGTAGAGTGGATGTTTTAGGAAGAAATAGAGTCTCTAAGGATGGAAATTTAACCATATCCCTGGGCAATCTATTTCAGTTTTTAATTGCCTTTGCTGTTAAATTGTATGTCTTACTTCCTGTTTGAATTCTCCTAATGTCAGCTTTCAGGATTCTATTTAGCTTTTTTGTCTTCAGGATTCAAGAACCCTCTGATATCAACTTTATATTTAAGGTATGTGTGGGTATTTTCAGTGTCACTTCAATAAGGTAAGGGTGTCTCGAGTGGTGAATGCCTAATTTGAGACAATTTGGGCTGGATTTTTTGAAATGCTGAGCCTCAAAAACTCCATAGGAAATCCATGGGACCATGGGTATCGAGCGCCTTTGAAAATCAGGCTGTAAGGTCACTTAGGTGGCACATCCAAAAATTGGATGCAACCAAAATTAAATCTGATGTTGAAAATTTGGCTATAACTACCAGAATCTGGCCAGGAGTGTGTCTATTAGCAAGACTACATGTGCTATAACAGTTAACAATCTGTTGGTGTTTCAGTTATCTCTTCTGGATTATAATTAATCAGTGTTATTTTTTTTCCTAATGTTTTTATAAGTAAAAACAGCTTTGTTTTACAAAGGGATATTTTTCAGGCTATTAGTCAGTAATATGAACTATAGACCTAATGAACCGAAAATTCTTAGTGCTACATTAATTTGGTATTAGGTAATGAAATATTGTCACCTTGAATCTGCTATCTCTCTGTTATGGGCTTTATCGCATAATCCCTGCTTAACAGAGGCATGTTCAGATCCTTTTGTAGCAAAAAGGGAATAATTGACTGAAGATCTCTTCAAAGAAAGGCCATTATTGTAATTTGAAAAGCTAACAATAAAGGTTAATATTTCTAATAGATATTCCTAATAGTATTTATTTCTTTTTATTTCTTTGACACTTGAGAGTCTAGATGAAAGTCCAGAAAAAATATTTTAACCCACAGCCCTCCACAACCCAGAATTCAAAACCTTAGCCAAAAGCCTTCTTATTTTGTCCTCTTTAATGATGTTTTTTTCCTCTCCATTTAGTTGTCTAAACACAAAAAAAGACATTAAAAATATTGTAATGAAGCTATAGGCAACTTTGAATTCATATGAATCTAGTGAGGAACATGATATTTTATCAGAGCAAACAAAGGTAATGTCAGTATAATAAGACACGGAATGAATTTTTAGTACTTTTACGTAGATCTTATCTATGTATAATCTAAATCAATCATCTCTATCATATATTAGTACTTTTCCTCAGTAAACCTCAACGTGCTTTACAAAGGAGATCAGTATCTTTATCCCCAATTTACAGCTAGAGAAACTAAGTGACAGGACAGGGAAGTTACTTAGCCAAGGTGAGTGACAAATACAGAAATAGAACACAGACTTTTTGAGTTCTAGTCACTGGTCTCTCCATCAACATTCTGCAATGAGCTCCCTGGAGCCCGGTGGGTGAAGGGGCTCCACTGTCGGCAGCCCTTGGAGCTCCGCCACCCACCGGGCTCCAGCTGCAGGGGTTCGGGTGGCAGCGGGGGCTGCGGCGCTTAAGTGTGCAGCTCCCGCCGCCATCCGAAGCCCCGGGGCTGAGCTAGGGGGCTGGCCCGAACCAGCTGCCCTCGCCAGTCCAGTGGGCCAATCCCCCAGCCACCGAACCTGGCAGCTTCAATATGTCAATTTCACTGCTCGGCTAGAGCAGTGAAATTGACATATTTGACAGCTCCAATGTGCCAGAGTGGCCCGGTTTGGCACCCTGGGACATTTCTGGAGGCTGTCAACGGCGCAACAAGCGTCCACACAGGCTGTACCATGGAACAGCTGTTCCGTGTTAAGCCTTACCACCCTCGTTCAGGTGGTTTATATGTTGCGCGGCAAGAAGGCTGTTGCCACGCAACAAGAAGCTTTCCTGTGTGGACACTTTGATTGTTATCGCGTGGTACCGCGCGATAACTCTGTAGTACATACACGGCCTTAGATTTAATCCCCATCTATACTGGCATTAAGTCAACTTAAGGAGTCGACTTAAGGCTTAAGTCGACCTAAAAGGAGGTGTTATTAAATCAACTTAAGTTTTCCTTAAGTCAACTTAAGAAAAGCCCAGTGTGGACGCGGCTTTATTTAGGTCGACTTAAGCCTCCTTCAGTCGACCTAACTTGTGAGTGTAGACGCACCCACACAGACTACCAGTAGCAGAGAGAGCAGTTAGAACTGTTAGAGATGGGATGAAGAAGATTAATGTGAGCTTGGAAACAAAGCTGGCTCAATTTCTGTTGAAATACAGAACAGTCCCTCAAACAATGATGGTTTGAGGCCAGTCCAGCTTTAATGGGCAGAAAGATACAAATTCCTTTGGACAGACTTCATCCTAATATGGAGAGGCAATTGCTAAGGAAGCAAGCTTTTCAAAAAACATAACAATTACTATCATGTTAAAAACAGAAACTTGGGCCAAAGGACCCAGACTATACCAAAAGGTAAATACTTGCCAGCTAGAAGATAGGAAAGACCATACTGGGTCAGATCAATGGTCCATCTAACTCAGTATCCTGCCTGCTGACAGTGGCCAATGCCAGTGCTTCATAGGCAATAAATAGAACAGCAATCAGCAAGTGATTCATCCCATCAGCCATTCCTAGCCTCCAGCAAATAGCAATTCCTGCCTACCCTAGTTAAGAGCCATTGATGGAGCTACCGTCTATGAACTTATCTAGTTCCTTTTTGAGCCATCTTATAGTCTTGGCCTTCACAACATCCTCTGGCAAGGAGTTCCAGAGGTTGACTGTATGTCATGTGAAGAAATGTTTATTTTGTTTGTTTTAAACCTGCTTCCTATTAATTTCATTTGGAAACCTCTAGTTTTTGTGTTATGAGCAGGTGTAAAATACATTTACTTTCTTTACACCAGTCATGATTTTATAGACATCTATCATATCCCCCTTTAGTTGTCTCTTTTCCAAGCTGAAAAGTTCCAATCTTATCATTCTCTCCTCTCATGGAAGCTTTTCCATACCCCAAATCATTTTGTTGCCCTTTTCTGTACCTTTTCCAATTCCAGAATATCTTTTTTGAGATAGGGTAACCAGTTTCTTGAGCATTTCTCAACATTGAATTTCATCTGCCATTTTGTTGCCCAATCACCCAGTTTTGTGATCTCCCTTTGTAAGGTAACTAGCTTGCGTAGTTTTGTATCATCTGCAAATTTTGCCACCTCACTTTAGCTAACATGGATTCCAGGTACTATCCTAGAGCAAAATGAACCCTTGGATGCTCAGGTCACAAGATGACCTCAAGATCATGTCTGCTTCCAGAGTGACATGCAAACATCAGAGCCTTTGCTTTTGGGTGATGATCATCTGGAGGAACTGAGGCCAGGAGAGGATGCATTTTTGCCAGGGATGCTCGAGTTAGAGAGGGAAGTGGGTCTCTGCCTCTGGCTGTCACAAAATGGTGTTACCCAAGTAGAGAGTGAAGATCCCCATATTATTCAGAAAACTACATCTTGGCTATAAACTACAAGGTGGGGGGGAGGAGATGTAATTTGCCTAAAACAAGCTTCACAAACTCATGAAATTTAGAGTGGTTACATTTAAAAAAAAAATCCAGACTCATAAAAGTAAGAAAGATATAGGACAGGAACCCAAACAACCTTAGCTCTGCCCTATAGTCACATCATGCAATAATCTTGTAATTAATTATAATTAAGGCATTTTTAGGGTTTGTAGTCCCAGATTAGAGGCAACTGATTTTTAAAGACACACTACAGCTAGCATAAATGTCATCATATATTCCTCAGCTGAAGCTAAGGATCTGGCCCAATATTTTACATTGCAAGGAACATAAAAAAAAACAAAACCCCAAAACAACACCCCTTCCCTCCCCCCCCCAAAAAAACCAAAACAAAACAACATAGTGCTGGTGAAAAATGACTGGTTACCAGATCTAGCAAATGGAGTGTTCTTTCATTCCACATAGTATCATAGGCACAAACAGTGCAAGTGACAGCTTCCTAGCTATGTTCTGCTAATATGTTTTGCCTTGTTCTGAATAAACCCCTGAAGGAATGAAAAGATGATTTTTATTTTTCATGGCCTCTCTACTCAGATTGCCAAGCAAGGTGCCAACGGCTAATGCCTGAGAGAACAGCTGAGCCTCACTTTTGTAAAGGGATCTCTCTGTGCCCTAAAAATAAGTCTACTCACAGAACTGCAAGCAACTTGTACTGAATTGTTTAATTGTATCACTATTGTGTTTCAGTGTGTGTGTAGTCAGTGGGAGTTCCCTGCACCACGTACAAACAGATAGTAAGGGGGAATAGAGCATGAATCCATCCTATAATACTCTAGATTCTAGAGTATTATAGGATGGACTAGAGTTTCAGGCAAAGCTTCCATTGATTTCAACGGGACCAGGATCTGCACCTCAAAGCTCTCTGCCTTACTATTCCCTTCTGTAAAATGGAGAGACTAATACAGCCCTTACTTATCTATAATTTGTAACTGTAATTAATATTTGTGAAGTGCTTCAGGGAGGTAAAGTGGAACGGAAGTGGTAAAAGTATTGCAATTTATTATTAGTAATACTTAACATGCGATATTTGAGCACTTAGTCTTAATCATATATGTTGCTGCTGAATTACTGGCACTGAAGAAACCATAGTAATCAGGAATATAACTAACCAGTGCATCTTCAATTAGATAAATTGCACAGTTCTATCAAGGACTCATCTTTTAAAAACTGACATTGAAGGATTTTACTCCCAAAAGTTACATTACAATAACACTAAGTATCTACCATAAACAAAGGCAATCAGAAAATTTAGAGCTCTCCTTAGGTCATCCCATCTTGCCCCGGGGCATAGCCAGCCCCTAATTTTTACCCAGAATGCTGAAAGGGGAGGGTGGGCCCGCCAAAGGGCAGCTTCCAGTCACAGTTGCTGGGTGTCCCCTCTCCCCCCCCCCCCCCAGGGAGGGGGAGAGGCATAGCACTGGCAGCAGTGTGAACTTTGCTGCTGTGGCTGTGAGCAGGGGAGAGACACCAGCACTGGTACTTCTGCTCTGCTTGCAGCCATGGCTGCAGGGCCCGGCGGCTGCGGCTGCAAGCGCAGAGGTATCGGTGGCATCTCTGCCCCGCTCAAAGCTGCAAGCAGAGCAGAGCAGAGATGGCAGTGCTGGTAGCCCTGTTCCACTTGCAGCAGCAGCCACTGGCTGCTGGCCAGTCCTGCAGCCACAGTGGAGAAATTCATGCCTCTGCCGAGTGCTAAGGGTGGGCCTGATGGCAAAATGGGTGGGCCCCAGCCCACCTGGTCCCACCCATGGCTACGCCCCTGATCTTGCCCTGTGAATGGAAAACCTATTTGCATCTAATAAAACAATCATGCCAATAGAAATCTCATATCTATTGGCAATCCAAGTAATTCTTTATAGCTGTATATTAGATCCAAATACCTTAATAAAGGGAATCAAGCTCCAGTGATCGCCTTCAATTATTAATTAGACAACAGCAATCATTAAAGATAGAAAATCATTTTGATTCTGCATAGCACAGCTCCAATCTTGCCTTTTGTTAAATAAACTATTTTTATATTATTGTGTATTTTTAGCAGGGCATCATGAAAAATAGATGTAATGCTCTATCAAGAGAATTTACCAGTATGGTATGTGATCATTTCCAGGGCATTTAGCGTACAAAGTTGGGTCAGACACAAAGACTATAGAATTTGTCAATATCCTTATGTCAAGGCACCAAATGCTACCATCCACTTTCCAGATTACCAAAACTGTCAACATATTTAAGGTGCAAGCTAAAGTTATATAAACCACAAATCACTGTGTGTAGACTCTCTGGGTATGTCTACACTAACAATTTAGGTCGACTTAAGGAAGCTTAAGTTGACCTAAATAAAGTTGAGTCCACATCTGACTTTCATCAAGTCAACTCAAGGGCTTCCTTAAGTCGACTTAATAACTACCAGTCTTCAGGTTGACTTAATGCCTAAGTCAATTTGTTAAGTCAACGTAGAGCCGGTGTGACCATACTAAGTCGACTTAATTACAAAAGTCGACCTAGGGCTGGGGACAAGGGAGCCGCAGCTCCCTTGTCCCCAGAGGAAGACCCGGCTCCTTGGCAAAAGGGCACCATGGCTCCCTGCCAAAAGGGGACCTGCGGGGGTCCTGGCAAGAAGGGAGCCTGCACTCCCTTCTCCAGGACCCACGCAGGTCCCGGCAAGAAGGGAGCCCCGCTTTCTTCTCCCTGTACCCTCATGGTTCCCAGCAAGAAGGGACCCGCAGGAGTTCTCAACCTTTTTGGGATCATGACACACCAGCTGTTCATGACACATAAAGGCTTCCCCCCCCATCCCCCCCCACCAGCAGCCTCCCGTCTCTTCCCTTGTCTCTCACCCTACCCCCAGCAGCCCCTCATCTTGACCCCTGGCAGCCCCCCTCTTTTCCCCCTCCTTCCAGCAGCCATCCTCTCTTCCCCTCCCCCCGGCACCCCCCATCCTCCCCCCCAGAAGCTCCCCATCTCTTCTCCCTACCCCCAACAATGCCTTGTCTCTTTCCCCTGTGTTTTCCCCCTCCCCCCAGCAACCCCCCATTTCTCCCCCAACAGCCCCCAATCTCTTTCCCCTCTCCCTGGAAGCCCCCCATCTCTCCCCCAGCAGCCTGCAACCCCCGAGTCTGTTCTCCCACAGCCCCTACTCTCACCACAGCCATGGCGCTGGCCACGCTGCCCTGTCCCTGTATCCCCTCCACTCTGGCTCTGCTGCTCTTTCTGGCCCCCCCCCCCGCCTAGCACCAGTGGCCCTGCACCACTCACCATAAAAAGGGGCCATGCCCCATAGCTGCCAAAGAAACCTGCTCCCCCACCCTGGGCTTGGCAGGCAAGGCAGGAGATTTAAAAATGCCTCACCTCCAGCTCCTAGACTGGATGAGTCAGCAGCCTGCCTGAGGCTGCAGTGTTAACAGCCAGCAGCTCGATGCTGCAGCTCACCAGTCACATGGGGGGCTTAGCCTGTGGTAACACACTTGCTGCTGTGCCGCAACACATTTTTGTGTCATGACACAGCAGTTGAGAACTGCTGTACTAACCCACTGTATGGCTATGTCTACACTTGTTAATTTAGGTTGATTTAGCTAAGTTGACTTAACAAAGTTGACTTTAAGTCGACTTTGTTAAGTCAACTTAGCATGTCCACACTCAAATTTTAAGTCAACTTATAGGGTACCCTACAAAATCGACCTAGAGCGTCCACACTGGACGTCTAGGTCGACTTGTAGGGGGCTAGGTGGACCTGGGACAGATCCATGGTGGCGGGGGGGCACCCCTTGCCAAGTGCCAGGGGGCTCAGCCTTTTCCCCATTGTGCCTTGGTACAATGGGCAAAGGGGGACAGGGACCCTGGCAGAGCATAGGGGCAGTGTGGGCAGGGCTCTGCCCTGCCCTTTGGGGGGGCACACCAGGCTGTGGCTGTGCCAGCCACCCTGGCAGGGAAGGCAATGGGGAAGCCCTGAAGCCCCCTAAGTTGACTTAAAATGAGGTTTTATAAAGTCGACTTAAGCAGCTGCTTAAGTCGACTTAAGGAAAGTGTAGTGTAGACGCAGAGTAAATTAAGTCGATTTAAGCAAGCTTAAGTTGACTTAATTTGTAAGTGTAGACATACCCTATGAGAGTCCACACAGAGTTGCACTGATTTAACTAAATAATGTTTAGTTATATAAGTTCAACTTTATGTGACCAAGCCTCAGTCAGTTTTAAATTCACAAGACTTGATTCTCATTTACATTAAGATTTACTGTAAATGAAAATCAGGCTCATGATCTCCTAGTTCTTTGAGCTTTTTGGTAGCTAAACTGGAAGACATGTGAAATAACCACCCCGGTGCCGGATTTCATCTTTCTGTCTGTGTGTTCAGGCCCATATTTTAAAAGAAAAGTGTGTTAAATAGTAAACAGAAAATCATGAGCCCACTCCCAACAAAAGGAGGCATCACAGAAAGGTGGTAATCTACAGAGGCACTGTCTACCAGGGTCAGACATGCACAGGAACTGCAAGATTTTGCCCCCGATTTCCATCTTCATCAGTGAGGTTAACTAAAATGTAGCCTGCCTCTGAGTCTTTCTACATGGCAAATGCCTGCATGATTGTCACCGGTAGAAGCAGCTTTAATGTAGCTAGCCTGGATAACAAGAGCAGTTTAGATGTGGTGACACAGGCTCCAGAATGAGCTAGCAACCAGGGTACATACACTGGCTCCACAGTTCACTTTGTAGCTTGGTGGTTAGCCTGTGCTGAAGCCTATACCTCCATGTCTATGCTGCTATTGTTACCCAGGCTAACTAGACTAAAGCTAACAGTTACATCTTCACTTGCAGTGTAGACATATACTGAGGCAACAAGTGAAAATGGCTTTTGCTGAGCTGACCCATCTGTTTCTTTAACATATGCTCTGCTACACAGAAGAAATACCAACATTGTGTGACTTGGCCCAGGTGGCCTCGTCTGGCAAACTCAGCCCTAGCTCAGAATAGAGTATGAAGCCACAGCTGGAAAAGTTTGTGGTTAATGACCCAATTTGTAGGGTTAGTGATTATGATGATGAGATTGTGCTACTCGGTGAAGATGCTACTACCTGAAAGCTGCTGGCCTCATTGTGTGAATTGTCAAATTGACTCTACTGAAGGAAATGTCCTGCAGGACTGGCAAATACCAAAAGTGCCCAATCAACATGAATTTCATAGCTTTGGTCAGCTCCTTTGACAAGTCTATCATTTCACCTGAAGCCTTGAAAGTGCCTGATTAACAGCATTTTAAAAATCCAAATAAACCTGGTTCATACCATTTTTTGGCTCAATACATGTTTTCACGAATTTTGCATAACATGTTTAAAGATTAAAATGATCATTCTTCCACCTTTCCCCTACTATGGACAGAGTGCTAGGGTCCAACCCACCAATAGGTTCTCATTGCATAGCAGCACAGGAATGAGAGATACCTTTTGCTTTAAACCTTTTGCTTCTGCTTCAAGAGCAATCAAGATAAGAAGCTCTAAATCCAGTATATGTCCACAATATGAGAAGTGAAAGATAAAGGGCTCTGTTCTCTAATCAGACTAGATGAAAAACAACATGCAATTATGAGTACCATCTTCCTTAATTTTGCTCTGCTCCTTTAGGCTATGTCTACACTTACTAAAATTAGTTAGAATTAGTTAGTTCAAACTAACTAATTCGATTTAATTTTAGTTAGTTTGAATGAACTTAATTCGAACTAGAAAAAATTAGTTCAAACTAAGCAAGTGCCATTCATGGCACTTGCTTAGTTCGAATTAGCGATTTACATTGATTTCAATGGGCCGGTTAGTTCGAACTAAGCAATTAGTTCGAACTAACATGGCCACATTGGTTAATTCGAAGTAACTAGTTCGAATTAAGCCTTAGTTCGAATAGGCTATTTGAACTTATTAGTTTGAATTAAGGAAGCCCTTAATTCGAACTAATTAAAGCCTAGTGTAGCCATGGCTTTAGTTAGTTTGAATTAAGCCTCCTTAATTCAAACTAACTTGCCAGTGTAGACATAGCCCTTGAGTATAATGTGAAGTCTAACTTCCCTTCTCAGATCAACCTACACTCAAACATTAATAGTATATCAGGCAGTGATAGAGAGGAATTTTCTATGAATAGCCCTCAATGTTTTGGGAAGGTGTAAGTCCTACTATGACTTTCACAAATGGATAATTTATTTTTCGAGAAATTCTAAGTCCCCAGGAAAATCACAATATATACTGTATATATACATTCGCCTGAACTTTCTTAGGTAATGAGTGTTTGCTATGAATGTAGTTTAAACAGGTGAGAAGAATTTTGTTGCTCCGTGTTTATTTTACTTGTGCAAGCACATAAATGCTCGTATGGTGGTTACAAAGGTTTATTCCATACCCCTTTGGAGAAAGAGAAATTAATCTGCCTCTCACTGCCATCAAAAACTTAATATTTGTAAGTAAAATTGAGTCCCCGGTGGTTTTCTAGTAAGTCAAGACTGAATGAAGGATGGGTCTACTGCGACTCTTCCTGACCATTCACACTTCATTTTTCCATAGACATCTGTTAAACAGATAGAAGACTGTAAAGAAATTTCACTGTGATTTGAATTCCAGTTTGTTTCACTATGAAAAAGAAAGACGATGGCATTTTTGCTATGTAGACCCACACAGAGTTATAGAATTGTTGTGTCCTGGTGTAACACCATCAGAATACCTTAAGAGTAGCAGAGGATCAGTTAGGGCTTGATCTCAAGCCCATTGTTATCAATAGGCGTCTTTCTATTGTCATCAATAGCTTTGTATCAGGTCAGTAACCCTTTGGAACTTACTTTCAAATGTTTCTCATTAAAATACCTTTTACACTTACAGATAAGAAATAAAACCTTATCCTCATTCCACCACATGTTTATGATACAATTTTTATTAATAAATTTACCCTAAAATCCCTAGAAAATACCATTGCAAAGTTTCTACTTTTACAGATTCACATAATACTTCTTCCATGGGAAGAATAATACAATAGAGCAGAGTATTCTCTTAGATGCTGACTTTCACTCACAGATGTCTTCAAATAAGTCTTAATTTAATGTTGTATCAATGAATTACAAAGTACTTCTGACAGCACCAGTAATGCCTACACTTCTCTACAAAAGTACCCTGAGTAATTTAAAACAATAATTTTCTGTCAATGACTACCCACCTGACTCTTCACCATTCACTTTTAAAGACCATGGTCTCATTGACTTTATTTCATGCATACTATAGTGTTACTTGGTGTCATGTGCAAAACTGAAGTCAATGGATTTATATTATAGATTAATTAAAGTATTTAGCTGTATACAAGCCAAGGAAACTCTATGCTCAAATGTCCAGACCTTACTGAAGTTGATTTATTTTCTTAAAGGTGAGCATGGCGAATTTCCTAACACACAGTTCAATTGTATATGGAACTTTGAAATGCATGTTTGTTTTTATGCATTTTTATGCAGTTCCTTAGTGGAAATACTACTTTGGCCATTCTATGATAGCGAACAGAGTTTCTGGAAATAATCAGCATGGCTGAGTCAAAACAAAAGCACTAATATACCATTTAGCTGTGTTAGCTCCTTAAATAAATAAACACATTCAAAACAAAACCTTTTCAAGAGCATTGTATATGTATGTCAAAGCTATGTCCACCAAAGGGACACGGGCAAGTATTCTCCAACCACATGCTAAGAGACCATCCAGTTCCTATTGGTACACATACATGAAAGGCAGTGGAGACTGTTAACTTGAGTAAATGGTCAGCCATGCCAGACCCAAAAGGCATGACCTGGTTACATGTTTGAAAGTATTATTTGCTGTTTATCAGAGAACAAATGCACCTACATAGAGGATTTCATGAAAATCAGTAGCCTTGTTTCTTGTAAGTAAAAAAGGAATCAGTTAATAATAAAACTAATAGCTGTCACACACTTAGTTGTATATTATAAATATAAATGGATCCAAAACAAAATATTCAGTCCATAGACCTTCAAGATTGCATCTAGAAGGGAATCTATTTTCTTGTTCAGCTGTAAACTGAAGAGCTGTTCTCATGATTTTGGTCAAAGATGATGGAAATCTCACAAGACCATCTGATTTCATAAGGCTTCTATAATTCAAGGTGACAGTTCCCATGATAAGCTCTTTTTATTAGACTTTTGCCAAGTTGGGATGACATTTCATGTGAACGGCCTGCAAGATTTTGGAAGCAAAACACTTGCCCCTCTTCAACCATGATCCTGAAATCTGAGCTGTAGTCTTAAATGCCATCCATACCCGTAACCTGTTTACTGGCCTAATCTTGTCATGATGCTTCTGTGAACCCGAAGTGACAAATGCAGCCTTTTGCCTGAAATGTGAGTAAATCTCTTCTTCTCTGTCATCATAATAGAAGACACTTGGATGAATCACCTCACAAATTTCAAACTAATAACTTATTATTTTTCTCTGATACTACATGTAGGTGGATGACATTCCATCACTGATGGCTATAATCACCTTCAGCCCTGATAAAGCACCCCTAAGTCCTGACACTCTTTGACTTGATAAAGTATTTGTCATTTCTAGTTCCTCCTCTTCTGACAGAGATAACTTTGTTTTAATTTGAACTGTCACACTTTGGAGTTCAGCAAAGAAACGTAAGTGTCAGGTAATAATCCCTCCTCAGACTGGTGAGCCAGTTAGCACCGCTAATATGCAGAAGTGTAAGTATGTTGATTTACTTTTTCTAACAACATAATACTCCTCAGCAGCCCAAGCTTTACTGACAAATGCTAGATCTATTAAAGCTGCTCAGGATAAGCTTTTCCAATCTTCACCGACCTTATTACACTTTGGGAGCTTTTTAAAACTAAGCATATTTAATTGTGTAACTTTTTGAATACTTTAAAAACTTTATTGTAATGAGTTTGGGGATAATTTGAACACCACAGCACAGCACACACACATTGTGCATGTAAACATTTGACTGGAAAGCAATCCAAAGTAAATTGAAGCCCGCTCGGTCTGCAGAATGCCTTTATTGTTGGATGACTCAGATTATCACAGCCACAGGCCAGCACATTAATCAAAATGGGGTGCACGTGCTTCCAAGAAAAATAGTGAATAAACATGAAACCTGCTGACACTAACAAGGTAAAAAGCTAATGAAAATCCAAACATAAGAGAGGGAACTGGTTAATCATGAAAATAACGATACAAATGTCCCCAAATCATATACTGTCTAAACTTCTTCTATTTCTCTGTTATAAGAACATTTTCTGGGGTCATTCCCGGGTTCCATTCTCTTCCGAGAGTAAAATAAATGGGGACAATTTTGACCTGAGGTGCTGAAACTACAAACACAGCCAAACAATGTCACTTTTAAGACCCTGGGACCTGATGTTTTTGAGACTGTAACATCTTCACTCTCCTGTGGCAATGTAAAGGGGTCTTGTAAATCTTAATCAAACTTTGGCCAAGATAAGCCTGGATTCAGGTTATCTGGTATGTCCCTCTGTTAGAAGGCTATCCATTATTTTTGCAGCATGATGGAGTTGCTGATTAAGTACATGCAGGTCTTTTCCATTTCTGACTCCTCCTACAGTCCATACAATTGCTTTTTGTTTTTTATCTTGAGGCCAGTAAATATGTTCAGTATTGTTCCATGTCCTTACTACTTTACTTTACCAGACTGAGATGCATGAAACCCATCATCTCCATGGCTTTAATCAGTAATGACTGAGTACTACAATCAATGGTTGTTTTGTTGTGATCAGTCAAATTAGTAAATAAGACAGAATTGATTCCTTAGATGAGGAAATGTACTTTTGTTCATGATAGTTATCCTTTTTATGCAGTCAGGAAAAAAATTATTTAAAATTTATTGCATAAACTTTCGTGAATGTAATCCCACTTCATCAGATGCATGAAATGGAAAATGCATCTGACAAAGTGGGATTATACCCATAAAAATATGCAATAAATGAACGTGTCAGTCTTAAAAGTGCCATAAAACTCCTTCTTTGTTTTGGCTTTGCTGCATTAGACTAACAAAGCTACCCCTCTGGAACTTTTCAATCTTCTATTAGCATATCTCTGCATCTTCCCTCCTAAGGAAAACAAGTTAACTCCCCCCCACACACACACACATATATATATATACTATCTAATGATGCATGCACTAACATCTAATAACCATATAACAGCTATCTAGTAACACATGCATTTTACAAGTCCATAAACTCAACATATGAACTACCTAGAGAGGAGAGGTTACTAGCACATCATTCTCAAGTGTGTCTTTACCACCCACTTTCCTCACAAGTCTTTATGGGTAAGTCCACACTGGAGGCTCTGTTAAGTCAACTTAACAAGGTCAACTTTAAGTCGACTTAAAGTTGACCTTGTTAAGTCGACTTAGAGAGTCCACACTGAAAACTCCAGTCGACTGCCAGCGTCCACACTGGCAGGTGCTAGGTCGACGGAGGAGTGGTGCATTGTGGGTAACTGTCCCTCATTGCACTAGGGCCTGGAGGCCAATTAGATTGACTTAAGGGCATTCCCCCTCTACACTGGCTTAAGTCAACTTAATAAGGTTGACTTAAGCATTAAGTCAACTGTAAGAGGTGGTGTTATTAAGTCGTCTTAAGGAAGCGCTTAAGTTGACTTAATAAAAGTCCATTGTGGATGCAGGAGTCTGTTGGTTGCTTTAACCTTCCTTAAGTCAACCTAAGGCTCCAGTGTAGACGTACTATGAGTCTTTTTCGATGTTTGATCACCCAATTAGATCTTCTCAGTACTAGTGCTTCATTCGAGTCTGAGTTCTTTCATTCCCTGACAGTTTTTTCATCATGTGTTGAGGATACCAGATCAGTCAGAGGAGATATACTGGAATCTACCTCAACTTCCACAGTGTTGAAACTCTCTTGGATAACTCGTAGATTCCATCGATTATTTTGAAATGTGTCCTCTTGGTCTCTCTGGACCATATAAATCTGTGGATACAGATGTTCTTTAATGGTACATTTTTGGCCCTAAGTATTAGAGGTGCGATTTGTCAGGCACATTCTATCACCTAGGTTAAGAGATGGGTGATCAGGGGCCCTTCTATCAAAATAATAATTGTGCTTCCACTTCTGGTTTTCCTTCATCTTCTGAACAGTGGGATAGTTCTGAGATCACAGCAAGTTATCAGTAATAGCCTCGTAAATTAAATGTGATCCGTCTTCCCATTAGAGAAAGCCTTTCTCCAATGGTTTACTTTGGTAGACCAGCAATGCTTTATACATTCCCATTATCAAAAGTCTTTTTCATTAGATTCTTTACTGTCCATAAAACCAACAAGGAGTCCTATGGCACTTTTAAAGACTAACAAATTTATTTATTGCATGAGCTTTCATGGGAGAAAATCCTACTTCATCAGATGCTTTGAAGATCAAGAACTTACAGAGTAGGAGGAAAATAAATGCAGGGAAGTGTAAGTTATAGGATCAGATCAGACTGTTACAGCAAATCAAATCGCTTTAAATTCTAATAGTGGGGAACAGCGTATAGAGGGAGGTGAGGTCAAATCACATGTTGTTAATAAGAAACTACTTTTTACTTCAGTCTATTTGACTGGGGGTAATTTGGACTGAAGGTTTCATGGTGAAAATCCCAACGTGAGACAAATTGCCTAAACTCTTGAGTTTGAAAATCGTGGCCCATTATTGCTGAAGACCTCATCAGGAATTCTATGCCTGGAAAAAATTCCTTTCATGCCAGTAGTCAGTGACTTAATATTATTACCATGCAGTGTGCCAATTTCTGAATATAGAGAGTAAAAATTGGTGACTATTAAGTAATCGGTTGAATGCCAGGTAAATAAATCAACACCTATCTTCCCATAAGGCCTTAGTGAAACAGGTTGGGGTCTCAGTGGCTCTGCCTGTTGGCATGGCTTATATTTCAAGCATGAAAAGCAGGTTCTTAGCACATTGCTGATGTTGTGATTAGTGGAATTATGATCAGCTGGGGACTGATTGGCTAAGTAGCAGCACTGTAGAAAAGGACCTGGGGGTTATGGTGGATGGGAAGCTGGATATGAGCCAACAGTGTGCTCTTGTTGCCAAAAAGGCCAATGGCATATTGGGCTGCATAAGTAGGAGTGTTGCCAGCAGATCAATGGATGTGATTATTCCCCTCTATTTGGCACTGGTGAGGCCACATCTGGAATACTGTGTCCAGTTTTGGGCTCCCCACTATAGAAAGGATGTGGACAAATTAGAAAGAGTCCAGCGGAGGGCAACGAAAATGATTAGGGGGTTGGGGCACATGACTTATGAGGAGAGACTGAAGGAATTAGGCTTATTTAGTCTGCAGAAGAGAAGACTTGGGGGGGGGAGGGATTGATAGCAACTTTCAATTACTTGAAGGGGTGCTCCACAGAGGAGGGAGCTAGGCTGTTCTCGGTAGTAACAGAGGACAGAACAAGGAGCAATGGTTTCAAGTTACAGCTGGGGAGATCGAGATTGGATATTAGGAAAAACTTTCCCACTAGGAGGGTGGTGAAGCATTGGAATGGGTTACCTAGGAAGGTGGTGGAATCTCCATCCTTGGAGATATTTAAGGTTCTGTTAGACAAAACCCTGGCTAGTATGATTTAGTGGGAGTGGTCCTGCTTTTAGAAGGGGGTTGGATTAGATGACCTCATGAGGTCCCTTCCAGCCCTATGATTCTATGATCTTATTCCCCTTGACAATCACAACATCTACCATGGTCTGTTCATGTCCGCAATTCCAGTAGTCTCTTGTATTTAGACAGCAACTTCTTATTATTTCTTGCCACGCTTTAATTATCATTTCTTTAAGAATTCTCAGCAATTCGTCTTTCTTGCTCTTCTCTGTTATTTTTTGTATTCTCGTGTTAGCTATCGGAATTGATCTCACAATCGTATCTACGTAGGTTTGCACCTCTATTTCCAGCATCTTCTTAGGTGCCACTGCTCTGGAAAGTGTATCTGCTGTGAACATGAATTACCAGGCAGGTAGGTCACCAGCAAATTATACTTCTGGAACTTTATCATCATTCTTTGAATCCTTAAGGTACAGTCATTTAGTGGTTTGTTAAATGATGCAATCAAGGTCTTGTGTTTCATTTCAATTTCCACTGTCTGTCCATAAATATACTGACTGAATCTCTCTCTCAGACAAACAAGATTCCTAAAAGCTCCTTCTTAATCTGTGCATATGTAGTCTCTGCGTCCATCAGTGATTTGGATGCATATGCCACTGGTTGCTATCAATCCTCATATTTTTCTAAAATCACTGCACCCAACTCAGACTGTGATGCATCTGCTGAAATCTTAATAGGTCTTCCTGGAGCCTAGAACTTCAATTCCAGTTCTTGTATCAGGTGTTGTTTTAAACTTTCTCATGATTCCTCCTGTGTAGCAGCCCATCCCCATTCATTTTTATCCTCTAGAAGTTGTCTCAATGGCCCTGCCCTGGCAGAAAGATTGGGTATGAATTTTCTAAGATTGTTATCCATTCCCAAGAACTGTTGGACATCTTTCTTTGACTGGGGATGTGGCATCATTTCAGTGGCTGAAATCTTCCTCTTAGCAGGTTTTACCACTATATGAAAAATAATTTCCTCTACAAAATTCAGTTCTCTAACTCCTAAGACACATTTGTCTCAATTTAGTTTGAGGTTTGCAGCTCTAGTTGCATTCAGCACTTACCAAAGTTGACGATCATACCACACTTTTGTTGACCCCCAGATGATGATGTCATCCATGGAGGTGTCCACGCCGCTAATATGTTCATAGATCATGTATATGGTTTTGTGATACACCTCTGGTGCTGGAGCTATACCGAAGGATGAGCATAAAAATCTGTCTCTTTCAAATGGAGTATTACGTGTGCATAAATTCTGAGCTTTCCTCTGTTAATTTTAGCTGACAAAACCCTGAGGATGCACCCAATTTACTGAAATATTGAGCACTGCAAACTGAACCATAATCTCTTCTCTAGAGGGTAGTTTAAAATGTTCTCTTTGTATAGTCCTGTTGAGGTGTTTGGGAGCTAAGCATACGCATAGCTGTCCAGTGCTATTTTCCACAATGACTAGGGAGCTTGCCCATTCTGTTGGCACCTCTGCTTTTTGTATTACATGCATTGTTTCCATCCTTTCAAGCTGAGCCTTGAGTTTTATCATCAAGTGCAAACAGCATCTTTCTAGATGAATGAATGACTGGAAGGAACTGTTTGTTTATCCGGATTGTATGCTCACCCTGCAAGCAGCCCAATCCCTGGAACAGGTTCTGATATTCTTGAAAGAGTGCCTCATAGCTAAGTACAGTGTAATCTTATAGTGAGAGCACCCTTTTTACCAGATTGATTTTCTCACATGCTGCCTGGCACAAAATTGGTGTCACCTCCCATGGCACTACAAAGAAAGGGAGCCTACATATGGTGTTTTTATGGTTAATGATAGCAAAGCAGCATCCCTGAACTGATATATTTGCTCTAGAATACCCAGTTACTTTTATGTTTGTTGGTTACAGGTTAGGTGTTATTTTCAGTCTCTCATAATCTTGTGCAGATAGAACATTAACTTGAGCTCCTGGGTGCAGTTTGAGTGGAAATACTGTTCCATTCACTGTCAGAGGCAGTATCCAGTCCCGCTTATTAGACTTGCTAGATCCCAGTACATCTAGAAAACACTCCTCAGTTTCATTGTCAGTAACTAAATGCACCTAACTTTTCTGCCTTTGGTATCTGCAGCAGTTTGCAAAATGATTATGTTTCCCACAGTTATAACAGAGTTTCCCATAGGCAAGACACTGTTTGGGGCCATGCTGTGATCCACACTTGCCACATGACTGTCTGGTGTTCCCTATAGCAGGGGTTGGTTCCACATTGTGATTTGAGCCACTCTCACTATATGCTGCTTTCCTGAGTTCAGGAATGACCCCTTCCAGTGAATTCAGCAGTTTTACTTGTGTTTTTACTGTTCTGATGGCCCTATATATTTGGAGAGCTTCATTCAAAGATAACTTCCCCACTTTGAGCAGTCTCTCTTTTAAAACCTTGTCTGTAATGCCACAAATAAGTCTGTCTGTGACCAGAGACTCTGCCAAGACACCAAAGTTACAGTTCTAATGAGTTTCCTTAATTTCTGTGACATATTGCTCTATGATGTTATTTGGTTTTGCATGTAAAAAGTCTATGCCTTTCAAAAGCCACATTCCTTTTTGGCATGCAATATTTCATAAATTTAGTCAGTATTATATTTAAATTCATGCTTTCACCTTCCTGAAACTCAGTTATTATAAAAATCCAGTGCTTCTTCCCCATCAACCTGTAAAAATATAGATGATTATTGGTTTTCATCTCTGTTCTGTGCCCCAATGGCAGATAAATAAAACAGAAATTGCTGCTTAAACTTTATCCAGTTCTCTGCAACTTTGCCTGACATTTACAGAGGGGAAGGAGGTTGTAAAACATCCATTCTTAGAATTTTCACTTACTTGCTAAAAGCTTTTCTTGTTTTTAGAGATCCCCTGTACTGTCTGTGTTTCAGTTGCAATCACAGGAGTTTTCCTTCAAAACCTTTGTTTCCAGACTCATTCACCACTTCTTGCACCATGTAATGATCTTGAGGGTTCATTAAAGACCTTATGATGGAATAAGTAAGGAATATAACTTTAATAACAGACAGGAGTGATTCCCAGATCTGCAGATGGGAGCAGCCATTTTTGATCTCCCGATTCACGCAACATTGTCCCATGCTAGAGAGTGTCTCTAAATCACAACCTTCTACAAGTATCTCTCTACACTTGGCTTCTCAACAGTGTCACATTGGGTGGCTTCCCCACTGTGTGCATTAGTTTGTAAACGCCTGCAGCTTTGTCATAGTCCTGGACCCTCCTGAATGGTCACCTTGGATATCCTGCTGCTCACAATTCATAGAATTCACCAGTTCCTGTGTCTTTGTAAAGGTTGGAGTCATACTGAAATGCCCTCCTCCAGAACTAGACAAGCTTTGGTTGTGAGGCAGTTATAATTCACTCACTTCTGTTTTCTATCTCCATTTTGCCATTTCCCATTACTTTTAGCTGCTAATTCCCACTATTTCTGTCCTCATTGGCAGCAGGATTTGGTTCTGTGCCTCATCAGGACTGGGGCTGGACTCCTCTGGCAGCCCTGCAATGGAATATTCCTCTGTGCCAGAATAGTCTCTTCACTATTTTCATGGCAGACGCCACATTCCCCTTCTTTAGGGTATGCCATGGAAGATATGCCTTTCTCAAATTCCCATTGCTGAGGGAATACTCTCAACACTTTCAATAGAAAGTGGTGTCCGTTGACAGTGACTATAATATCTGGAATGCCACCCCTTGAAAATTACACATTTAGTTTGAGGAGAATCTTCCCTGAGTATAGCTTTGAGGTACAGGAGCTGGTAATTCATTCGCTCCATAACACCCAGAGGCAGGAATACTCCTTTCTTATACTTAAAGTATGACTATGAGGTATTCTTTTAAGAGTGATAATTCATTTTCTTAGCCTTTTCCAATCCATCTATTTCATCCTGAGAGCAGGTTTTTTCTTCTTCTCTTCTGGGTCAGGCCACACAAGTGTTAGTATTTACTGATGAGAAAATATTTAGCAGAGATTAAATTCACCCTTTCAGTGGTTTGGGTGCATGAAACATCCAGTTATGAGCAATCAAATTCAGTGAAATCCTTATCGCTAAATTGAAAAGTTCTCCAAGAACCAATTTCAGATCATTATCTTCTGGTTTCACAGATATCTTTGTGAAAGACAGAAGATTAAGGGCTAGATTCTCTATTGGTGTAAATTGCCATTGGTCCTTTGAATTCAATGCAGACATATCAATGAAGACCAGCTGAGAATCTAGCTGTACATTTGTGAAAACTGGTATGCATTAATGCCTTGTGGCTATTGGATCCACACCTCTTAATATGATATACTCATGTGAAATGCATTAACATGTCTTGTTGGGAAATTAGCTAATCGTATTATCAAGAGATGTTAAAACTTTAGAAAGCAACCCTTTCTCCAGATGGATGACATTTTAAAAAGCAGAATTGTTTTGGAGGTAGGTTAGTGTGAAGTTGGGTGTGGCTATGGAAAGGCAAGGGTTCCTCCAACTGACAACACCATTGAATTGGATCAGGTTGCGTGTCTCATTGGGAGAGGGTAATGGGTGTGGAGGTCACAGCTGTATCAGTTTATGGGTGGCTGAGTGTGTTTGAAACAATTCAATAAAGTTTGCTGGCACTGGGTTTATTTGCTCACAGTGCATAGTTAGTACAATCTTTCCTTACCTCACACTTTTCTGCAGCACCAAAATCTACCCCTACAACATCATTTTTAATGTCAGAATAAAATCAAGAGTTGAGACACAAGTGGAAGACTTATAGTACTGTTTTGGGCTTCTAATAATTAACAATCTCAGTGGCTTCCATAAAGGAAAATAAATGGGAGTGAGGAGGAAAAAAGAGAAATAAAAACATAAAATGGTAATACTTGATTTCTGATTTTCTTCCTCCTTGTTTCTTTTAATTTTTATTGCTTTTTATTTCACCTTTGGATAGTAAGAAGAAAACTGTATTTAATAAGAAACTTTCTGAGGAAAATAACTTGTTTTTCCTTTATTACCAGATGTTTTATAAATATACCTAAATGTGCTGATGTTGATTAAGAATCTGAAATAGTGCACTGGTAATACATTTGCATAGTAATGTAATGCCCTGTGTGGTTATGTGTTATAGCATTTAAAATCCTATATGTTATTGGTTTTATTATTCATTTTGTAATAAAGTTAACTCTTGGATTTCAAATGACAAGCAAACTATAGATTCTTTACTTACAGCAAGAGCCAAGAATAATTTCTAGGGAAAGTTGGATAAAAAAATAAATATTAACAATTCCCCATTATTCTTATCTGTCACTGACAAGCTTTGAAATTCACCCAAATAAGGTGCAAAGCACTAGTGAATAGTTTGAAACACTATCACTTCTGGGTATTCTGGACAGTTTGAAGGGTTCATTCAGCATTTGTCTTTCCTCCAAATGGAGATATTTGATCTCTCTTTCACAGACAACAAGAAAGTAATCTGATGCATAGCTAAAAAGAAAGATTGATGCTATCCTGGCATTAAAAATTAGGATGTGACATTTTTACAAGAACTATGGGCAATCTTCTGCCATTCAATCTAGCTTCATGGTTACAGCTGTTTAAAGAAAGTTTCACGTAATGTTTCAGTTAAATGCTAATATACTATCCTGCAAATCTGCAATCGAAAGGACAGTATTGTAGATTCCACACATGAGTTGGGGAGTTCTGAGAACTGACAGATTCAAAGTTCTGTGAGTTGAGTTCTACTGGATGACCTTCCCCAGGTCATTTAGGGCCCTGTTCAAAGCCCGTTGAAGGCAATTGATCAGGCACTTATTGATCTGGCCCCAGCAACAAATGAGGCCAAACACAGGCCAAAACCTAATTAAACTTAATACAGGGAGGAGCACTATTCACCCTGTAATACCCAGAATCTCAGTTATCTTGCATGTAAGTGGTTCTGAGGGTGGGAAGGGGGCCTATAGGCCTACTGCCATATAACCCATAACTCAGGATGGACTGACTCAGCTCACTGATATGAGTCCTACCACCCCCACTCCCTCAAGAGGGTATTGAAGGAAGTGACTGCATAACCTGGGTGAGAAGTTAATTTGATGAAAGCAGAGAGTCCCTTTTCTCCTCTGGCTGGCCAACAATTAGCTAGAGATTCTGGAAGAAGAGAGGGTGAGTCTGTGTCTCCCCAGTGTGTGTTCTCCTCACTCTGTCTACTGTGGCTGTCCCCAAACCCAGGCCATTCTTTTTAGGTTACAAATCTGTCCCAAAATGAAGTGTCTGCAGAGGAGGTCTTGTAACAAATTGATGAATTAAACAATAATAACCATGATCTACTAGAATTGTTGGCGATGCCTGACAATGAGGAACTGCTGGGGTTACTGCTGGCTATGTATCCTGAGAAGGCAGAGGATGATCCTGGGACACAGATATATCTTGGGACGGGATAGGAAGTAGCTCAGGGATAGCCCACCATGGTCTGGCAGTGCTTGACCTGGAGCACAAGTCGGCATGTTTCAGCCAAAGCCTCACTGACTCAGTGATGAAGAACTTCATCATTGATAAGGCTGTTATGCAATGGAGTCAGGTGATCCTGTGTCCCCCTATCCTTCTCTGCCGCACCACCTACGTTGCAGTAGACACCTCCGCCGGGCCAGGAAGCTTTATCCCCACTCATCCCCATGTTTTAGACTGCTTGCTTGTCCTGCCCTGCTTGGGAGCTGGGGCTATAGATTACCTACCTGCCCACCCTGCCTGAGGATCAGGGGCCCTAGGCCACTTGCTTGCCACACCTTGCTTGAGGCCCAGGGACTACAGCCTACTTGCTTGCCCTGCCCTGCCCTGAGGGAGGGCCAGGGGCTCTAGACTGCTTGCTTGCTCTGCCCTGCCTGAGGGACTTTGGGACTGCCATATTTGGCTGGGGAGTGCCAAGAACTGCTACTCTCCCCTCCAATAGAAGCTGTTCCTGCCGGACTTTGTCGCTGGGAGGTATGGCTGCCCTCTGACATTGATACTGAGATAAGACAATCACTACCCACCCATGCCTGAGTTCGTCTACGCATGGTGGAGAATGAGGGCAACAATCGCCGCTTAATGAAGAGGGGGCTGCCTGCTGTTTTGACCCACACTCAGCTAAGCATCCCCATGGATATTGACAAGCTGATAAAGTGGTGTGCCAAAAACCAATAACAGCAATAAGCGGCTTCAGCAGCAGCAGCAATTGCTATAGACCTTGGGGGCAGAATAGTAGCAGCTGATCCGGGAGTTGGGGACTCAGCAGCAGAGACAACAGAGAGAGTGTGTTGCGCAGCTGACTGCACTGCTGCCTAGCCCCACCAGCTCTGCCACTTGGGTGCAAGCGCTGGAGGAACCTCCTAAGGGCTGTGACCCACCTGACCAGCTACTTACAAACAGGGAAGAATGGGTAGGGGAAGTAGAAGTGGATGGTAATCTGAGAAGCATACAGTTCAATCTCCTGACAAAAGGATAAAAGGAGAACAGCAGCATATGGACCCTGGACTTCAGAAAATCAGATTTTGACTCCTTCAAGGAGCTGATGGGTAGGATCTCCTGGGAGGCTAAGGAGGAAAGGAGCCCAAGGAGCCCTGGCTGTATTTAAAAACAAACAAACAAACAAATCTTATTGAGGGCATAGGATGTGCAGAAAGAACAGCAAATATGGCAGGCGACCAGCTTGGCTTAACAAAGAAGTCTTTGGTGATCTTACACACAAAATCAAAGCTTATAAGAAGAGGAAGCTTGGTTAGATGACCAGGGAGGAGTATAAAAATAGAGCCTGAGCATACAGTCGTGAAATCAGAAAGGCCAAAGCACAAACAGGTATTATAGCTAGCAACGGATGTGAAGGGTAACAAGAAGAGTTTCTATAGGTATGTTAGTAACAAGAAGGTCAGGGGAAATGTGGGCCTCTTATTGAATGGAGGAAGCAATGTAGTGAGAGATGATATGGAAAAAGCTGAAATACTCAATGCCTGTTTTGCCTCTGTCTTCACAGAGAAGGTCAGGGTAGGTCCATGCCCTGAATACAGCATGCTGTTCCAGTTGTTCCATCTCGAAAAAGATAATTAGAATTGGAAAAGGTACAGAGAAGGATAACAAAAATCATTAGGGGTATGGAACAGCTTCCACATGAGGAGAGATTAAAAACACTGGGACTGTTCATTTTAGAAAAGAGATGACTAAGAAGAGATATGACAGGCATCTATAAAACCATGAATGGTACAGAAAAAGTGAAAAGGAAGTGTTGTTTCTCTCTTCACACTACACAAGAATAAGGGGGGTCACCCAATGAAATTAATAAGCAGCAGGTTTAAAACAGACAAGAGAAAGTACTTCTTTGCACAACTCCATCAACCTTTGGAGCTCATTGCAATGGGATTTGTGAAGGACAAAAGTATAATGTGTCTAAAAAGAATTAGACATGTTCATGGAAGACAGGTACAACAATGAGTATCAGCCAAGATGGTCCACTAACTGTCAGAAGCTGAAACTAGATGACAGTGGCTGGATCACGCAAAATGGCCATGCTCTGTTCATTACCTTTGAAGCATCTGGCACTGGGACTCTCAGAAGTGATGGTGCTGAGCTAAATGGACCATTGGTCTGGCTTAGTATGGACATTCTTATGTCTTCACATTCTTAAGTGCTGCTGGATCCATCAAGTTTCCTGCCAAATGAAGTGGGTGGCAATCTTTCTGTCCTCTGGTTTCCATGTATGCAAAATGGGAATGAGAATACTTATCTTCTTCACCTGTATAGTATTGGCTTAAATTCCGTAAAGTTTTTAATGCTATTCTGTAGTTCTTTTACTGCACACATTACTTAGCCAGTAAAGTCGACTTTAAAGTAGGTTTAATAAAGTCGACTTAAAATTTCCTTAAGTCGACTTAAGTAGCAGCTTAAGTCGATTTAAAGAAATTGTAGTGTAGACGAAGAGTAAATTAAATCAACTTAAGCAGGCTTAAATTGATTTAATTTACAAGTGTAGACGCACCCTGTGATTATGAAATAGGAAACTTCTTTAATTCCATATCCCATGAAACTCAAGCTTTTCACAAAGATGTGCTGCCATTCTGATCCCTGACACTACCTGCTTTTTTTCTTTCCCCTGACCATTCAAATAACTATAGCTTGTATTTTCAGAGAGATCTCATGTAGGCCTGCCTTTCCCCTCACTTTGTAGCAGTTGTACTGCGGTGTAATTCTGCTACCGTCAGCTGTCTTGCTCTTGGTTTATGCTCAAGTGAATGTGAGGAGAGTGAAGCCCCATTTTATAAAAAGCTGTTCTACTGGGCCTATTAACATAACTCCCAGCTGCTCGTGGAAAGTAATACAAACCTTTTTAGACCAATAGCTAGGATAGAGCTGTCTCTAGCAGATTTGTGCTGCACTGCATGCCCCCTTTCATGTAGTTCTTATAATTAATTTGGCTGGCTTCGCAAGAAAAACTATTAAATTATTGTCCCACTGACTTAAAGCTTTAGCCTGAAAGTCATATGACACAATTGTCAGGGACTTTATTTGTAGGCCCAGTGATAGAAGAATTACTTTAAGAAAAACCGAGATTTTAATTATTGGCTTCAAGGCAGACATGATTAACCAGGATTTCTCATCCTCAGCTATTAAATCCCAAGTCTCTGCTCTTGTATCCACTGTTTCTTAAGTGAAATCCCCAAACTGCACCTTCCAGTTCTCAGACTAGCCTCATTAAATCAACTATAGTTAAACCTTTAGTAGAATAGATCTTGTAAAGGGAATGTAGATGTAACACCTGATTAACTTTCTAAAGCTGATGACATGAACTGATTTTTTTAGAGCTAGCTCCCCCACTCCTGTTTTCTTGTGCATGGGGAGTCAAACTGTGCATTCAGCATGATAGGATCAAAGGAGCTCTGCTACTTGCAAAATATTGCCAAGGTTTGAACTAAGAGACTACTGGAAGAAAGCACCACATATTCTGTAACCCACTGATTTCAGATGCATTGCATTATCCTTAGAAATGACTCAGCATCAAGAAAAGAGATTGCATATCGCCACAGCAGGTGAACTTAAACCATTTAGCACTATGATTAGAGGTGGACTTGTCCTTAGTTTCTGAAGACAAGAACAGATACAGTACTGCTGTTTCCACCACAATAAAGACATGCAAAAGACCTAGACTTTCACACTGTTCTTAGAAACTGGATGAAATGGAGTAGTTGCACATCAATGGTGAGTTTTTACACCTAAAGACGACCCATTAAGGGTAGTTTCTCTTTTAGCAAGGTGCCTACAATACAGGTGTTTTCTGTCATATATAAATACATAGATATTCATTATGTGATGGGACAAAAATAGGCTCTTAAACCATTATTATATTGAGTCATAATGTGCCCTTGTTCAATTTCAGAACTGCTTATCTTGATTACCCAAGACCTGAGGAAATGGACTATTAAGAGCAGAATGAGGCATCTGCTGTTCCCATATAAGGCAACACATTGTGCACTGTACAGATAATGACCTAACTATTGTATTTGTTTTGTTGTCTATTCTAAGAGCTAGTGGAGAATATTATTGCCAAACAAGTAACTGGTGTAGGACTTTATCTCTATGTACTTTGTTGGCTTCAGAATTAACCACAGGTTGATTTAAAGATTTTGTCACTAAAAAGGCTTTATAGACTTAACATCATCCTCTTTACATGATCCTGACTTCATCATATTTATTAATGTGCAAGCAAAATAAAGTCGAGACCAATTATATATGAAATTGGCTTTATTAAAGCACCGAGTGTGAGAGTGTGCATGGATGTGTGTGTGTGTGCTTTAATAGGACCAATTTCATAAAGCAAAAAATAATTATGAGCCCACTGAGCTGGGGAGGGGGAAGAATTTAATCAGAAGAAAGGAGAAGTAGATAACAGTATTTATAAATTGGAAGCTAGGAACTGTAGAAAATTGATAAGGGAAGCCAAAAGAGAAAACTGGAAATCAGAGCTAACAACAGTAAGGCATTTAAAAAATATATTAGGAAAAAATATTCCTGGCAATGGTATTGGCCCATTACTAGATGGAAATGGTAGAATTATCAATAATGATGCAAAAAAAGCAGAAATATGCAATAAATATTTCTGTTCTTTATTTGGAGAAAAAAACAGATGATGCAGTCTCATCATATGGTGATGATAACACTCTTTTCATTTCACTAGTAGCTCTGGAGGATATTAAACAGACACTACTGACGTCAGAAATTTTTTGATCAGCAGATCCAGGTAAGTTGCATCCAATAGATTTAAGAAGCTGACTGAAGAGATTGCTGGACAGTTAATGTTGATTTTTCAATAAGTCTTGGTAAACTGGGAAAGTGCTAGAAGGCTGGAGGAAAGTTAACATTGTGCCAATTTTTTAAAAGAGTAAATAGAATGAGCTAGGTAATTACTGGCCTGTCATTGTGACATTGATCCAAGGCAAGATTTGGAGCAACTGATATGGGACCCAGTTAATAAAGAAGTAAAGAAATGTAATTAATGCAAATTAACATGGGTTTATGGAAAATCAGAAGATCTTGTCAAACTAAATATCTTTTATGATGAGATCATAAATTTGGTTGTTAAAGATAATAGTGTTGATGTCATAGACTTCAGTAATGTGTTTGACTTGATACTACATGACACTTTGATTAAAAAAAAAACCAGAATGCTATACCATTAGAATTGCAAGCCATCAGGAAATTTACTGATAGTCAGTAAAAAAGTAGTACAAGTTTAACACTGCTAGTAAATCCATAAATAAATTGAAATATTAGTAAAATTGGGTAAAAATAGAACATATATTTTGACATTGTTTATCATCATTCAGGATTGCTTTTTGTGTCATAAAACTACACTGATTGTGACTTTATCATTTCTATTATTTTGCATACCCAAAGAACCCGACTGATCAATTAACTGTAGCTAAAACAATTGCATGATTCCGAATCCCTGAGTACAGAATATAACAAGTGAGTATACATTTTTGTGACATTATTAGATTATTTATGGTATTTTTAGTGTCAGTAAAAACAGTAAAATGCCAGTAAAAATTTTTTTTTCAGATCTTCATGTCAGTAAAAATTAAAATGCAAGGTTGGCAACCCCATCCATTAAATGGATTAAAAACTGTCTAACTGGTACGTCTCAAAATGTAACTGTATATAAGGAATCATCCTTCAGTGGGTTTTTCTCCATTGGGGTCCTACAGGGATTATTTCTTGTCCCTGTGCTATTTAACATGTTTACCGATGTCTTGGAAGAACACACAAAATCATCAGTAATAAAGTTGGCAGATGACACACTAACTGAGGGAGTGGTAAATAATGAAGAGGACGGGTCAGAGCGAGCTAGATTACTTAGTAAATGGGGCACAAACAAATAATATGCATTTTAATATGGCTAAATGTATACACTGAGGAACAAAGAATCTAGGCCTGGCTTATAGGATGTGGTCACTCAGCCAGGGCCAGATTAATGCTCATGTGGACCCAGGGTTATAAGATTTTGTGGGGCCCCTGGCTGGCCACCAGCTAGCAAGGAGGCAGAACAATGGGGGTCTCTGGCACCCAGGGGGCCCATCCTTGCATTGGTGGCATCAACCCCCATCAGTGGCAGCATATGTGGAGGGCTGTGGGCCTGTGTCCAGCTCTTCCCCACTCCCCTTGTCAGCAGCAGCAGCACCCCACGGGGTCCGGGAGAATCTGTGGGCTATGTCCCGCTCTCCCTTTCCTGTCAGGGAAGCCATGACAGGCTCTCTGTGGCTCCCTTCTTGTGCTCAGGTGAGGTGGAGGGGGTTGGAGGATGCCCTGGTTGCCTGCAAGCTGTGACATCCTGGGCAGTGGGGCTCTTTCTCTCATATTCTCCTTCCTTCCCTCACAGTGCCCCCCGCTCACATCCCCCTCTACTCCAGCCTCCTTCCCCTAGCCTCATACCCTCTTCTGCCCCACCCTCATTTCCCCTGCATCACTTCAACCATGCTCCACCCACTGCTCCCTACCCCCCTTCTGCCCCTTCATCATCCATCACCTCCTCCATACCCTCACATCCCTGTTCCCCCCTCTGGCCCAGTCCCTGACCCCACCCTGCCCCAACCCCCTTAAGGCTCTGTCTCCTGGGGATCACCATCGCAGGCTAAGCTTGGGGTGCAGGCTGCTTCCCCTGCCCTGTAAACAAAGGCACTTAGGACAGTTTTCCTGGGCAGGGGATGAATCACAGCCAGCTCAGCTGGGAACAGTCTGGAGTCAATCCTCCTCCCCTGAAGCTGGGGTGTGTGACTGCGAGAAAATGCTGCCTGGCACAGAGTGGGGAAAGGGGGGCAGGGTAGGAAGGTCTCTCCTATCTTCCTCCATGTGGTGCCTCCCTGAGAGCAGGGGCCAGTCAGCTGGGGCTGGATTTTTGTGGGGCTCCTCTTAGCCTTTGGGCTCTGGGCTGCAGCCCCTAAAGCCTTTGCATTAATCTGACCCTGCACTCAATTTTGGGGAGCAGTGATTCTGAAAAAAGATTTGTGGATTGTGGGTGGGTGAGGTTCTGTGGCCTGCACTGTGCAGGAGGTCAGATTAGATGGTCATATTGGTCCCTTCTGACCTTTGAGGACCCATGCGAATGAGTAAAGGCTTAGAAAACATGCCTTATGGTGGTAGAATCAAGGAACTCAATTGATTTAGCTTGATAAACAAGGTGTTAATGGGTGATTTGATTGCAGTCTGTAAGTACCTACATGAGGAACAAATATTTAATAATAGAATCTTCAGTCTAGTGGAGAAAGGTACCCCATGATCAATGACGGGAAGTTGAAGTTAGACAAATTCAGACTGGAAATAAGACATACATTTTTAATAGTGAGACTAATTAACCATTGGAATAATTTACCATGGCTCATGGCGGATACTCCATCACAGACAATTTTAAAATGAAAATTGGATGGTTTTCTAAAAAGTATACTCTAGGAATCATTTTGGGGAAGTTCTATGGCCTGTGGTATACAAGAAGACAGACTAGATAATAACAGTGGTCTCTCCTGGACTTAAAATCTCTTATTCTTTTGACCTTTTATTCACAGGCTGTTTCTTTTGCTCAACTTCCAAATGATTTTCATGTATCCCTTTTGTACAAAATGCTCTATATGGATTAGATATATTTGCATATTGTGTGCCCATAGCTACGGGAGATGATTACTTCATATATCTACACTTCTTTGACCAAGTGACCAGTTTCTAGTTTCAAAATATATTTGCAAAATATGCATGGTGTTTTATTTTAATGTAAAAATCTCAGTGGAACTTGCTTAATAAATTCCAGAGGGGTAGCCATGTTAGTCTAGTTTAGCAAAACAAACAAGGAGTCTGGTGGCACTTTTAAAGTCTAACAACTTTAGATATCACATGAGCTTTCATGGGAGAAAATCCCTCTTCATCAGATGCTTATCTTCAAGTGTCTGACGAAGTGGGATTTTCTCCCACGAAAGCTCATGCGATAAATAAATGTGTTAGTCTTTAAAAGTGCCACCAGACTCATTGTTTGTTTTGCTTAATAAAGGATACCTTAAAGAATCATGTTGTATTTTTACAGCCAACCCTTTCATATCAAAGGACCATTACCTTCTTTATAAATTATATGCAGTAGGGAATTATTTCACCTACTACTGAAATGTAGCTATCATTGTTTGGAAGGCAGTAGATAGCATACTGGAAAAGAAAGATGACTGAAGGATCGAAGTCTGGTCATAGACACCAAGGTAGACACCTACTTTTATTAAAAAGTGTCATACATCTTTAATGTCCAGTAAGAGCAAACGGAGCTTCACTTTTGAAGAATTTGTCTGTGGGGCACTCTGTTGTAAGTTTCCTGGAACTCAATTTGTCTCACTTGGAAGGATGAGAGTGGGGTTATGAGCTCTTGCCAGGGTTTGATTTTATAGTTCAAGGGAACCTAGGTATTTCAGACCTAGTGGTAGGCCTCCAGAGCAGCTCATTCAGTTTTTGAAGTGTCGGCTTAATGAATCATTCCCCACAAAATGGTTGCTCCTTATATTTCAGCCAAAGCCCTGATGCTTTTGTGGGAGTCTGCACTCTTTTATCCTGTCCGTTGGTCTGAGCTGGAGAAACATTCTAGTTCACCACATACGGTTCTGTTCTGTCACTTAGAAATATGCTCTCACTTGCCAAATGAATATTGATAAGATACCTTGAGAATGTGATAACAATGGAGTAAAGAAAAGATATCTCTCAAATGTGATAAATAAGGACTTTTAAAATGTGATAAAAGACTTCTGAGAGGCATTCTTTACAGTGAATCCTCAGAGGTGTACATGGAGTTGGGGGCTTTATTGTTTGGTCATGCTCTTTCAAAGGTTTAGAGCTCTTACTTTGTGTTTCTAAGAAAAAGCTCTTTGAAGGTCATGTTTGAATTCAAAGCTGTACTTATTGTCTGTTTTTCCATGCTATCTACATTACTGTTGCATAGCGCATTTGGAAGTCCAATATTGCCTGAAGGTAATATTTTCTAATTCCACTTTTATCCTACCCTCTGGTATAGAGTTTGCCAGTGCACGTTTGCGTCTGCAGGTGCTGATAAGGTAGAAAAAGCTACCTGACTAACATTATTATACTGCTTTCTTTTCCTAGGTAGTTTGAAATGATTATCGCCTCCAGACTACAGACATATGCATACCCTCATTCTGAATACTGCCCTCAGCACTTTGAAGCTATGGCGGCTGCAGAGATTACCAGGCAGTGGGAAATCTTTCTGTCATTGAGAAAGGGGAAAGGCAGCTTTTCAAGATGAACACTAACATGAGTAATATTATTTCTGTACTGAAGGCTGTGGCTCCCTGTTCAGATTTCAGAGCAGATGATTAATTTTTCTTAGTTGGAGAGCTGTACTAAACATAACCATTCCACTAAATTTCTGTATGTAATGATGGTTACAGGAAAAGATGCCAGCATTAAAACTGGAGCATTAACAACGCCCCTCCCCTTCTGATTCTGACCTTGTTATGTGAATGTTGGCCTCTGTAATAGGGTATGATTGTGTCTGGTCTTTACACGGGTACAAAGACAGAGGGAGAGCACAGGAAACTCCCTCCCAATGCATAGCCTGTGGCAGAATGGGGTGCAGTTACAGATTCTGTGTTAAAAGGAAGCTAGGGACTGCTCTCTGTCTACTCCTCCAGGGATGCACAGTTACCCAAGAGGAGTGGACAAATCAGAGGGGACAGGTTTCACTCTTTGGTCTCCCTCATCCAGAAAGAGACATGTGTGCAAGAGTGTGTATGCTGTGCTCAGGGAAAGGGTATAGCAGTGATTGTGCTCCTTAGGAACGCCAGCAAATTCTGGAAGGCAACTGGATGCCTCCATATACTCTCCCAGAAGCAGTGTTACTCTGCATTACCTCAACACAAGACTGCACCTTCACGGCACAACTGAGCCAATGTAAGATGTCAGTTTGACTCCACTGAATAGCCAAAGAGCAGCATTTTCAGGGGTGTAAGCAGTCAGTAGATCTGGGTGACAAGCCTGATGCATGTGACGAAGTGGCTTATAGCCCACGAAAGCTTATGCCAAAGAAAATCTGTTAGTCTATAAAGTGCCACAGGACTCTCGTTGTTTTTTGCTGTACAACAGACTAACACGGCTACCCCTCTGAAAAGCCTGAAAATGATTTTGTTGTCCTTAACCTTTTAAAAATGTTCCTGTTTTTAAATTGTGGGCTGGTCACAGAATTAAGCATGTTTGCTTGGTTACTATTTCACCATAACAAAACAAGAGATGAGTTTTGGGGCACGATGCTTAGCTGATGTAAGTGGCACAATTCAACTGGCTACAAAGGAGCTAAGCTCATTTATATCAGCTGAGGATCTGGCCCCTCATATCTATAAATACAACTCAGCATATCAAACCAGACCTGCTATTTGAGGACCTGAGGCGTGGTAAAGTTTCCTCATGCCTTTCCGTTTTTTGTAATAGAAACAGGTGCTTGAAACACAATCAGTTATAACGGAGGTAGTTTACAGCATTCTTTCACATCCTTCTCTTCCCCAGGCTCAGTAATAATATAAAACTGGGACCAAAAGGCCAAACAAGAAACATATTTCTTCTGAACCATGGTGCTTACATTCTTACAATTTTGGTCCCTTTGTCCATGTTTTTTTCCCTTTCCTCTCTCGTCCTAAATGAGAGAGGCAGTAGAAAGAGACATGACGGGTAGAGTGTGGATGAGAATCCAGGATGCTCCGACCTCCCACTCTACCATATAGCCTTGGGCAAATCATAAATGTCAAAATTTTCATATGTAGGTGCCTAAGAATGCATTTTAAATATAAATAAGGATAAAAGGATTTGAATAAAATAAAATAAATAAGGATTTGGATAAAATGGGACTGCCAAATTTATATATGTTGGCCTAAATCCCTCTGCCTTAGTTGCTATAAGATGCTAATATTTAATGAATAATTATTACCTCACTAGGGTGCTGTGAAGATTAGTTAGTATTTGTAAAATGCTTTGGACTTATCTATCTTTCTATTTTGACAGGCTCCATCACCATAGTATTTGAACAGCTCGCAGATCTGAATGACTTTACCTCAAAGCACTCAGATGGCTTGGGAAGTCTCATTATTCCTATTTTATAGCAGGGGAATAAGAGTGTAGGCAGATTAAGTGACATTAACAAGGTCATACAGGAAGGTCACATCATAGCCAGGAATCGAACACAGACTTCATAATATCTCTTATTAGCCTGGGGAAAAGAGCATCTTTAGTCTAGTACCTTAGCTGGAAGAACACACTTTCGTTCCTTTTACCTGTGTGTGCTTCCTTGCACCTATATATCACTATAGAGCCAATACTTCTTGTTATTGGAACTGAATGAGAGAGAATTCCAGCTTCTCCCCAGCTATTCATCAACAGTGTCCTGATTTCCTTTCCAGTGATTGTTATTGTTCTTCAGACTTTCCCTTTGTCAGTAAGACTTTTTATGATTTATTTTTAAATCTTGTTTTTGTAACTTATTTTTTTCTCAGTTATTGGGAGAGCATTCTTAAAACTTGCCACTTGCGGTAAAAATTGAAGGATATATGTAAATGGCAAGTTTCAGGATGATCAGTGTAATAATGAAAATGTGTTCTAATTATTATTGTCCATCTCAAGAAATTTAACACTTTATAAAGATATGGCCAGATCTTGAGTTAGAGGAAATCCTCCTAGACCCACTGAAGTGGATGGAGATACACCAGTTTTATACTAGCTGGAGCTATACTATCTCCTAATGTGTATAATATATTTTATAAAGCTGAAGTTCCATTTGTTCTGAACATTCCTGACAATATATAGTAACAACAGAGCATTGTTTTCATTTTCTGAATTAAATCTATGTATGATACATGTACTATTAAACATACATTGTACCTGTAAAATCAAACACATACATGATTGATAATGTACAGCAACTGTGGAGATTGTTAAAACTAATCTAACTGGCAACTCACTCATGGTGTGGCTTGGTTTAATAAGGTGGTAGAATTTGAATGCGGTGCAACATTAGTACCCAGAAGAGAGACAAACAAGTAAAGGTTTCAACGTTTTCCGATCACAATCTGCCATTGTATCTTTTCCAAAACGTTATGTGAATCCCCATTTTATTACCCCCTCAATGCACTTATGTTGACAAGTACTAGCCATAAACCACTATTTCAACAGCAATAATGTTAACCAGGGTGTGGAACTTCTGCATGAGTGCGTTAACACATTGCATTAGGCCACTCATAATCATAAAAAGAAGGATATATGTCTTTGCGGTTTGATTTTGACTCTGCTGTAATGCTTTTAGAAAGAATTGGGATTTCAGGGAAGTATTCTTACTTCACAAAAGGGTTTCAGTCTAGTTGGGGTCAATTCATATTACTGATTTTATACTATTTATTTTCTGCCATGATTACAATGAATGTAAACTGTAAAGTTGATAATATGTTTATTTTCTCAGCATACACAAAACCTATTGGTATTTTAAAATATCTCTTCTCCTTCTGGAGCTTAGTTAGACAATAGAACTTGCTCAGTAGGTTTGAATATAAAAGCTGTATACAGCCATATGAAAGAAGAAGAAAAGAATATTAAAACAAATGGGTGCATTGATTTCCCCATTTCATCGCCTCTAGAGAACAATTCATAAAGCACAGAAGTTCTAATTAGTCAATCAATATTTGCTACTTAAATCAGACACATCATGGATAGCCTGTTGTTATTAAAAGTCTTCTTTTGAAGATGATGCTAAATAAAAGGGAGGAACTGATCCAATCTCTGATCAGAGTTTAGACTCAGACACTTGAGGAAATGGTGTTGTTTAGCCATATTTAGAGCTTTTCCTGTTTGGTTCCTGCCTAAGGAGAAATAAGGAAATGAGGAAAATAAGGAAAAGACATCTCCTTAAAAGTATCAAGCTATGAAATACTCATTGGAACTTGGCTAAACGATGCTGTTGATAAGTGTACTTCCTCCTCCTAATGGTTGTACAAACTGAAACAAGTGTTAACATTATAGGATAGCTCTATGCTAACTCTTCTTGAAGAATAACTACAGAACTGGAAATTATCTGTACTTTGAAGAAAGCTGATAAGTGTGTTTATCAGCTACTGGAAATGCTGTTAACTCATTCATTTCACTTTCCTTTCAGGAACCAGATAACTAATGATATCTGAAACAGCATAGAATGTCTTTCATTGCAATCAGTTGATCACCATTAAAATAACCTTTCTTGATGTTTCTTAAATTAGGAAGAGATGAGTTTGTTTTTTACAATGGAATAAAATGGAATAATGGAGGGGGATTTGGTTGCGGTGATGTGGCTGTGGGAGAGATGATGTGCAGTGTAATCTTACAATCCAGTGATATTTGAACAGGAATGTCATAGATCGTTGTTTCCTGCTCTTTAATAAATGATAAAATGAATTAACTCTTTTATAGAGCTCTGCAAAGTGACATCTAGTGTTTTGAGCTGTTCTGAAAATTACTGAGAGAGATTTAGTGACCACTAAACATGTCAGCACTCATATTCCACTAGCAGGGATGTGGTCAGCTGCCTGCCCTGCTTAAGAAAACAAATCCTTTTTAATTGATTAAGTATGTGCAATTCTTACTTTCTTGCCTCATACCTTTTAGTTGGCCTTGTCTGTGCCATTTAAACTCATGGGACTTGCAGTAGGATGCCATTGAGATGTCATCTACTTATCCATTACCCAACGGCCTCTTACTTGTTGATGTAATGGTGCATGACTTATCAGCAAGAAATTCAAACTAGCATGATTGAATAGACTGAGTTACAAGAAAAACAAAACCCCTTTTCCTTAACCCCAAGTATGGCATTTACATTTTCCCATGTGGGGCTGCATTAGACTCTGATACTATATGCCACAGCACAAGACATCCCAGCTATACCCACATACACACCCAATTTACGCCCGACATAATTACAATCCATAAAGAGAACCAACAATAAATTTAAGATCAAAGTCTTCAGCTAGAATAAGGAGTGTAACATTAAGGCAGGTTTGCTGCGGTGTAGTAATTGTCACGTATCTCAACATGCTTTTATTATTAGAGGACATGACATGATATGGTATAATATGAGGCTGAATCAGTTCTTGTAGCTGTGCAGAGACATAGTCAATATATCATCATCACTACTGATAGTATGGCAAGGATGTTGGTGTAAGAAACATTTATTTAAAAGTGATGGGATGAAACAAAGCCAATGCCTAACTCTCTGGGTACTGATATTGGGTTAAGATTATTGGAAGAAGGGATAGCTCTACGTGCTGTTTGACCATCTCATTTCAGGACTGTGTACACCTGTAAATAAAGGAGATTATACTTCTAATATGCTCAGCTATCTCCACCATAAGGAAGCTGGCTCGTAAGGCACCTGCTCCATGTTACTGTTTGGGAGGGGGTGAAACCGGTGTCAGAAGAAAAGGCAATATTGCTTTTATAATAAATATAGGAATGTCTTGGAAATTAATCGAATCACATATGAGGTGAAGACCCATGAGTTCCAATGTATGGAGATTAGATTCCCCCGGGGGTTGCCTAGCTGTGATGCTGAGCCTTATGGGATAGGCTAGTTGTCAGGTTTCTAGTGAGGGAATAACGATCCTCACGAGATGTAGTATAAGAGCGACCATGCTAGTAGCTGTGTTAAATCTCTGAGCATGGGCAGAGATTTCCAGAAGCCTGAGAAGAGTCAAACTTAGCTGAATGTTCATGTCAAGCCAGCTGGAGAGGAGAGGGAAGGTTTCTCTACCCCCACTGTCACTCTAAATTTACATTCATGGCAGCATGAATGGCTTGAGACAATCTCATTCCCGGATTCAAGTATAATTTGACGGGCCCCAGAACCCTCCTAATTTCCGGGTCCCCTTCCCGAATTGTCTGGGCCCCCTTCATGCATGTGCAGGCTCCAGCCCAGGTAGGCATTTGCAACCACTTCTCAGTACCACATGCCTCGGTTATCGCTCCATAAAAATATTTATAATTTTATATGGCGTTTATGTCTATAGCAATTATTGTCACAAACTAGCAAACACTGCATAACGAAATAAGTATTGTGATTAACAATGGTGGGGCATAGGACCTGCCAGCAGCCAGGGCAGGGCGGAACATGCGTTCCATTGGATTTTTCTATTTTTAGGGGCCCCGGAACTCTGGCCCCTCAAATTTGGGGCCCCCTGAACTGCATTCTGGTGTGTTCCCCCTTACTTTAACCCCTGCTTCCCCTCTGGAAGACCTCAGAGATTTTTGTGGACTGACACTAGCCTACTCATGAACATGAAATATGTATTCTCTGAAGAACCCCCAAGCAGTAAGACTGAGAAGCCTCTTTGGCTATGTCTACCCTTGTCAAAATAAGTCCACTTAGCATGTCCACACTATGAACTTAGGTCGACTTAAAGTCAACCTTGCCAAATTGACTTAGAGCATCCATACTGGATGCCTAAGTCAACTTCTAGGGGCTAGGTGTACCTGGGAGTGGTCCATGGTGGGAGGGGGGCACCCCTTTAAAAGTGCCAGGGAGCTCAACATTTTCCCCATTGTACTAAAGTGCATGGGGCTGAGCAGGACAGGGGCAGGGTACGGGAGCAGGGTGGGCAGAGCTGTGTCCTGCTCTGTGGGTAGGCATGCCAGGCTCTGGCTGTGCCAGCCACCCTGGCAGGGAGGTCAGTGGGGGAGCCCCAGGGACCCTTAAAGTCGATGTAGGACTAAGCCACATCTACACTGGCTTAAGTTGACTTAATAAAGTTGACTTAGCCAGTAAGTCGACTTTAAACTAGGTTTTATAAAGTTGACTTAAAATTTACTTAACTCTACTTAAGCAGCAGCTTAAGTCGACTTACGGAAATTGTAGTGTAGACACAGAGTAAATGAAGTCAACTGAAGCAGGCTTAAGTCGACTTAATTTACAAGTGTAGACACACCCTTTGAAGATACCAGGGTTGTATAGAAGGAGGATCATGGTGATGTGAAAGAGGCCAGGTAGCTATTAGGGAAAAGAGTACATGGTGTTCATATTTTGTAAACTCCCATCCCCCACACACCCCCATCCCACCATAGTGATCATCAAATCTTGAGTCTGAGTATGTTTGAAATTCCAAAGGAGCAGTTCACAGAACAATACACTGGGGTGGGAGTATGCGTGTGTGGATGGGAGGGGAGGGAAATTCAGTGTAAGTATTTGGTGTCTTCAGCTTCTAAATTACCAATCCAGCACCAACTGGTGACTGTGAAGAAATTGTAATTGAATTAACCATCGGATGGCTGTGGCATGAGTGGCTAGGATGTGGTAAACTGGTGCACTTTGTTTCATCCTAGTGGATACCTGTGCACCTTTAGAAAACAGAACAAAGAACAAATAGAAAAACCACACACCAAAACCCTAACCCATCTGAATTGTCTCACAGGGAAATTCTCCAACTCACAGAAAACTTGGGTGTTTATTCGGTAATCAATGACTCCCTGCTTAGATGGAAGAGCAGATTGCCTCCATAGACAGAAGCTTTGCTGACCAGGCGACTAACAAGTAATGTTTCAGAGAAGGGGAACCTCAGACGAATTTATTAAGACTTGATTTAACATTTTAGTAACCTTTGATTAATCCCTAGAAGATTGAAAGTGAGATGTCACTGTCCTTTCCCCTCTTACTTTCACTCCCTCCCATTCCTTTATTTTCTTCTTGTTTTGTCTTTTAGTCTGTTATTTACTTATTTTTGAAAAAAAAATCATGTTAATAGAAAAGAGCTGCCACTCAGTGAGTTCTGAAACTGAATAATTAAGCAATTTTCTCACCTCTAAGGGTGGTCTCTAAGAAAGATAATTGGGTCAGAATGAAGGTGTTTTGACCACTAGTAGATCAGTCTCCACGACTGCAAATCTAGTACCAATCAGGACTAATACATTCATGCTTAGAAAGGGCAGGAGGGAATACCAAGGATCAGGCCAACTTGCCTCCTTGCATGAGTAATAAGAAATTTCCTTTAAAAGACAACCCCAATTTATTGAGCATTCCACTGTAAACAAATGCATGAGTATGAGCTTTAGTTTATCATAGTATATCTGCACTATTTTGCTTATAATATATTTGAGGGCTGGTCTACACCTAGGCGGGATTTTGGTGGCATTCAAAGGAAGATACTCAAAGTGCTTAAAATACCTTGTGTATATCCCTCTGACTGCCTACTTACCATGGTGTCTTCAGCATGCTGAGTTGGAGGGAAATGTCTTTCCTCCAACTCAGTGCTCTTCCTTCTGCAGGGTAGTCTTAGAAGATCAGCTTCCTGATTGGCTGAGTGGATCTTCACAGACCCAATCAGTCGATTTTGAAGACTGATCTGACGGTGGTGAAGTTGCTGCCATCAGTGAAGACCTGCTCTTAGGCTATGTCACTCCTTACATTATGTACTAAAGATTTTTATGGGTAGCATTTTTAAGGGACATGATCAACTTGAAATCTAGTTCACTGACAATCAGAATCTGTGCAGGCTTAAGGGCCATTTGCAGGATCAAGGGCAAATTGAATGACTGTAGAGAGATAACAGTGAAAAAAAATGTCACAATGGTTAAAAGTTCCAAAAGAATCCAAGTGACTTAGGAACCTCAGACTCCCTGATTTTTAGTAAGACGTAGACTTGTAAGTACCTAAGGGTCAGATATTTATGTGTAGATGGGGCCTACTGGGATCTTCAAAAGCATATACAAAGTTTAGGCACTTACTCTCATTGGAATCTGCATCTTTAGGACTAAACGTCTTTGAAAAGCTGGTTGTAAGTCATTATTGAAAATAGTACTTATGCTCCTAAGTCAGACACTTCTGAAAACATTATCCAATGCACAGTCACATACGCAAAGTAAAATCAGGAGGAGGAAAAAAATCCCAGAACAATAAGAGGAAAATAAAACATTTTCTGTAATCTCTTTCAGTTACAGTAGTCTTCTAAGGTGAGATTCCCAAACCTGAGCCGGCTTTTGTAGGTGACAGATCTGAGGAACTGTCACAGATTGAAGTGTCACTAGAGGAAGTTTTGGAATTAATTGATAAACTCAACATTAACAAGTCACCGGGACCAGATGGCATTCACCCAAGAGTTCTGAAAGAACTCAAATGTGAAGTCGCGGAACTGTTAACTAAGATTTGTAACCTGTCCCTTAAAATGGCTTCGGTACCCAAAGACTAGAAGTCGGCTAATGTAACGCCAATATTTAAAAAGGGCCCTAGAGGGGATCCCAGCAATTACAGACCGGTAAGTCTAACGTCGGTACCGGGCAAATTAGTTGAAACAATAGTTAAGAATAAAATTGTCAGTCACATAGAAAAACATAAACTGTTGAGCAATAGCCAACATGGTTTCTGTAAGGGGAAATCGTGTCTTACTAATCTATTAGAGTTCTTTGAAGGGGTTAACAAACATGTGGACAGGGGGGATCCAGTGGACATAGTGTACTTAGATTTCCAGAAAGCATTTGACAAGGTCCCTCACCAAAGGCTGTTATGTAAGTTAAGTTGTCATGGGATAAAAGGGAAGGTCCTTTCATGGATTGAGAACTGGTTAAAAGACAGGGAACAAAGGGTAGGAGTAAATGGTAAATTCTCAGATTGGAAAAGGGTAGCTAGTGGTGTTCCCCAAGGGTCGGTCCTAGGACCAGTCCTATTCAATTTATTCATAAATGATCTGGAGAAAGGGGTAAATAGTGAGGTAGCTAAGTTTGCAGACGATACTAAACTACTCAAGATAGTCAAGACCAAAGCAGATTGTGAAGAACTTCAAAAAGATCTCACAAAACTAAGTGATTGGGCATCCAAATGGCAAATGAAATTTAATGTGGATAAGTGTAAAGTAATGCACATTGGAAAAAATAACCCCAACTATACCTATAATATGACGGGGGCTAATTTGGCTACAACGAGTCAAGAAAAAGATCTTGGAGTCATTGTGGATAGTTCTCTGAAGATGTCCGTACAGTGTGCGGAGGCGGTCAAAAAAGCAAACAGGATGTTAGGGATCATTAAAAAGGGGATAGAAAATAAGACTGCAAATGTATTATTGCCCTTATATAAATCCATGGTACGCCCACATCTCGAATACTGTGTACAGATGTGGTCTCCTCATCTCAAAAAAGATATTCTAGCACTAGAAAAGGTTCAGAAAAGGGCAACTAAAATGATTAGGGGTTTGGAGAGTGCCTCGTATGAGGAACGATTGAAAAGGCTGGGCCTCTTCAGCTTGGAAAAGAGGAGACTGAGGGGGGACATGATAGAAGTATATAAAATTATGACGGATGTGGAAAAAGTGGACAAGGAAAAGTTGTTTAAATACTCCCATAATACAAGAACCAGGGGTCACCAAATGAAACTGATAGGTAGCAGGTTCAAAACAAATAAAAGGAAGTTCTTCTTCACACAACGCACAGTCAACTTGTGGAACTCCTTACCTGAGGAGGTTGTGAAGGCTGGGACTATAACAATATTTAAAAGGGAACTGGATAAGTTCATGGGGGCTAAGTCCATAAATGGCTATTAGCCAGAAAGGGGTTAAGAATAGTGTCCCTAGCCTCTGCTTATCAGAGGATGGAGACGGATGGCAGGAGAGTGATCACTTGATCATTGCCTGTTGGGTTCACTCCCTCTGGGGCACCTGGCACTGGCCACTGTCGGTAGACAGATACTGGGCTAGATGGACCTCTGGTCTGACCCAGTACGGCCTTTCTTATGTTCTTTCTTATGTTCTAAGGTACTGCTTATAATAATACTAGGTAAACGAATTCAGATAGAAGTGTGAATTTTTTTTTTAAACTGACAGTGTCCTCTTCAGTTAAGTGCTTCAAATGGTAATTTTAATGGCAAATAATTTGAAATGTCCCTTTAATTGCCTGTAAAAATTAGGTTACTTTTGATAATATAGCACATTTGCTTATTTGCAGATTATCTGCTCTACAATGAAAATTAGTATTTTGGTTTTGGGAGAATTTAGTAATACTTGCATTGTTGCTCCAAAATATAAGCATGGAGAATGGGAAATAAAGCTCTGTACTGCTCTCTGTTCACGCACTAAATTCAATTTATAAGAATAGTGTTGAGAGTCACCCAGTTTTCAAATGGAATAACATCACATTACTTAAGTGGAAAAATAGATGATTTTCAGGCTTGAATCATAGATGATGACCTCATGCAAGGGAAAAATATCCCATTGGCTAAAGAGGACAAAGGTCATTTAGTTAATTTCATAATCGTAAGTTCCATATGTCAGCTGATGCTCATTAGCCTGCAGTTTTAATTGAAACACACTAAATGACAGTGTTATGGCATAGATAATATTGCACCTACCACAACCAGGGCAAATTATATTAGGTCAAAAGAAATAAGAGTGTAGCGTTGTAGCTGCAGGACGAATCCTTTGATTAGCATTTGAGAAAAAGTGGAGAGGATAGACAGTCAAAGAGGTAGTGTCTTATCCTGCCTTCACTGAAATGAACAGCACACTCCCAATGGCTTAACTGGGAACAAGCCCTGAATCTCTCACAGGGAAGTGGACAGAGCAGAATTCAAATCTCATTGAAGTGAGTGGGCAGAGAAAGGAGAAAAATCACCTTTGATGTTGCTAAAGTTGGCTTGGAGGTATTTGTCAGTTATTGTGTGAACTGTACCTTGGTCCCTGTTTAATCTTTCTCATGTCCATACCCCTTAGGCGATAGCCCAGGCATCCTGCACCTCACTAGGGGGTGGACCCTCATGGTACAGTATAACCATACTCAGACTGGATCTCTGTGCTGACTCACAACTGTGTTAACAAAACAGACCCATCTTAGTTTGGGCACATGTATGAGTTTCCCTTTGGGAGCCTGCCACAGCACACCTTTGCAGGGACACAGGAAGAGGATCTTCAAAACAAAGTAGTGTTTATTCATTCCTCAGAGGTACAAAGCATGAAGAGCAGAGGTAAAAACATTAGAAGGCTGACACACAGACATATTACTTACACCTTTGTAAGTTCCCCGGAGCCCAGCTAACTCTACCCCTGGCTGGGAGAGGCAGACTGCACCTGCTTCCAGCATCTGTGGCTCTCTCTGTGTCAATTCACTGGCCTGTCAGCTCACCCAACATCCCTCCCTTTTTAGGGACTTTGAGATTTTAGATCCCCTTTGATCCCAGGCTCAGCCTTGAGAAGTGTAAATTCCAGCCTAGATGGTGCAACATAGATAGTTTCTTCTCCATTCATGGCTCAGCCATTATCTTAGTTGTTTTGAAGGTGTTTATCTAAACCATTGTTTCACTGCCTGTGGGTTTTCACATTTACACCTTCCTTTGATTTAACCCCTCCCCCACCCCCACTCCATCATAAGCAAACGAACAGAGGCATGTACCAGATTCATAACAAATAATACAGAGATTTCCCAATCATTTTCTGCAATGCTGATTTAAAGGTGACATGAAAAAGGAAGAATTGCATGTGTGCTGCTTTTTACTTCTTTGTAATATATAAAGGAGACCTGCAAGAGTTTTATCTCCTTCTGTTCCTCCCACTTATGTTTAACATTTGAAATTCAGTTTTTGTTTGCCCTGGAGTTCTGTTGGTGAAACTATGACTTAACAAGGAACAGTAGAGTGACTCTTGAGCAACTGAGAGACGGAGGGATTTTTGTGTTTCCATCATGAAAATGATAGTCACAACAATGATGCTCCTTCCCTCCCGTCACAAAAAGAGGACATTAATAAAATCTTTAAAAAAAAAAAAAAAAATCAAACCAAACTCCCTATCCTAATCAGAGTTTTGACCTGAAAGAGAAAGCATTGGCAGAGACTTCCTGAAGTGCACTACAGCCCTCCAAGTGCTTCAGGTGTAGGTTGAGAAGGGTGCAATACATGCTGCACTCTATGCCAGTGGAGGTGAGCAAAAAGAGATGATGGTCCCATTAAGAACTGCACTGTATCATTTCTTTATCCTTCTCCTTCTCCCCTCACTGAACCAGGTCATAAATAAAACTTAACTGATTAAAAAAATATCTGTCCATATTCACACACAGCCTGGGTGCTGTAGCATAGAAAGAAGGGGAGAGGGAGGACTGTGCATGCGTGGTGGTTGGGAAGTAAATGCACACAGCTGACAGGCACACACACTACTGTTGTTCATTCCAAAAAGGTCTTTACAATGCTTCCCTGATACAAAGTGTGCCATGGGTTCTCTCTGATTGTAACACTGGCATCTGGCTGCTCAAAATTTGTGGCCAGCCTATCAGTCTCCATGATCTAACCCTGGGGGAACATCTCACCATGTGCTTCATACAAATTATGGAGCACACAGCAGGCATAGATAACTGTTGGCATGTTTTTTTCTCTGTGGTGAAATGTAGTGAGGAGATGTCTCCACCTTCTTTTTAAACACTCAGATGCACATTTCATCAACATTCTGCACCTGCTGAGCCTATTTTTGAAATGCTTCTTATTGCTGTCAAGGTGGCCAGTGTAGATTTTCATTAGCCAGGAGAGCAAGGGGTAGGCAGGATCCTCCACAGTCACTATTGGGATTTCAACATCCCAATATTTATTTTTTGATCATGGAAAAAAGTGCCTGCATGCATCTTTTTTTTAACAGACCTGAGTTCCTAAAGATGGGTGAATCATGCAGCTGGCTAGACCACCACACGCTGATGTAGTTGAAATGTCTCTTGTGATCCACAAGGGCCTGTAAGACCACTGAGAAGTATACCTTGTGGTTTAGGTTCTCTGTGGCAATATGGTCCACAGCTAAGATAGGAATGTGGGCCCCATGCTCCCCCACCCCAGTCACAGTTTGGGAACCCCAGTGCAGCAAACCAGTCCATTATGTTTTCCACATTTCCCAAAGTAACCATTCTTCGTAGCAGAAGTCAAATAATGGCCCTGTTCACTTACATCACAGCAGATCCCACAGTGGATTTCCCTACTCTGAATTGATTGCCAATTGACCAGTAGCAGTTCAGCATTGCTAGCTTGCGCTGGCCACTCACTTCTTCACTGTCAGAGTTGATTTCAAGTGAGTATTCACATGCTTCAGGGCTGGAGACAGCTCAGTCCAAAGTTCACGGAAAGGGGCCTTCCACATACAAAAGTTCTATAGCCACTGCTCATTAACCCACACGGTCATCACAATGTGGTCCCACCAGTCTGTGCTTGTTTCCTGGGCCCAGAATGAATGCTCTGTAGACTGAAGATGATATGTGACAGCCTGCAGCAAGTGAGAATTGTTTTGCTCTATGGTTTGTTGCAGGGCGACCTCAGTAACATCACAATTTTCTGTGTGGCAGCTCCTGACTCACCCTTGACAATGCTGCAGGGTAAGAAATGAAGTGTTTGTAATGCTCACAATGACAGAGCAGAGCTGAGCAGGTTGCATGCCTCTCCAGGCGTACGGCAGAGAACAATGGCATGAAAATCTGTTTCCTGTTTGTTTGTCACAGGAAGGGAAGGGGAGGGAGCACATTGCATCATGGGAGGGCATCAACCTTCCCACAAGCCTCTGCATCTAGTTGCTCTGTGGCTAGCTGAGCATTGCTTTGAATATCAACCCAACCGTGACTACTGAGGATGCGAGAGCCTGATGCAAGGAGTGTGGTATGATCACGCTCCTGCAAATTCCAGAGTTTGGTGGGTGAAAGTCGAATTACAATAGAGCACCTTCCCTCTGCTGTGCAGACATGGCCTAATAAGTGAAACAACCTCGTAAGAGCATGGCCCCTCCCCCTTATATGCCTGACTCACTGATGATGCCTGGCAGCCTTAGTCAAGTGGTAGAGGTGTGAACTTTGTTCCAAGTCTGTGGATGATATGTGGTGGGTGTTGATTATTGTGGCAAGAGTGGAAACAATAGTGTGAATGGGACTGAGGTATTTTTACCAGCATGTCAGCTAGCTCTGCTAGCATGATACCTACAGATATGTTTTTTTTCAATTGTTTATAACTTTATTTCCATGTATTTGTTCCTCATCACTTTAGGCTAGGAGGCACTTCATCAGTTAGGATCAATCATATGCCAAGTTTCAAGCTCTTTGGGCAACCATTTTTAGGTTATTGATGAGCTGAAAAATGCCTTAAGCTGTTCGAAAAATGAAAATGTGCAACTTGAAATGGCAGAATGGATTTTCCTGAGATTTCCCATTTTAACACTCCCTCCATTCACTTAGGGAGAGCGGAAGCATGAAAATGTTCAGCCACACAAGGTCACTTTTCAGCAAGATATGAATGAGTGAGTTTCAATGAAGGTGTGATTGACGCTTTTATTATCGTTCTTACTACCATTAACATTATAAAATGTAACTATGCACCGGTCTGTCTAAAATGTATAGCTATCCTATAAATAATGTTTTTCATGGAAGAAAAAAAGAGTTAACTTTTCCAGCACACACTTTTAGAAGGTGCTATAGGACTGCACCTGTGTAAAATTGGGGTTATAAATAGACCTAAATCTGACACCTTCTAACTTTTTTTTTGTACCTGTATATTTTTAAAAATGATTTGTATTGCAAGCCACTGTGAAAGTACCAAGAAAATACTGTTGCTTTGTCCTCTATGAAGCCAACTAGAATTTCAAACTGAAACAAATCAATACAAATAAAGATGAAAATACAGTCAACATGTAAAAACCTAGTGAAGAGAGTTAGCGGTGCATTCAATTGACAAAAATGACACATTTATCCTGCTCTGCTGAGATGGGCTGGTAGGGTAGAAGATTCTCAGCATTTGTTCATTTAAAGATAAGGATAACTCTCTGCACACAGCACTGCAAGCAGAATGCAAAGAGATTCCTTCGAAGTCTGCTCAAGCCAGTAAGCAGACTTCTTCAGCAGTATAAGAATTCTCACCCATCCTCTTGAAATTCCACAGGCAAGCTGTGCCAAGGCAGCTACTTCTAATTTCTGTTTAATGAATTATATTTTATTTAACTCAGATTGATGTGTAGGTCTTAAATATGGATTGGAACTTGCTATCTTGTGGATTCTCTGATGCACATGGTAAAAGAGTCAACACTGTGGCTCAGCTACATTGATTGAATTATGTTATAGCAAAAACCTCATTGGTTTATACAGATTTTTCTATCGAAATGAAATATAAAATAGCTCCCCTTCTGATTTCTCTCTCATCCTCTCTTGTTCACACATTTTAAATAGAAACTTGTTTACTGAGAATGATATATTTTCTATGGACTCAAACCCTGATGATCTTACCTGCCTATTTCCTTTATAGAATTTGTATTCAAATATGGTTTCTTGTTGTGTGCTCACGAAATAAACATATCCATATTGATACAATGACTGCAGTAATGTTCAGGGGAAAGAAAAATCATGCCTACGATCTGAGAAAGCAAAGTAGAATATATTTCTTTTTGCTTTTAGGTTGAAGGCTTGGAAAGTCCTATTATTCTGAAAAAGAAATTGGCTTAGTTTAATGCATACAGATGGCAATGCCTTGTGCTAGGTACAGCTGTCATTTTTGTCCTCACAGTGAAAAGGGGAAAAAGTGGTATCTGTCCACCTCCAAGAAACAGCAAGTTTTCACAACACAAAGGTGAGCTGGAGGGTCTGTTTTACATAATATCATTTGCATGCAGGGAAGCATCATTTGGGTCCTTTAAAAATATTTTAAAAAGAAATTCTGTCCTCCCTGAATTCTGAATGTGAAATTTACTGGAAATGCAACCAACTGATGTGTTGAAATATGGTTTCCCCTGAAGCTTTAGTGAAGTAGCATTTGGTATTGGACCCTTAATAGCTAATGAACATTTGGTTAACTAACAGATTTACAAAGAATCAGGATAGAATTAAAAAATAACTATTTTTAGTATAAAAAGAGCACATAACAAGGTTAGAGTAGATCACAATGGTTAATCCTCGTTAGAAGAACTCTAAGCTCCAAACATCAGAACATTTACATTCATTGGTTATCAGTGCAAATGCATTTCTAATTTACATGCCTTGTGAACATGTTGAAGATGTTTTATAAAGAAGGACAGTATAATAATCCTGATTTTACAGATGGGGAAACTGGAATTAAAATGGACATCCATGCTTCCATGGCATTCCCAGCTCTTTTAGTTTTCAATTAACTTTTGTATGAGTGATTCTTTTATCCACAAGAATGTTCATGGAAAGCAAAAGTCTCACAAAAATTTAAGTGAGTTAGTGCTCACTTGAAGTTTTATGCCGAAAGTATTTGTGTGGCTTTCTTAAGTGTTCTTAATTTCCCTCCTCTTGGTTATAAAAGTTTGTCTCCCAGAGAGCACAATCAATACCATATGGCTCAGGTGAATAATCTCACACCATGAATGACAAATAGAGAATAGGCAAAGACATACTTGTAGTGAATAGTTCATGAATCATTGGAGAGTGAGATGTGATTCCATAAAATGTTAATCAAACAATTTAAAATGGCAAACATGTTAATGAAAAGTAGGACTCTTATTGTGAATAATTCACAAAAAGAAAGACAAAAGGCCAAATGAAATGAATAAATGATTTTAACACTAATGTTTTGCATGTCTAGTTACCTCACGCCTTCACACATGTGAAAGAGCCATGGACCACAGACAGACTCTTACTGCCAGAAACTTCAGTGATAAAAATTACAGGTTTGCTAATTTCTCTTCAGTGGTGTTACACTTATCTGAGGAAAATCTGACTTTCTGGTTCAAAACCTACCTAACAGGAAACAGCAAAGATTTTGCTGAAAGTTAAATGCTTGTGTGTATGGTAAGAGTAAAAATAGCTATAAAGTTTTTCTTTAACAATGTCATTAATACAATATTTCTTGCCTAAGATCATGAGACATCTTAGCTAAGGGCTTCATAGTTATCTTCTTGAGTGGGATATAGCAAGTACAATAATCAAGGAAAACAATCCGGGGTTAGAATGGAATAGTTCTGATGTCACTTGGTTTAGAAGAGAAACTAGGGAGTCTGAAATCCACATTTCTCAGGATTATGAGGCAAAACACTTAGTTTCAAATGTGTTAATAATCCTTGTTGCTAGTTAGATTTTAAAACAACTTCTGCAACATTTTTTCCTATGTTTTGGGATCTTTAATAAGCGTTTTTGTTTAAACCAACCAACCAACCAACCAAACCTGAAAATAAAGAGAGAACCCCCCTGAACCTTTATGCTCTGTTGACATTTTTGACTAATGGAAAATGGACATGTAAACAAAGTGAAATACTTTGGTTAAATGGTTTTGAATAGGATGATGGCCTGCTGTTACATAAATCCTCCCTTCTGTCAGATCCCTGAAGCATTCTTTGTTCTGGCTCTGGAGAGACTTCTTGTCAACTTACCAAGCAATAAGAAGAAAACTATGGCTGCTGCTGACAGAGCATCATACTAAGTGGACAAAATGATTATTCTCAAACAAAGGTTATAATTCTTTTTTGGAACTCCATCTGGTTCTGGCAGTGAGAGCAGACTCAAGAATGGAGGGAACTCTTCTGATAACTTGAGTGCTATTTCTGAGCTAAATTATAGCCCCCTACAACATTATTTTTTCTTTATTCTTTCTATAGAACTACCAGTGAAGGAAGAGGTGGGTGGTATTATTTAGCAATGAGGCAGGTAGCTTAAGGAGCAGTGTTCCTTGTAATTGTCCTGCTAAATCTTTCCTCCTCTCTGGTCCTAAAGTGTAATTACCCCCTTCCCTCCATATTGCCTTAACAGATGAAGCCAATGCTCCTAGCACCAGCTGAAGTAAATGAAGGAAACAGATGCTCTCAGAAACAAAACACCCTAAGAATAAAATCCTGCATCCCAGTAAAGTAAATGGCAAAATTTCTTTGATTTCAGTGAAGCCAGGACTTCATCGTAAGTGTGGCTAACTTAGTTGAGTATCTTAATGTTTTGTATTTCATTCAAAGAAAAATATGTATGCAGTAGGGACGGCTCAGGGCAAAAAATCCAGAGTCTAGTCTAGACTTTATGCAGCCCATTGGTCAACAGTGAATGGCGTTGATTTTGCCCACTACAAAGAGGTGTGGAAACCATTAAGCTTTTAGGGTATGTCTACACTGGAGGCTCTGTTAAGTCAACTTAACAAGGTCGACTTTAAGTCGACTTAAAGTTGAGCTTGTTAAATCGACTTAGAGAGTCCACATTGAACACTCCTGTCGACTGCCTGCATCCACACTGGCAGGTGCTAGGTCGATGGAAGAGTAGTGCATTGTGGGTAGCTCTGTGAAGAGGCCTGAAGGCCAATTAGGTCGACTTAAGGGCTTTCCCCATCTACACTGGTTTAAGTCAACTTAATAAGGTCGACTTCAGCGTTAAGTTGACCGTAAGAGGTGGTGTTATTAAGTCGACTTAAGGAAGCACTTAAGTCGACTTAATAAAAGCCCAGTATGGACACAGCAGTCTGTAGGTCGACTTAATCTTCCTTAAGTTGACCTAAGGTTCCAGTGTAGACATACCCTTAGAGAGTCAGTATCATTCAGTAACTAGGATGTAGAACTCAGCTCTAGCAAACTGGAGCCTGGTCTTAGCTGTGCAGCTGACCTGCAGGGTGACCTTGGACAGGTCACTTCAATTCGCCATACTTCTGTGGTCCCTCCAACACTGTCTGTCTGCTGTTTGCAAACTTCAGATCCTGAATGTCCCTGAAGTCCAGGGGTGTTTGGATCTTGGTGCTTGGTTTGGCCCATCTGAAGCAGGTCACACCTGTAGTAAGGTTTTATAATTGTTATTTTGGGGAATAAGTGACTGTCTGGTTCCATTTACTAGAGTTAATTTAATCCAGCTCAGTGAGTTTAAATCGTATTGTTGTCAATATTTGAGCAGGTAAAAAATGAGATCCTGAGAACTTTGTGAAAACATGACCTAACCTTTCCCAGTGTAATAGTAATAATGATACAATTTATCATTGCGTGAATGCTTGAAATAGGTTAGCAAACACTCATGTTAAAAGGCACCTTAACAATGTGAGGAATGAAAACTACATGGGAATAAGTTTTCATTGTTAATTTTGGTTAAGACTGTTTACCACATGGCAGCAGAAGATACCATGTGGCTGCAATCTGAACATGGCTGCTGTTAGCAGATATTACTTGTTTTTCCCTTTTGTTTTTCTCTTGGATTGTGAATCTGTGCTTGACATTAAGGAATTCTAAAAACATTTGTTTGATGCCTGCAAAATAGAATTCTTAATATGTCACAGAGAGTCTAGTCTAGTTAGCGGGTAATACATTTGAGTTTATTTTATGGATTTTTGCATGTCATTTTCTATGAACAGAAGACTCAGCCTCATAGATGACAGCATAAAAAATTCCTTTAATCCATCCAGTGTAAGTAAATACTGAGTCCTGAACAACAGAGATTAAGGGCTGGATTAACCCCTGATGCTTCAGTGAAGTTAAAGTTACACACTGCTTTACCAGCGCAGGAGGGGTTTACTCTTTGGGGGAGTCAGGAGAGTCTGATGTGTTTGTACCAATATTCCCACCTCAAACTGTAAACCCTGAATTCAAAATTCAAAAATCATGTGTCAGGCATGCCAGAATCCTGAGATTAGCTTTAAAATGACGGAACTTTGTTTTTCTTTCCATTGTGGTTTAGGAGCCATTAGGTTACACTTGGATCATGTTTTCAAGCTTTTCTCAGACTCCACAAGGGCTAGAAACTTACCTTTTAAAAAAATAGCTGAGATTCTTATATAATTGTTTGACTCTGGGATCTGGGGCTTTAAGAAAAACACCAGCTTTCATGAGACTCAAGACGCAATTGTGAGAGTTGGCAACACTAAAAAAGCAGCTTTAATTTCTGCCCATGAACAGATCAGCAGAAATGCACTGAATCGGTGATTCCCTGGCTGCTATTGTTTCTTCTTTTCCCCAAGTAGCATTGTCCATTTTGGGGGCTATGCTGGCTGCCTGCCAACCTCTTTCCCCTGCATGGAAATTGCAGCTGTCTTGCATTACCACCGTCTTATCTACAGCCATGCTCTCAGCTGGATTCCAATCAGTTGGTTCTGCCCCTGGAGTGAATCAGACCACTGAATTCTTGTTACACATTCATCAAGTCCAAACCACAAGCATTGCTGAAGGTCCAGTACAACAACATGTAGCCTAACGTTTTTCAGGTCCTGAACACCTGACAGGTATTTTTCTTGTTCCAGAAAAGCCAATAACTGCAGAGAGTTTCAGTAGTGGGGAGGACGTGGCGAGAGAGTGAGTGTGCATTTGAGTTCTGCTATACCACTTTCATCTATTCCATTTTTTTTCAGTGCTGGGACTTGGATTTACTGCACTTCAGTTACTCATAATAAATAATCCAAATTTTCCCTGTCTCCCCTCTGACCTGCAGCAACCTCCTGTCTGGATTTCCTGACATCGACTTTGCTTCCCTCAGATCCATTCAAAACACTGCTGATAAAATCATCTTCCTGGATCATCCATTCCATCCTCAACACCTCCACACCCATGCTGGCTCCACTCGCTTCATGATCTCCACTCAAGCTTCTGTCCCTCACCCTTCACAATCTATCATAGCCCTTTCCAACGTTTTGTAGTACCTTCATTGTCATACATTTTAATATCCTATCTTGTCAAACCTACCCCTGTCAGCTTCACTAACAATGGCAGCCTCCACCAGCCACTTGTCCTTTTTTCCCACCTTCACACTTCCTCATCTTCATCTACCCTGTCCTCTTTCAAATCTCTTCTCAATGATCATGACTACCACATTGCTTACAGGAATTTCCAGCTAATTAATGACAAGGTAGATAGACTTCTTGTATATATCACCTTTCCTTATTTTTGTCTTATAACTTATATTTTATATTATATTATATTATATTATCAAAACTCTCTAACGGGGCATATCCGATCTACTTAAAGAAAAGCATGTATTGTCATTTCCCCCACTCCTCCCTCCAGTTGTTTGTTACATTCACACATAGCATCTTAGATGAATTAGATTGTAAGTTCTCAGGGCAGGGATCATGTCTCCCTATATGTTTGTAGAGGGTCTAGTGAAAAGGGGTGCATGACTAGGGTCTATAGTCACTATTGCAATATAAATAAATAATAACTCATCTTTTCATTTTAATGACTGTATGATCTGTATGTATTTATGCAACTGCAGTAAGTATCATTGTGATAACGTCAATAGAAGTACGGTATGGGATTGTAAAATTAATGAGCTAGCTGATAATCTCCTTTTTAGGCAAATCACATTTTGTAATGCAGCACACCCTCTCAATTAGTCTGTTCTCAGGAGCCAGAGAATCTATGTATTGTGGTGAAGTGCACATTAAAATTGAGTGTGTTTCCCGGGAAGATCAGTGTAGCTGATAGTCAAAGTATTAACAACCTTGCATGAAATGTAATCTTATAGCAGAGAGCATTATAGAGGTACTTTCATGTTTGTGGGTTTTTTTTAATGTTTCTAGGTTATTTGTTAGTAAAGTAAAAGATATTTTAGCCGCTTTTGTTAAGAAAAACATAATAAGAAAGCCAAGCTGCTTCCTTCTGCAGGGTTGTGCTTTGCCAAAGCACCGATCAAATCATTAGCAAAGTGTAAGACTGGCAGAGAGCATGAAGTCCTTTTTCTTGCTCTCCATGGTAATTATCATTCTCATCACAAAGGTTAAGATTCAGACTTCCCTTCCTAGTGCAACTGAGATTTGAATCTTCTTCATAATAAACATTGTGCTGCTAGAGAAGGGGCACTGTGTAGGCATTATAACCGCAGTTCTACTGGAGTCTATCAGTGGAAAATGATTGAAAAAGGAAGTATCTTGAGAGAGGGAAATGTATGAAATGTGACTCTCTGCTGAAGGTAAAATCCTCTAGTTTCCTAGCATAAAGCAGGTTTCTGTATTTACCTGTTTTGTCATTTGTTTAAAAAATGAATGCGTAGCCCCTCCCCCACCCAGTTATGATGTGATCCTAATGAAGTGGCTGCGCACATGAAATCAAAACACCTGTCTACTTCATTAAAAACAGTTCTAAGTTAATTAGTAAAACCTGCTATTATACAAAGAACGGGCTCAATCCTGCTGTTTTTATTTTAGGCATAATTCCCATTCATTTCACCATGATGCCTAGTAGTAGTTCGGTTGATTAAGGGTTGTCAGGTTAGACACATTATTTGCAGTGATCAGATAGGTGAGAGGTTAAAATAATGGGGCAGTTTTGGAGACCAAGGTTCAAAGCTGGCTTAGGTCACCATAACTGATATTATGGCGGTCTCAAGCCAAACTTCAGTGGACATTAATATACACCAGGAGTGTCAAACACACAGCCCTTCTTCCATCTGGCTGTGACTGCACTCCTTGGGGCCACAGAGAGAGAGAGAGAGCAAGAACGAGAGCGTGTGGTCTCGCGGTATTGCATACCCAGAACTCTGAGATACCGTGAGAATGGAGGCCCTAGTACCTGATGTACATTTAAGGCAAATCTGGTCCACCATAGCAAATGAATTTGACACACCTGATATACACCATGGCTATGCCTACACTTGTAATTTTAGGTTGACTTTAGCTAAGTAGACTTAACTAGGTTGACTTAAAGTAGACTTAAAGTCGACTTAGTTAAGTAGACTTAGCATGTCTACACCTAAATTTAAAGTTGACTTAGGGCGGAACTTACAAAGTCGACCTAGAGCATGCACACTGGACACCTAGGTCGACTTCTAGGGGCTAGAGGGTCCTAGGGCAGGTCCACGGGGGCAAGGGAGCACCCCTTGCCCAATGCCAGGGAGCTCAGCTTTTGCCCCATTGTACCTGGGTACAATGGCGCAAAGGGGGACAGGGACCCTGGCAGGGCATAGGGGCAGGGTGGGCAGGGCTCTTCCCTGCCCATGGGGGGGGCCCCCCGGCAGGGAGGGCAGTGAGGGAGTCATGGAAAAGCATTAAGTCAACTTTGTCAAATTAAAAGGAGGTTTAAATAAGTCGACTTAATTTTCCTTAAGTCGACTTAATTTTCCTTGTCGACTAAGCAGTTTGCTTAAGTTGACTTAAGAAAAGTGTAGTGTAGACGCAGGGTAAATTAAGTCGACTTAAGCAAGCTTAAGTTGACTTAATTACAAGGTAGACGCACCCCATGAGACCTCAGTGTATATTAGCAAGAGTGGAGATTTCTGCTTAGGACTAGAGTAATAAAGATGTAGCAGGTTACAGATGAGAAATGAAGAGCCTACAGCTGGTCAAAAAAATATTTTCAGAAAATTTTGTCAAATTTTGAACAAAAGGGAAGTTTCCAAATTAAAAAAGAAACAATAAAAATTGTAATTATTTTTTCAGTGCAGCTATAGATATGACCTACTTCATTTGTTCTTTTACTGGAATGATCTTGGACCACTAAAGTGCAGGAGAGATTTACTTGAGAGTCTAGTGGAAGGGACAAGACCTGTAATGCTAAGCAGGACATGAAATACCAGAGGATTCAGGGGAATGTTCGGACAGCTGCAAAATAGAATGCCAAACTGGAAAACTGGGGGCCAAATTTTCAAAGAGGCCTCCACCTAAATTTGCGTTTGGTGGCTCTTTTTAATATAGAGGCTGTTGCTGGAAATGTGCTTCTTGTGTACATCCCACAATGCTTTTCATTCTTCCTCTGCCTCCTCTTACGAAAAAGAATTTTTATATTAATGTCACTCAGAATAAATGACTACTATGGAAGTGCGTTAAAGTTTGCCCTTGAGATATTATGCAGTGACTGATGAGCCAGTGCAATAAACCATTTACTCCTTCTGATTTTTTCATTAGTTGGTTGGTACCCATTGTTGTGCCAAATTCAGGGAGTATTTTCATTCAGTTCAAATGAGATCTACTACTCACCATAAGTGATTGTGACCCAGCGTGTAACAGTGTTTTAATTTATCAGTTTCATTAAATGAAAACGTCCAAGAGCTCTAATCATGTATTCAACATCTTCACAGCACATATCTTAGTTTCACTCTTTTAAAGTTTTCAAACAAAAGAGCTGTGGTTTATACACACAAGAGTGTCTGCAGAAGAGTGTCTGCTGACTTCAATTAACAAAATCCCTCCTTGAGTTCAAATGGCAAAGCATTTTCCTGGAACATTTCCTGCCTCTTTGAGTTTTGTCTGAAAGTTAATTTATCAGCTGGCATGCATACTTAGGCACATGGAACCCAAACCTGCTTTCATTGAAGTAAATGGGAGCTTTGCCATTGGCTTCAATGGGAGCAGGTGCATACCCTTAATGAGGTGTATAATGGTATCAGTCGACGCACAGAAAACCGGGAATCAGTCAGCATTAGACGCACTAAAGGAGAAGAACTATTATAAGAATCCCAGAGCATGTGAATGGTACATCGTGGTGACATTTAAGTCTTGACAAGGAGAGTGAAAAGATCAAGTTGAAGAACAGAATTAGACATGAAGATACTGTCACGTTGAAACTATTCACTTCCCACTTGGAGAAGTTTATAAAAACCTTGAATAGGAAGGAAAAGGGCATCATGATAAATGGGAGCACCTAAGCCACATCAGATCAGCAGATAACATAGTCATTTTTGCTGAAATCCCTGAAGACCTTGAAGCACTGATGAGAGAATTAAACACGAAGAGTATGGCATGAGCAATCAAGATATGGGAGGGCGGAACTGCCCCCAATGAGACTTGACACCCAAACCTTCACCCCATATTGAAATCAGACTTGACCAAAACCTTTGCCCAGGTATAAAAAAGTCATACTTTTTTCCCCTACATTATTTTTCATTTTTAATTGCTTCTATACTTCCTGGCTCACGCTAGAACCATAAGTACTGAAATGCTGCAGGACTCTTTTCTTACAGTATTTTCAGCTTGTCCTGAAATGAGAAGTACCAGAAATCTCATAGCATGGGGGCCTTGCTGCTTTGAGCTGTGATCTTGTCACACACTCAACAGATCAGGCTTCGTTGCTATTTGGATGGGAGACCTTAAGGAGAAAACACAAGCTACTGCAAGAAGTATGTAGGATGACTAAGTAGATGATGCATTGGTGCTCTTTTTTTTTGTTCCAGTCAGTTTAGAATGGAGATCCCAGCATGCTGAGTGGAGGTCTTGTTTTGCTAGATGGTGCTGCTAATTTATGGATGAGTTATGCAGCCACACTCCTGACCACTTGTCTTTATTACATGATTTTTCTTTTCCTCTATTAAGACACCTACATTTTTGCCTAGTGTAATATCTCATGAGGTTTCAATTAGAATAATAGAAACATAGAATCTTAGAGTTAGAAGGGAGCTCATAAGGTCTTCTAGTCCAACCCCTGCTAAAAGCAGGACCACTCCCACTAAATCATCCCAGCCAGGGTTTTGTCTAACCAGGCCTTAAATTTTCCAAAGATGGAGATTCCACCACTTCCCTAGGCAATCATTCCAATGCTTCACCATCCTCCTAATGAGAAAAGTTTTTCCTAATATCCAACCTCGAGTTCCCCAGGTGTAACTTGAAACCATTGCTCCTTGTTCTGTCCTCTGTTACTACCAAGAACAGCCTAGCTCCCTCCTCTGTGGAGCACCCCTTCAAGTAGTTGAAGGTTGCTATCAAACCCCCCCCCAATCTTCTCTTCTGCAGACTAAAGGAGCCTAGTTCCTTCAGTTTCTCCTCATACATCATGTGCCTCAGCCCCCTAATCATTTTTGTTGCCCTCCACTGGAGTCTTTCTAATTTGTCCACATCCTTTCTGTAGTGGGAACCCGAAACTGGACACAGTACTCCAGATGTAGCCTCACCAGTGCCGAATAGAGAGGAATAATCACATCCCTCGATCTGCTGGCAACACTCCTACTGATGCAGCCCAATATGCCATTGGCATTTTTGGCAACAAGAGCACGCTGTTGACTCATATCCAGTTTCCCATCCACCATAACCCCCAGGTCCTTTTCTACAGTGCTGCTACTTAGCCGATTGGTCCCCAGCCTGTAGCAGTACATGGGATTTTTCTGTCCTAAGTGCAGAACTTTGCACTTCTTGTTGAACCTCATGAGATTTCTTCTGGCCCAATGTTCCAATTTGTCTAAGTCTCACTGAATCTTGTTCCTGCCCTCCAGCATGTCTACCATTCCCCCCAGCTTGGTGTCATCCACAAACTTACTGAGTGTGCAATCTATCCCATCAACCAGATCATTAATGAAGATGCTGAACAGAACTGGCCCCAGGACTGACCCTTGGGGCCCTCCACTAGTTATTGGTTGCCAACTGGATATCAAGCCATTGATTCCTACCTGCTGAGCCCGTTGATCTAGCCAGTTTTCTATCCAGCTTATGGACACTCGTCCAACCCATACTTCCTTAACTTGCTGACGAGAATGCTTTGGGAAACCATATCAAAAGCTTTGCTAAAGTCGAGGTATATCATGTCAACGGCTCTTCCCACATCCACAAATCCAGTCATCTCTTCATAGAAGGATGTAGCTTCCCAGATGGAGAGTTTGGGTGGGATGCTGTGAAGTTCCCATGGTTATGGACAGTCCAGTTGGAATCAAACAAAGAATAAAGCAGAGCTCTTGCTAGCACCTTAAGTGCTGAGTAATCACTGATCACCACAGGTGGTGAGGAGAAACACTTGTGTGCTCAGAGATGCTCTGTGCCTTGCAAAAAATCAAGTCATATTGCTGTTCCAGACTTTTAAGCCTTTTTAAATGTATATCTTTGTTCACCGTGCGCTGTATAGTTTGGAAAGAATCTAACAAAGGCATCATTGTTAGAAATAGCTCTTGTTTTTCTGTCCACTTTTTGCATTTTACGTTAGCCAAAAACTGCAGCACACACAATAAGTAAAGCAACATCCCTACCTATTTTTCTTCTTAATAGGCAGAGTTGCATGGGAGAAGGCAGATATGGGCTCTGGGGCCTCCAAGAGCTGCCCTTGCAGAAAAATTTCCCAGTCAATCTTTAGAATGAGCTCTGAGAGGCCTCGGATTCAGATACTTTACCTCTAGTTTTATTTTTAGTGATTTCACTTTTCTGCCTTTAAGTATGTTATCTATTTCCAGCACTGCAAAAGGTCAGTCACAGTGGCTATGTCTACACTTAGAAAGTTAAGTCGACCTTAAGTGGACTTAGAGAGTCTACACTAGACTCTTAAGTCAACTTGGGGCTGGGGGAGGGTTGGAGGGGTGCATTGTGGGAAGTGTGGTAGCTGAGAAGGTCTCCCCTCCCCCAGCCACTCCTTCAAAAGAGGAAGTGAGCTCAGCCCCTTCCCATTGTGCCTGGCAACATGGAGCCTAAGCAGGTCATGGATCAGCCTCTTCTCCTGCGCTTTGCCAGACAGCTGTGTGACACCTGCCAGCTATGGTAAGGCTCCTTCGGCTGTGGAACAGGCCTGCCTAGCAACCCGCCAGTGCAGAAGAAGACGACAGCCTGTCCCCCATCTTGCTGCTCCAGCAAGCTGCCATGCTCACAGCACTGCGCTCCGTGCCTCATTGCTTCTGGGGACGTGCAGCCAGCACTGACTGGTGGGAGCGGATTGTCCTCACCACCTGGGACGACAACTTGTGGCTGCAGAGCTTTAGGATGAGCAAGCGGACCTTCCTCGAGGTCGTCCGCGAGCTCACCCTGGTTCTGCAGCTCATGGACACCCAACTCCAACTCGCCCTGCCTGTAGACAAGCGAGTGGCCATCACCATGTGGAAGCTGGCAACCCCGGACTACTACTGCTCTGTGGCCCAGCAGTTTGGGATTGGGAAGACCACCATGGGGACTGCCCTCATGCAGGTCTGCAGGGCAATCAACCGGGTCCTGCTAGCCCGCATCGTCACCCCGGGCAACCTGCACAAACTCCTCGACGGTCTCATTGGACTTGGCTTCCCCAACTGTGGGGACATTGTGGGCACCACCCATATCCCCATCCGAGCCCCGGAACAACGTGCCAGGGACTATGTCAACCCCAAGGGGTACTACTACGTGGTCCTGCAGGCCCTTGTGGACCACTGTGGAATCTTCCAGAACATCTTTGTGGGCTGGCTGGGGAAGGTGCATGATGCACGGATCCTGCGCAACTCTACCCTGTACAGGTACATACAGGTGAACACCTTCAGCCCTGACACCATCACCATCGGGAATGTGCAGGTGCCAGTCCTGATCCTCGGGGATGCCGCCTACCCCTTTCTCCCCTGGTTGATGAAGCCATACACAGTCCACATGGAAGACAGCAGGGACCTCTTCAATTGGAGGCTCAACCGGTGCTGCAGCATTGTCTAGTATGCCTTCGGATGCTTGAAGACTCGCTGGAGGGCCCTACTGACCCAACTGCAGCTTGGCAAGAGCAACCTCCCGGAGATTGCCTGCACAACCCCCACGAGCTGCGGGGGGGAATGTTCCCCCGCGAATGGGAGGCCAAGGCTGAGTGGCTTGCTGTGCAGTACGAGCAGCCCGATGACACCCTGCCCCGGACTCAGCATGGCCAGCAGCAAGCACAGCTCATCCAGGATGCGCTGAGGGCCCACTTCGACAGCGAGGAGCACTAAGGCATGGGCCTGCTACCAGGCCTCATCACCTCCACCACCCGCACATGTCTGGTCCCCCCCTTCCTCATCTCCCCCCCATCCCCACACCAATAAAAAGCATGACACACTGTATAACAGTGTTCAGGATTTTTATTCAGAGGGGGAAATGGGGGTTTGGAACTGCGGGGGTTGTGAGGCTGGATCTGCCATTGGGGCAGGGATGAGCTCCGGGCTGGCAGCTGGCTCTGGGGCTCGCTAGGTGCCCTACTGCTCCTGCTGGGTGCTGGCCTCCCCCTGCTCCTGCACCATAGTCTCGTCTCCTGATCCCTCCCCCGGTCATCGTCAAGGGAGGGGGGCTCAGCAGAGTTAATGGTGTGGGCTGGCAGGCTGCTGCTCTCCTGGCCCAGAAAGACATCCAGTGGCTGGTAATACTGGCAGCTGGTGGGGGCTGCCCCTGTCCAGAGCGTCTCCTCCCAGGCCTCTTGGTAGCCCTGGCGGAGGTCCTTGATCTTGACTCGGACCTGCTGGGTGTGGCTGTTGGCAGCCAGGGCCTGGGAGATGGAGGCATACACCTCCCAGTTGCAATGGCTGCCTCGCAACTGAGATCTGACTGCCTCATCCCCCCATATGGCCAGCAGGTCCAGGATTTCCTGGTGGCTCCAGAACGGGGCCTGCCTGCGGCGCTGGCTCTGCTCTGCCCTGCTCCCAAGCAGCAGATCTGGCCAGCTCTGGGGAGCAGGGTGGTCAGGGGTGAGTCCTGCCCTGTGGTTGGCCAGGGCAGGCTCTTCCTGTGCCAGAAACTCTGGGAGAGAGGTCAGAGAGGAAGGTGTGGAGGCCATGGAGGTTGACTTAGAGCTACTCTGCATCTACACTGGCTTAAGTCGACTTAATAAGGTTGACTTAAGCGTTAAGTTGACCTAAAAGGAGGTGTTATTAAGTCAGCTTAACTTTTCCTTAAGTCAATTTAAGGAACTGCTTAAATTGACTTAAAGAAAGCCCAGTGTGGATGCAGAGTAGTTTAAGTCAACTTAAGCCTCCTTAAATTGACTTAATTTGTAAGTGTAGACACACCCAGTCCTATGACTTGTTCTCGTCTTGTTAGAGTTAATTTTTGTCAATGAAATAGTTTCCTGTAAAGTGTCCCAAAGCTCCTTTAAACCAGCTAAAACCAATAAAGTGTCTGGTGTCAAGGCCTTTAGTTGCTGATGGAGTAAATGATAATGCCTGTTGTTATAAAGCCCTCTGCGTTTTTAAGGTAAAATACAAGCTTATAAGAAAGCCCTGATTCAGCAAAACATCTTCCTGGACGCATGCGTTATTTGAGTGCTTTGGTATTCTAAAAGTTAAGCATGTGCATAAGTACCTTCGATCTGTCTCTCTTTTTAAAGTATTTAAATAACCTACTTTGCTGTAGCATCTTGAGTGCCTCATAATCTTTAATCCGTCCAAGGAGGAGGTCAGACTAGATGATCATATTGGTCCCTTCTGACCTTAGAGTCTGAGTCTATGAGGCTAAGTACTCCTGTGAAGTACGGAAGTGTTTTTATCCCCCTTTTACAGATGGGGAGCTGTGTCAAGGAGAGGCTAATGTTAGGTCTACACTAAAAGAGTTTGCTGGCATAGTTAGTCTATACCACTTCCTGAATGAAATAAGCTATTTTGGCAAAAGGACTTTTTTGCAGGTATAGCTATGTCTATGTTATGGCTTTTTTTCTGCCATAAAAATGTCATTAAGAATCAGACCGCTAACTGACATTATATGTGCAAAAAAGTTCTAACATACGCCTGTCTAAGTGACTTGCCCAAGTCACACAGGAAATCTGTGGCAGACGGAACTCACATTTACCGGCTAACAAACTAATCGATTTCTCTGTGTTTTCAGCCTTTGTAAACTGGGGACTAAATTAACAAAGGGAAAAGAGCCGCTGTAAAAATGATCTCCACATTGATTTTTACATTAAAAAAATGGATGTTACTGGTCAACAGAGAAGTGTAAAGCACTGGTAGAAAGACCACAGACATTTAAACCACACTTTATGGCTGGTTTTGTCTCTCTATTGTGAGAATATCCACAATCCCAGAGCTGAACATCTTTAAATTTAGGGAAAGTTTGAATTCCTATCCAGATCTGAAATGTGTGGTTCAATGGCAACTTTTAATTGGGCTCTACTCTGTCCTTCTAATATCCATGTGAATGTTAAAAAGGTTGTTATTGCATTTGCTAAAAGAAAGTGTTAAAGAATCCAGCACTTTGGCTATCTCTACACTTGTGAATTTAAGTCGACTTAGCATGTCCGCGCTCAAAATTTAAGTCGACTTAAAGGGGACCCTGCCAAATCGACCTAGAGTGTCCACACTGGACGCCTAGGTCAACTTCTAGGGGCTAGGTGGACCTGGGACAGGTCCACGGTGGCAGGGGGCAAAGGGAGACAGGGTCCCTGGCAGGGGATAGGGGCAGGGTGGGCAGGGTCTGCCCTGCCCTGTGGGAGGGCACGCCAGGCTGTGGCTGTGCCAGCCACCCACGCAGGGAGGGCAGTGGGGAAGCCCCCTAAGTCGACTTAGAGTCGATTTAGGGCTGCTCCACGTTTACACTGGCTAAGTCGACTTTCTAAAGTCGACTTAAAATGAGGTTTAGTAAAGTCGACTTAATTTTTCCTTAAGTCGACTTAAGCAGTTGCTTAAGTCGACTTAAGGAAAGTGTAGTGTAGACGCAGAGTAAATTAAGTCGACTTAAGCAGGCTTAAGTCGACTTAATTCACAAGTGTAGATGCACCCAAAGAGAGAACAGATGAATGATCTTTGCCTTTATTTTAGTTGTGAAGAAAGTCTTAGAAACAACTTTTTGTTGATGATTTTCATGTTTTACACAGATTTATCCAAACCACAGAATATTTCTAATTCTTAAATTAGCACTTGAAATATTTATTTTTCCTTTGATTGAACTTTTTTTATTATTATTTTCACAGACACGAGACCAAAAATCTAAAGGGTCAGAAGTTGAATTTGACTTCTGTCTACTCTAGTTTTCTTTACAAATCACCACATACTCACTAAGATGATGAATTATTGGTTGTTAATACTGTATATATTGACCATAATCTTTCAGAGTCTGTCCTTCATATATGTGTTAAAACAGAATATAATGTGAACTGTTGGACAGAATTGATTATTTTTCCTTCAGAAGAAGCGAAGATAATAGCTAAAATACACTTCTATCAAAGATATCTTTAAATCCTGAGTACTGAGTAAGGCAAACTTCAAAACTCCTTCAAAACTAATAAACTTATTAGTGCTCTCACACATGTTAAACTTTCTAACTTTCCAGTAAAATACTATTTGGAAATCCTCACTTTTATAATTAATTTTGACTTATTAAAGAGTGGAATATCTAGAAATCTTGTTCTTTCCTACAGATGATTTTTAAATTCCTGTTCAGGGACAGATTGGCCATCTGGCAGTTCTGGCAAATGCCAGAGGGGCTGGTGCACTCAAAGAATGGTGGTCGGGTCTTTGTGGAAAAAAAACTACAACCGGGCAAAGTATGGTCCACTGTGGGAGCCTTTTATCAGGCCCTCCAGCTGGGCCTCCCAGCCCCACCCCTTCCCCCCATGCTTCTCCCATCTGCAAAAGTGATCCATGATATGAGGCAGCTATGCACAGATCTGCAAGGTTTTAAATGCAAAATTTGGATCTGTGAGCTGCATAAATTGTTTATGGATATTAATCAGGTATCCATGGATTTGCAGAGCTCAACAAATAAATTAACCAGCAAGTGGAGCTTTTTTCTCTTGTTCGTAGGTTTTTTAAGACCTGATCCTGATCTCTACTAAGTATTCATTATTCAAAAGTCTTTGCTAATGACATGAAGTCATTTACTTATTTGCAAATTCTTTGCTTTGTCTATTTGTTATTGTTTATTTGTGATCTCTGATTGGGCAGCAATGTCACATGGCATTGTTTCTGCTCTCTGCCCATTCCCAGTGATTGGGTAACTAAAATCTTTTGAGCAGGTGAATAATGCACAACCCAGCTAGGTCAATATGTCTCAGATCTTTCATAGTTAAGCCACTTTTCAGGAAAATGAAACAACTCACATTCTCTCTTAACCCATACTGTTAAAAGCATTCCCACAATGAGCTGTCATTCACAGTAGATTGTGCAGAGTTTCATAATATGATCTTTCTTCTACTTTCTTTTACATGCTTTGATGAGCTGTGATGTTGTTATCAATGCAGACATTTAAAGTATTATCAGTGGACCTATGCATTAACAACCTCTTTAATGAATTCACAAATCAAAGTTATCTTTTCAGGCTCTCTGCAAACGTAGGCAGACATATCTACATTCATCCCATTCTGATAAAATTTTTAAGGTTTTCTTGACAGTCAGAGAAACTAGACACTTACCTTTTTAAATGAAAGTTGGGATTCAGTGGAAAAATGGAGATGTCTGTCCAAAACCCCACTTCCCACAGCTTTGCATTCACAATCATTCACTTAGGTGGGTATGCTGGTACATTGGGGGGAAAAATGCCATATGTGAAAGTTGCAGATTCATATTTAACTTAATAAATGAGCTATTGTTTGAGTACTCAGAATGGTTAACACTATAACCCTAAATTCATTGTATTTATTAATTAAAATTGCCACAAACTACATTCAGCCAACTCTTGCTTTCTTTATGGTATAATATAGCTAATTAGAACGTAGCAAAACAGCATTCACAGACATTGTTGTGACTAAAATCCACTGATTTGCTTTGCTTGTATTCACAATCAATCAACTTTACTGACTTGCTCAGGAAGAGTGAAAATTTAATTGCAAACTTGTTTGTGGCAATAAAAAGTGTTGTGTATACTAGTGTGAATAACAAGAGTTATTCACATCAGAAGGACTGCATATACTGTTGTGATCATTATTCACATCGAAACTGCTTTCATGATCATTTTGAAAAGCTCTGTTTCATACACGTACAATACATACAGTGAACTATTATGGCTCTTCCTTCTTATACAGCTTTGGTCATCCAACAGAGAAGAAAAACAATACCATGTGATCTAGCTGACTGTGATGGGACATGCCTCTGTTCCAGTGACAGCAAATCTAAAGAGCATCCCCGCACTCAGGCAGTGCCAGTTAGGTGTACTTGGAGAGCATGCTCTTCTTTATTCTTAGGGTAATCCCGTGCCACAAAATTAAAAATTCTCAACATAATATTTTAAAATTCTGCATATTTTATTTGTCAAAATAACACAATATAAGCACACCAGTTTCAATTATTTTGGTAATTTATTTTAAAATACCTAGCAGCAAGCGTGTCTGTAACAATACTGACAACAACAACAAGAAAAGATTTCCCCGGAAGTAAAGAGTTAAAGAAATTCCTATGACAACTCAGTTCTGGTGTGTCTGTTACGCTCTTCTTGGGTGCCTCAGCCTGGATGTGTCACATGGGCCAGCTAGGCACATCTTGTGGAAAGCTCTGTCTTTCCAGTCTCAGACATCCATACCCCTTCTTCCTCAGAGCCCAAACACAGAGCGCTACCACCCCAGCCCAGATACCCACAATCCCTATCCCTCAGAGCCGAGGGATTCGGACAAGAAAACAACCTGATGCTGGGTCCCAGACTTGTATGGAGTTTCCTGCAATGAATGCTGCCTCCTTCCTTGAGGACATGCTGGGAATTGCAGCAGCTGGGAGCCTTCCAGATCCTCTCCCCTTCCTCCGTACCCTGGAATTTTCCTCTATTTGCAAGCTGGAGAGCCAGGTGGTGGCCAGCAGCTCTGCAATACCAATTCCATAGGAAAAAATGAAATTCTGCTTAGAACATTAATTCTGCACAAACTCTGCATTGTGCAGTGATGCAGAATTTCCTCAGGAGTATCTACTTGAAGAAAAGGAGATTGAAAAATTTAAGCTGGCCACAGAGCAGAGGAAAGTTTCCTCAAGAACAAAGGCTCCCCACCACTCTTGTTTAGGGCTGACAGATCTTGGAGTTCTGAAAGGAACTCTGGACATTGCTCGCTGCTACACAGTTTAAGGTCCACCCCTGGGGTGTTATTCGTCGGGGGCTGCGGGCGGACCAGGGTCCTTTTGGCCGCAGGGATTATAGCCCTACTTTTGTCCGGTGACTGTTTGGAGGCCCTTGGCATAGCGAAGGAGGTCAGGAGGTACGAGCAGTAGAGTATAGGACCAAGCCCACCGATATTGTTTTCCCATGAGAGAGGGAATGAGAATGAGAGGGGAACAAGGGAAATCAATAGTGATAGGAGTAATAGCAAAGAAATCACGAGGAGGGTTGTAAGTAAAAGAGATTTATTTTCAATTATCATGATTATAAGTTTGAGGCTTTCGTTTCCTGTCCAAAGACTTTTAAAGAGTGACAGGCAACAGTGACGCAGTTTCAAAGCAGAGAGTTTGTGTGTGTCTATGCCTTTCTAAGCATATGTTGCAGCAGGTCTTAAAGTCAAAAGTAAATGCGCATTTTAAGGTTTAATTGCTAAAGCTATTCTTATTACTCTGCCATTGCCCCTACCTTTAAAGGGGATTGCAGCCTAAGCCGACCTGAACTCCCAGGCGGGGTGCTATCTATCGGTCCCTAACCTTATCCCTAAGCCGACCTGTTCTCCCAGGCAGGGGTTCTAAACTACTTTAGTCCTTACTCCTGGACTTCGGGGTGCTAAAGTCTTCCCGTTACAGTTTCCCCAATCTGTAGCTACTATTTATGAACCAGCCTTCACCGAGGTCTCTGTGTGCACTTGTAACTAGTTACTCACCAGCGCTTCCCCGCCAACGTGTCGGGTCCATCTCACCTAGGATCTGGATTGACCTTTCAGGTCCGTTCCTTCATGCCAGTCCCGTCACCTGTCTGGATCGGGGCTGCTGGCGCCTCTACCCTAACTCAATGGTCCCCACTGGCTTTCGACACAAGGACAAGCCCAGGCATCGGTGCGTCTTGAGACCAAAGAGTCTGGCTAAGTGCTTTCCCCACTGGCTATCGACCCATAGGCAAGCCCTGGGATCGGGGCATCTTGAGAAAGCACCGCCTCTAGCTGAATTCCCTGGAAAACGGGGCGCTCTTTTATAGGGATTTAGTCCCTCATGCCCCCACCTTTGTTTTCGCACCTTTTGCAGAGGACTTCCTTGCAACTTTAGTTTGCAGAGCTCTTGCAGACTCTTAAGACGGCCGAGTTCTTGGCAGATGTCCAGGGGAGATGTTGCTGGGCAGACAAGACCCTTTCAGGTTAGCTTGGGCTTGTCGTTAGGCAGAATAGACCTTTGAAGGTTGGTTCAGCTGGGACCTATTCTACCATTGACTAAACTTACTGTATGCCTAAAGCTATTGCAGATACCCCCATCTAACCCCCTTTTCTACAGACATCTATTATCTATCAGTGTCCTGTAGCTGAGCCTGAGGAGCAATGCCAGGAACTAGAGGTAAGAAAGGATCCCTTGGGAACAGTGAGTTTGCCTATGAATTGGGGCTCCTGTAGTGGACTCAGGGCCAAGGATTGGAAAAGGGTATGGCCAAGCCTAGTCTGAAGGTTGGCTGACTGCCAGTGACCACTAACATTGGCTGTGTCTACACTTGTAAATTAAGTCGACTTAAGCTTGCTTAAGTCGACTTAATTTACCCTGCGTCTACAGTACAGTTTCCTTAAGTCGACTTAAGCAGCTTGCTTAAGTCAACTTAAGGAAAATAAAGTTGACTTAATTAAAATTAAGTTGACTTTATGAAACCTCATTTTAATTCGACCTAAGGCTTAAGTTGACTTGAAAAAGTCGACTTAAGCCAGTGTAGACCTGGAGTAGCCCTAAATCGACTTAGGGCTACTCCAGGACTCCACCACTGCCCTCCCTGCCGGGGGGGGCCAAGGGGGAGCCTGGCATGCCCCCCCACAGGGCAGGCAGAGCCTTGGCCACCCTGCCCCTATGTCCTGCCAGGGTCCCTGTCCCCCTTTGCCCCATTGTACCCAGGTACAATGGGGCAAAGGCTGAGCCGCCTGGCACTGGGCAAGGGGTGCCCCCCCACTGTGGACCTGCCCAAGGTCCCCCTAACCCCTAGAAGTTGACCTAGGCATCCAGTGTGGATGCTCTAGGTTGACTTTGTAAGTTCCCCCCAAAGTCGACTTTAAATTTAGGTGTAGATGCACTAAATTGACTTAGCTTAAGTTGACCTAAATTTACAAGTGTAGATATAGCCATTGTGATAGATTTATTGGTGACATTATTTGTAAGAATCAATTCAACCAGCTATGCATAGAAACAAGAATGTATAATTAAACCCTCTCCACCTTCCTTAGTATTTTATTCTGGGGACTTGTAGTGTATTACAACACTGTTCACAAAATTTGGAGAATAAGGTTTCATGCTTGCAGGCTTTTTTCCATGGCAGAAGGCTGCTGAAATCTTCAGTGTCCATTGGTGTGGGGTGGAGAGAGAAGGAATTGTTTTGCTTTATTTCAAACGTGCATTAATCTGCTTAATTTACTTTGACATTAAAGCATTGCAAAGAATAGTACATTTAAACATTGCTAGACGCCTGCTCTTGTGTGTGGAGTTACCTTTGCCATCAATGGGAGTTTTGCACAGGAAACGATTGCATGATCAGGCCATACCTCTTTAGCAATTTGTTATTCTAATAGCAGCTGACCCATACTGAGATAATTGACCTCGATTTCTTATACATGTCCTCCCTTCAGCTTACCATGTGTAACTTGCAGTGCAGTGCAGTGAATTCTATTCTCTTGGAGCAGCAATGGGAAGGACAATTGCTTAGAGCCTTGAAGCTGGAGCTAAATTATTGCTGCAGAAACTAAAGGTTGCAGCTCAGTTGTTAACAAACATCCTATGGTATAGTGTCTCTACAGAAAGGTATAGTTGTTTTATTATTAGCTATTATTTGTATTCTGGTAGTGTTGCCTCTGTTCACGGCACTTTCAACACAGGAAAACAGTCCTTGAACTGAAAAGCTCAGTTTTACAGTCTAAAATTCCTATGAAATGTTTTTTATTTATTTCGAACAATTCATTGCATTTTTTCCAAAGAGACCCCTATATAAAGGAAATCCTGAATGCTCTTCTGCCGTGTGCACATTATGGGGCAGATTCTGTTCTGTTACCCAAGTATTAATTAGGAGTTCAACTCTGTGAAGACCATGGGGTTAGTGCAGATTTTAGGGCCAGTCCATCTTGAAAGCCTCTTACAGATTGATGTAAATGGAACACTATGCAAACATAAGGGCCCTTTTCAGAGTTGGGCTTTAGAGATCAGAATCTAGTCATATGTGGTAAGTGGCCACTGGCTCTATGAATCATCCAACAGAAAAAATGGAGGAGAGCAAAAGCTTGAAAGATAATCCTATTTTCCTAGAATAACCAAAAATGTTACAAAATACAGTGACACCCAGAATAACATTCTCAAGTCATATAGGAAACATGTGCAGGTTACAGCTGTCAATCAGTGCTTAGAAATGTCACCAATAATTTGTACTTTGGAAGTGATCAATTTGTGGACCCTAGGCTTTAATTGGATCCACTCAGTTCAGTTAAATCTTGTTTTGTAAGCAGCTTGGCAGTCGGTAAGATTTTGAAGCCCTCGTGAATGCAGTAATGACTTCATATTGCTGAACTGGATATTTGTTTCTAATCTGGTGAAAAAAATGCTTTTCTGTGAACCAAATTTCTTGAGCCATGAAACTGCTTTAAATCTTCATTAAGCAGGCAAATAGTTTTGATATATACTTGGTCTGGTCTCTCATATTTCTGTGGAAAACTACAAAGTTGGGAGTGAAGAATACACAGGCTGGGTCAAAAGCTATAAACATATGAAACTGGATTGTTTTCATACCTTAGCCTACTAAGCGTGGACTTTTTTGGAAAAAAAAGTTCATTTTGGGAACTGTGGAGTGAGAGAACAGAAGGCTGCATAGCATCTGCCTGTCCTATTTCACTAGCTGGTTTGGGTTTTTTTGGCTATGTCTACACTAGCAATTTAGGTCAATTTAAGAATGCTTAAGTCTACCTAAATTACTCCATGTCCACACCTGGCTTTCATTAAGTCGACTTAAAGGCATCCTTAAGTTGACTTAATAACTACCGCCTGTTCGGTCGACTTAAGATCTAAGTTGACCTTATTAAGTCAACCTAACACCAGTGTGGCTGCCCGAGGTTGACTTAATTCCTTGAGATGAGCTAGGGCTGGGGGAAGGGAGCTGCAGCTCGGGGACAAGGGAGCCCCAGTGGCTCTCTTCCCCGGGGCTCCCCTGTCCTGGGAGCCACTGGTGACTGTCTTCTCCAGCGCTCCCCAGACAGGGGAGCCTCCAGGGATCCCCTGTCCGTGGAGCACCGGAGAAGACAGCTGCTGGCACTCTGAGGACAGGGGAAACTCTGGGGATCCCCTGCCTGCGGAGCACCGGCGGCTGTCTTCAGCATTCCACGGACAGGGGAACCTTCAAGGGGGAGCCCCAGCAACTCCCTTCTTGCCTGGACCCGTGTGGGTCCGTGGAGAAGAGAGCGGAGCTCCCTTCTCCCCGGGACCCACGCGGGTCGTGGAAAGAAGGGAGTCCCAGCCTACACTTCCTTCTCTGGCACCTGTGCGGGTCTGGGCAAGAAGGGAGCCCCGCTGTCTTCTCCCTGGGACCTGCGCCGGGCAAGAAAGGAGCCACGGGCCCCTTCTCAGCAGGGAGCTGCAGCTCCCTTCTCAGCAGGGAGCCAAGGCTCTGTCTACACTTGAAAAGGTAAGTCGACTTGTTAAGTCGACTTAACAGAGTTGACTTAACTTTTCAAGTGTAGACATAGCCTTTGTGGCTTAAGTGCAGTCCTACAATTTCAACTCCTGCCCATGCTGAAAAGCTATATATCATGTTTTCTTGCCAGGTCAAGCAGGAGATCTCACTGAGGGGCAAGAAGAATGCATTTGAGTGCACTTCAGTATTTATGTGACGCATTCTCTGGGATAGAATAAAAGGGCCTTTTTTGTGAAAGTACTACACACACACACACACACACACACACACACACACACACACACACACGATAGTACTTATTAGAGATGCAGCAAATGTCATGGCCTTTGTGCTAGGAGCTGTACTAACATATACAAAGATATATTCCCTGCACCTGAGAGCTAGCAATCTGCTGCTCCTGTTGCCTCAGGATGAATTTCAATACAATGAGTGGATTATAACGAAGAAAGTTCCGTTAAATCACCTGTGACATATTACGGGTCTAATCTCCATGGCTATGTCTACACTGGCAAGTTAGTTTGAATTAAGGAGGCTTAATTCGAACTAACTAAAGCCATGGCTACACTAGGCTTTAGTTAGTTCGAATTAAGGGCTTCCTTAATTCAAACTAATACATTCGAATAGGGCTTTAGAAGTAAGGCTTTAATTTGAACTAACTAGTTCGAATTAGCCAATGTGGCCATGTTAATTTGAACTAATTTCTTAGTTCGAACTAACCGGCCATTGAAATAAATGGGGATCACTAATTCGAACTAAACAAATGCCATTCATGGCACTTGCTTAGTTTGAAAAAACTTTTTCTAGTTCGAATTAAGCTAATTCGAACTAACTAAAATTAGTTCGAATGAGTTAGTTCGAACTAACTAATTTGAACTAATTTTAGCAAGTGTAGACATAGCCCAAGTGGGTCTAAAATGTTATCATTCAGGTTTAGTAGCATTTTATCTGCTTTGCACATGTGACAATGACGACACAAGGTGCTGGGCAATGGAGAATCAGCCCTATATTTCCTAGTTCCTTGTTTAGTTTTAAATGTCCCAAGTGCACGCGCGCGCACACACACACATATATTCATTCACATTAAATTTCTCTTTTCTTAAGTCCAGTGTCTTATTCCTAGTTGTACCCTCCTTTACAATGTTCAACAATTGCTCCCCTTACTGAATTTTTAATGTATTCAAATACCAGTATTCCAGGATGTTCTCTGGAATTTCCCCAACCCCATCTCATAGGTCTGAAATAGTTTGAATTTGGTAACTTTCTGCGCATGTTGCAAAAGACATCTCTTTGCTTGGATGTTTTGAAAAAGGGGAGGGTGTATGTCTTTCTTACATGATGAATAGGTGGAAAGAAGTTTCTGTAGGTGGCTTGCTGGCTAGGTGCCTGTTGAATTGGTTATTTTAATGCTTCTGAGATTTAACTGCATTGTTAATGATACGTAAGGGCACCTCAAGCCACTGATAGGCATCATTTTAGTTATTTGAATCCAAACCAAAAATAAATACAAATATTAGTTATATTCCCCCAAGTCATCATTTTCCCAATTTTTTAATATTACTTCATTCAGACCCTTCACCTCTTTAATCATTAGAGATATTCTTCTCGGGATCCCCTTTAGTTTTCCAACATCCTCTTGGTGTTGAGTTGCCCATGGAAAGGAAGGAGAGGAAAGTGATTACAGAAGCAGGATAAACTTGGAACATAGGAAGTTGTGGTTGAATTCTTCTGTGGGCAAGCTGGATCAGAAACTGCAAACAGGGCAGCAAGGAGTATTTTCAGATTTTGGCTTACAAGGACAGGAAGAAACTCAAATGAAACATGACCACAAGAGGAAGTGGGTAGCTGGAGAACAGGAGGATGTATGGCTGCCACCTGCCTCCTTCTGGCCTGATTAGCTGGTGTGAGCATGTTTTGTTTGGGTTAATTTCAGTCACTCTTTCTGAACTTCTGCTTTCCTTAGTGCTGGCTCCTTTCACAGTGGCATCTCTCCAAAGAGCATTTATTATTTTGCTCCAGGTAAGTAACTTTAAACTACTGCAGCTGCCATAGCCGAAGTCTAGAGAACGAGTATGTACATAAATTAAGGAGAGGGAAAAGACAAGGAGAGACATTAATTAACAACATTTAGATCGTAATTGGCTGATAAACATTCTAATAACTGCAGGTTTCTCTCAGGGATCAGAGTCAACAGACAGATATGTGAAGCCGCTGCTTGCTTTGGGTTTTTTATGTGCTGGTCAATGGAGAAACAAAAGTAAACAAAGTAGATAACACCAAATGAAATGATGTATTGGAGTTGTTAGAGTATGTGTTAGAGTACGGATACCTTTCCCAGCATAAAGTTTTGCTAATGCTGTGCAGTGAATCTCAGAAGAAGAGATATTAGTTAATTAGTTAATATTTATAATGTAAATGTTGGTAAATTAGTTAATGGGCTAGCTTCATTCCAAGGAGAGGACTGTTGTAGTGGACAGTCTACTGAAGGATGATGGGGAGAGGCAGATTGCTATGGAAAGTAGCTACCACTTCCCTTGTGGTGAGCAACAGGGGCACTGCCCCAAAAGGCAGCAATTCTAGCTGGAAAAAAATGTGTGGCTGGGGTGGTGGAGATCCATATCCCCTCTGCTGCTGTAAGAGTTCCCATGGCTATTGACCTCTCAGCCATTCCAGTGGCGTCCCTTGGAAGGAATCTCAGGACATGCCCATGCTTTGAGCTTTGAGCTGGCGGTGAGATTCCCATACTCATGCTAGCTCTGATCAAGCTAGCCACTCTAAATAGAAGCCCATCCTATACCACAGGCATTTATTTAGAGCAGGTACCCATCTTGTTGGTTGTGCCACTGTAGCTGAACTCTATTGTAGGGGTCTGTGGGGTGGAGGAGGTTGAAAGACCCCCTTCCATTGGAGCAGAACAATGCTTCACTGCTGCAGGGAAGTGTCATTTACACATTCCCATGTCAGCCTCAGTGTATGTGGCCTGGCATTTGTAAAGTGCTACGTAAGCCTTCAGAATCACATATAAGGTAAGAACTAAACATTGCATGTGTAAACAAAGTTCAGTAATTCAGAGGCTTCTGAATACAAAGACATTGGATGACTCTGGCTAGGGTGTGCATTATATACACGCCCCCCACCACCAACAATGAATTTAGAACCCTACTAATTGATCAACTGTAACTGGGCGATGAAATTAAAAGCAAGATCTTGTTAAATCCATGATGGAAAATAGCAGGAAAGACAAACCATGGAGCAATCTTTCTGTTGTATTTGTGGCCTATATCATTTTGCATATTTCAGGCCCATAGAAGTCTCTAGGCTGTTTTTCCACTGGTATTGAACTGACATTTCCAGCCTCTGACAGAATGTGTATCTGGAAGAACCTCACCCAAAGCAGTGGTGCTTCTAACAGGAATGCCAGTTCAGCCTGACAAAAAAAGAAGAACTTGGCCATATTAACTGAAACGTTCATTACTTTGGGTAATAGCAGAAGTAATTCTTATAGGGTCAGATTTTCAGTGCTGAACTAGCTTTGCAAATGCAGGTTTGCGCCTGTAAATAATTACAATTGTGTTTGATCGACCTGCGATTCAGTGGACCTTGTTTGAATCTAGTGTTAGATAACTAAATACTGCTTCTCCAACACCCAGGGCCCAAGCATATTTTTTTGGGCCCAGTACAAACTTGTAACACAGGTCCCCTCCCACACACATACCACAATCCCTCAGCCTGGGCTGGGCCCCCAGGGCCTCCAGGCCCCAGTAAAGTATACCTTTCCCACTCCCCACATGTGGAGGCCCTGCCAACATTTCTGGTTTGAAACATGCAACTTAAAACAAAATTAGCAGACTACAACCTAGTAATGTGTGAGTAACTGGCTGTTAACATTGTCCATAAGAAGCTGCTATTACAGCAGATATTTTAGGCCATAGGCACGCTATTAGTTAAACTTGTCTAATTTATACAGCACATTTACAGCCCACTGATTAGCTAGAATTGTAGTGGTTGCCCCTCAAAGGAGGTATTTAAATGGCATTATCTGTGGCATTTACAGCTCTCAGAAGTGGTAAACAAAAACATCTTCCCACCGTTAAATGTCCTCATAAACTAGTTTGAATGTAGGGGCTTTCTTTGTATAAACTACCTATTTTGCAGTCAGAAGCTATATTATTGTTATTGTGGTGGCTGAAGAATTCACATTAAATTGTTGTGGGCATTTGCTAGTAGCAGAGAACCATTAGCATAGCTGCCCACTGATTCCTAAACATGGACATTTAAATTAAAAATTTTGGTTTTTGACAGAGCAATTGGTTCTTGTCCACACACACACACACACACACACACACACACACACACACACAGAAAGAGAGATATTTTAGGAAAAATGGTTCAGGATTCTTTGTCATTTAAAATGACTAACAATGAGGTAATGGTGGCTCGGAAACATGTTTTCATTAAGGTTGCACTCAAGAGACCGTGGTTAGTTCCCCAGCTCTGCAATTGGGCCAAGAAAAGTAATTACAGTGATTAATAATAATAATATTTGATTTGCCAGTCAAACAGTCCTCTCTTCGGAGCTGATATTGTCTGAGGGAAGGGGCAGTAAATTGTAGGGAGGAAATTAGAATGGCATACTATCATCAAGATATTCTGCACTACTTAATCCAAACATTGCTTGTGCCAGCGTAGCCTGGCATAGGATGTTATATACAACTGTACACTGTATTTATGGTGCAGTGTGGTATAGTATGGACTGTTTTATATAATGGAACACTACAGATATGATACTACACAATATAATACAAACTCTTGTAGATAGAGGTACACATCAGTACCATTGGCACTGAAAACAATGAAGCTGTGAATCTATTGATCACTGAGAATGAATGTCAACTAAGTCCACATCATTGTGTGATGACAGGAGTTTGGTTTGAGCACAGCTGTAACAAGTGATGTGCGGCATAGCTGAAAATGGTGGCTCAGAATGTAGTAATAATTTTAAAACCTTCATCAGTCCTGTTCAATATTTTCTATGCCTATCTTGTAATATGTCATTGAAAGGAGTCAGGGGGCAAGAGAAAGCCAAAGAATAGCTTCTTAGGACTACCCTATACAAACATACAGAGAGCGAGAGAGGGAGAAAGGAAAAACACTTCCCTTGGCAAGGCTGGGCTTCTTGATTACAGTAGTCTTCGGCAGCACCACAACCTGGAGGAGTTGCCATGGGAACCATTGAGAAAGATTAAATATATCAAGGAGACCTGATTGAGAGAAATGGGTGGAAATCAGAGAATTAAATTAATGTAGAAATGATGTTTCTGTTTCGCTCCCCAAGTCACAGTAGAAACCTTTAAATTCACAAACATCCAATTAAGAGGAAAGTTGTAGTGAAATCTGTAAACCCCTTTTAGGGGAGCTTGATTGCTCTGTAATTAAAGGAAAATAAACAATGTTTTACTCTCCAAAACAAAAATGCAGATTCTTTTGTGTTTCATCCCCCTCCTCTATATTCTGCTGTTTTCAACATTTTGATGCAGGCTGGCCATAGTGACTTCTGAGATGTGCTCACAGGTGCAATGGCTTCCAGCCATGCTGTGGCCAAATGATTTTCAGAGAGAAAGGGAATGCTTAACTCTCTATTCTCCTTTGTCATATATTGGCCCGGGTTTCTGGGCCAGCTAGATTGTGCTCAGTTGCAAGTTATGGTAGTAGGGAAGCAAAAGACTCTTCCTATCCCAGCGAGCGCCAAAGCCAGGCTTCTGTCAGAAAGGAAAGTAGTTTTCAGGCTAATTTATACTGATTCTGAAAGAACCATAGGGCCAATCCTGGCAACTGGGAATCAGATGGTTACAGGGGATCACCGACTCTTACTCTTTTACCCACACACTAGGGCATTCCACCTTTACCCAAATCCATAGGGCTCAAGGCCTAACCCTAAAGGCAACCGCACCCTTTCCCAGTCTGGAGGGCTCTGAGGGAAGGCACTTATCTTTACCCAATTCCCAAGTTAGGGAACAAGGTCATCCATTCCCAGACCATAGGGCTCTGGCTGTAACCTGGTTGATTGAAGTACCAACCCTTTCCTAGTCCGTAGGGCTCTGGGTGTAATTCTCTGCAGGTTTGCAGGATCTTTTACCAGTGAAGGAGCCTTATGCAGTAATATCCTTGTTTTATTACCAGTTACCAAAACAGAATACACATGCTAAGTATATAAGGCTCACCGCTCCCAATAAAACAGACAAACTTCTCCTGGTTCAATCAGGATTAGATCATCTGGGAACTCCAGCTTCTTCACAGTATGGTTGGCAGTGTGTTCAGGTCTGACAGCTTTCTGTCCTGCAGTTATGTTCCAAAGACCTTCCTTTTGGAGGACAGTTTATATAGTTAAAATTTGGGTCTCGCTTAGTTGTATCTTAACCAATCATTTTAGAGTAAAATACTACCCAACACCAATCCTAGCCCATTACAAAGCAAGCCTTTAAGCAATCATATCTCATCACCTTAATTGATTTAAATAAGGCACTTAGTTATGCAACAGACAGAAACAATCAAAGAACCAGACAGAAGTAATTCAGGTACACAATAGAAAAGTGGGTACCATAAAGATAAAACAATAAGTGTAGTTTTTATAACCACACCTGCTGATAAGCCAGGCCATTCCAGACAGAATGTTGTCAAGCAAAGCTTTTTTTAAGCATCTAAAACTTTGTGTCTTTATTTCATGGTGTTATTTTAAATAGTTACCCAGACAATTCATCTTAAACACACTGGATTAGATAAAATTGGCAAAATAAGTTTAACTGCTGAGAAAGATATTTCCAGTGAGTATAAGTAATGAGGCATAAAAGTCAGAAATGGTTACAAGAAAAATAAAGATAAAACATTTATTAGTCCCTAACTTAACAAACTATATTAGATATATTAGATTCAAGCAAAATTTCTCACCATATACTTCCAGCAAGGTTATTGACCAAACTTTTCAAGTCAGGGTCTCTCCTCCAAAGTCCAATGGCTGTTTCCTTTCGTTGTGCAGAGAATATGATGGGCAGGGAGAGAGGGGAAAAAAGGATGTGTGTGTGTGCCTGGGGGTGGTTGCCTGTCCTTTTAATAGTTTCATTCACCCTCTTGAAAAATATTTCCAGATGAGATTCTTAAGAGTGTATGTGGAATAATGTTCCCTGCTGTTTTTTCCCCCCATTTTAATTCCTTTGTTTTCCCTGCCTTCTTGATGACTCTGTTTACTGTCTAATGCAAACTAATTCAAGAGCACATTCCTTCCTTTGTTTAGGACAGGCCTGACTTTTGCCTGGGCAGAATTGTGGGATTAATAACATCAAACAAGGAATTTTATAACCTCACATGTTATGTTTCCACAGATATTTTGCCAAGACATTACTAATCAGCAAATTATGAGTTTTCAAATGATACCTTACAAGGCATATTTTGTATAAATATTATTACAGTAGAGTGGAGGGTGTGAATACATGGGTATATTCTGTCACATCTACATTATTCTGGGTCTGGTGCAAGGACCAGGGAAGTCAAAAGGTGATTTTGTGCCACCTTTTTCCATCTGCATGAAGTGCAACCTGGCTGTCCATCTGGATCTAGCTTTTGTTTGTCATGTCTGTTTGTCTTTTGCATTTTGTATACAGGAAAAAAATAATGCAGCGGTCACAGCTCTAAAGGGTTTATGGGCTAAGTATCTTGGAAGATGGGGTTAGCATTGTTTGGCTACGTTTGGAGTGCTGGCTTCCCCCCACTCCTGGATACAAGTCTGCTCTTATTCCATGGCCAAGATGATCACAATGTGGGGGGTGATTTTGTGTCCTACAATTGCTTTTTAGGAGTATCACCTGTCCCTTTTTATTTATATGTGGTAAATAAAATAAGTGACTTCTGTTATAGTTCTCTCTGTCTTTGTGAGCCTCAGAATGAATTGCTTTGTTGTGTTGTACCCTGGGGCACCCGTTAAAACCATTTGGTGCAGAATGTGACTTTAGACCCAGGGAGTAAAGACACTATGGAGACAAGTTTTGTATAAAAACCTGCCAAGATATAGGTCTCTGGCAGCTGTACTGGCTTCTTATTTGCATCCAGCTCCACGTCAAGTTCTTGAGTCAGCTCTATAAAGTCCTCCATTGCTTGAGTCCTGGCTCTGTATTTATTTGCCTCTCTCCTAGCCTCCTGTCATGGCTGCAGCTAAGGTCCCTGTCTAATATCATGTGGCTGACAGCAGGCAGTGGAGCCTCTCAGGTCTAGGATTCACTTCCTTGTTGGCGCAACAGGATCCAAATCTGCTGTCTTCATGGCCTATTACCCAACACATCTCTTCTCTAGGGTCTTGCCCGTGGGAACTGGGTATTTGTTTTAGTCTCTTGGAGGATGTCTTTGATGACATGTGCACACTATGATGCTGTGTATAGTGTTTTCAACTATTGAACATGACCCAGAGTTTATGAACATTGTATAAAAGTAATAAAGACATAAAACAATTAATTCATAAAAGTGTCTTTTTCCTTTTGAGTCAGACAGACAATGGAAATGTATGATAATGAAGGCAAAATATTTCCACCTCTTGTAATTATTCAAGGTCATACGGCAGTGTGAATTTGTGTTAAGAATATACAGTGCTGTAGCTTTTGTTTCCATTACTTTTTCCCACACTGTAGCTGCACACTTTATTATTGCTGTCACAGTCTGCTCTGTGTCCAATATGATTGTACTCCCCAATGGTTTATTCCACGTAGCAAACATCCTGTAACAGTGACCTGCTCTAATAACAGGAAATTTATTTTTAAACTGAATAATGCCTGCTCCATTTCAAACTCTTTCTTTTCCAGAAAACTTTTGACAAGAAAATGTATTATATTGACCAAAGGCTGGTTTGGTCCCAACTGAAGTCTACAGTTTTGTGTTAATTCTAAATAACAGCTAACCATTTTTCCATGTTGAAATCAATAAGCACTAAATAATAAATAACAGCAAGCAACATCAAAACAGAAAAACTTCAGAAGGTCATTGCCCATCAGTCATTTTTCATATTGAAGCAACTTGATTGTCCTCATTTCAATCAACAACTGCACAAAGATTTTCACCTGTTATGGGAATAGCTTATGTCCTGAGATGTGCAGGGGGTCAGATTAGGTGATCACAATGGTCCCTTCTGGTCTTAAAGTCTGAGTCTATTCACACAATACAAATATCTGAATCTTTGTCTTCTTTACCCATGCTTGATAATGTGGCATTAATTGGAGGTCAATGACACTTCTATTTACTGGGCAATAGGAGTTTCTTTCAGAGCTATATGTACCAGTGTTGATCTTTTGCCTATAACTGATTTGTTTGGTATACCAGCAGGCTGGGTATACCCAGGCAGGCTTCACTGAATATATCTGCCTGAATATCTAGTAAATAGGTGTAAGCTTTTGGGATGTGCTAACACAAGAACATGTTATGTCTTAGACCATATTTAATGCCCCTAAGCCAAGAGGGTGACAATATCGAGTCTCTGTTCAACAAATTGTTTTCAATTGTGTCTTCTTTTGACTCCCTTCAAACATGGCTTGACAGTCATTCTGTTAGATACATTCTAAATTATCTATTGGTTGCCTAAAGGTTATTATATGTATCTAAATGAGGTCAAGGTCCATACCTATTACTAGCTTATTTTCTCCCAGATAAATCAGCATGCTTGATTCTGTAAGAGCATCTGAAGTAATGTGTAGGTGAGAATATCAGCTGATTTCCACTCCTATACTTCTTTCTTTACCAAATCACAGCTCTGTGTACTAGCAAGCATAACTAATCCCTAGAGAGCTTCCAGTATCAGCACTTTGACACCGATCACCTTTATGCTTCATAACTTTTCCTTTAAGGCATTAATAGGAAATTCACAAGACTCCATGTACTCAGTCAGCTTTGCAGGAAGAAAACTTTGTGTGTTAAGTTCTGTGAGAATGCTAGCAAAAATTAACATAAAACTTCGGAGTCGGATTCCTCACAGCTTGTATAGTATTGGCCCAGTCAGCTTTAACACTCACTTAAAACTCCTAGGCTATGTCTACACTGGCAAGTTAGTTCGAATTAAGGAAGCTTAATTTGAACTAACTAAAGCCAGGGCTACACTAGGCTTTAATTAGTTCGAATTAAGGGCTTCCTTAATTCAAACTAACTACTTTGAATAGGGTATTAGAAGTAAGGGTTAATTCGAACTAGTTAGTTCAAATTAACCAATGTGGCCATGTTAGTTCGAACTAATTTCTTAGTTCGAACTAACCGGCCCATTGAACTCAATGGAGATCGCTAATTCGAACTAAGCAAGTGCCATGAATGGAACTTGCTTAGTTCGAACTAATTTTTTCTAGTTCAAATTAAGTTAATTTGAACTAACTAAAATTAGTTCGAATTAGTTAGTTCAAACTAACTAATTTGTACTAATTTTAGTAAGTGTAGACATAGCCTCATTGACTTCAGTGGGAGTAATATGCTTAAAGGCTGAAGGCACTCACCCATGTTAGGCTATGTCTACACTTGCAATTTAGTTCAAATTAAGGAAGCTTAATTCGAACTAACTTAAGCCTTGGCCACACTAGGCTTTCATTAGTTTGAATTAAGGGCTTCCTTAATTCGAACTAATAAATTCGATTGCTTAGTTTGAATTAAAGGTTAATTCAATTTGTTAATTCGAACTAAGTCAAATGTGGCCATAATAGTTCGAACTAACTGCTTAGTTCGAACTAATCGACAGATTGACCTTTCTGCAACTGACTAATTCAAACTAAGCAAGTGCTCTGCATGGCAATGGCTAATTTGAACTAGCATTCTAGTGGGGCCATGCTAGTTCGAATTAAGTTAATTCGAACTAGCTAAATTTAGTTCGAATTAGTTAGTTCTAATTAACTAATTCGAACTAGCTTTTGTAAGTGTTGACATAGCCTTAGTGTTTGACCTTGTTGACCTTATTTAATAAAATAGAGTAACAAACAAAGCTGCTAAACATTAATGGCCGAATCAAAACAGAGAAAATCCATTATCTTTTGTACCTGGTGCCTAAATATGATGCAGACAGGCGCTTTAGTAACAACTTAGCTAGGACAGAATACTCTGTCCTGTGGCTCACTGTATCTTCTAAAAGAGTTTGACTCATGTACAGGAGTAAAATTAGCTGGATATTTATTTGTGCTTGTGAATCTTTAAATGGATATTCACCTTATTTTTTCTTGTGTTACTAAATTTCTAGATCCATGGTTTTCATTGTGGAGCCCTGAAAACTTCAAATGAAGGTGTGGATCCCTTTGGAAATCTTAGATGTAGTTTCTGGACTCTCAGGGGTTTGTGGGTCAGAGATTGAAAACTACTGTTTTAGGTGAACTATTGATACCACTTATAATTTTTCTGTTTATTTATTTTAAAAAATGCTATCAACATTACCGGAATCCTGATTGATGAGTATCATTGGCACTATTCTTCCTTCATAATAATTATACTTGCTGTCAGTGACAATTGGGAAGAGGCACACTAATTTTCGTATATTTCAAGTGCCAGGGTGTTCTGTGCCACTTGGAGGTAAGTGAGAGTGTATTCTAAATAGTTTTTGGTAAAATTTGACTCTTCCCTCCCAATTTGTGAGGTCTTGAAGGTGGAGCAGAGGCAAAAGAATAATAATAGATCAGAAAGTTTCAAATGATATAAAATGAATACTTAATCAATAAATAATATTTTCTCTTTTCCTCAGTTTCAAGATTCAGCATGACTACTGCAACAAAAATTAATATGAGTGTAAGGATGTAAGCAAGGTTAGGAATCTGAGAGCCTCTCTTGCTTAGCAGCTAAGTAGGGAGGGGGGCCACTGATTTACCTGTGCTTGGTATTTGCATGACACTCAGCATAATTTCACCCAGAGGCTGGGCATGATGGGAGTTGGTATGTGTGACTGGTTCAAATCCTCTAAATCTGGTGTTTTATCAGAAGGGGGAAAGGAAATATTGTTCTTTCATGATATGCCACCCTTTGATTGTATATCTGTTATTGACCAAGGAGCTGATGGAAAAGTCACCATCAGCAATAGAGAATTTGGAAAAGTGAGCAACCCTAGTTTTCAGAATTGTAAAATGAGGTGGGGAGGGGTGTGAGCACTAGCTCTGCTGGAGCTGTGCCTTAAGTCAACACCTATTTCCCCACCCATTGTTAAAGAATAGACCTAAAGATTCCTTGTAGAGGCTCTATTGTTATTTTGATTGAGCTGGAATCACCAGGGAAACAGAAACTTCCCAGTGAGCTGAAATCACTGAGGAGGAGCTGAAATCACTAGGGAAGCAGAAACTTCCCAGTGAGCTGAAATCACTAAGAGCAGACAGCAGGTGGAGCCACCGGACAGCAGGCATGACCAGCGGGCGGTGCGGTGGAGCCAGCGGACAGCAGGCGTGACCAGCGGATGGTGCGGCGGAGCCAGCGGACAGCAGGCGTGACCAGCGGATGGTGCGGTGGAGCCAGCGGACAGCAGGGGTGACCAGCGGATGGTACGGCGGAGCCAGCGGACAGCAGGTGCGACTAGAGGTCAGCGGCAGAGCCGGCAGACCCAGACAGCGTCTGCGGACAGCGGGTGTGAGTGGCCAGTGGGTGGTGTGAGCAGACCTTGAGGTGGCAGAGGACAATTGGAGGGGAGGACTGAGGGCTGACTCCCCCTCCTCCCTTAGTGGTGGAATGAGTTCCGTCTATTGGGTTTTGTGGGAATCTTTGCACTGTATCCCAACCAGTGCTGCGTTTTGATGTTGCCTTTATATAGTCTTTATTAAACCTTTTATGTGCTACGCTCAGACTGGTGCTTGCGAGCGGGGAAGTATTGCCCTTCTAGGGCGCCCAGGGGGTGATGTGTAATTTCCCAGAAGACTGGGTGGGGGCTCGAGCCAATTGTTGGTGTAACATTATTTGGGAACCCCTAGAAACAGAACCTGGTCCTTTGCTGCTGCCGTCACGGCCTGGCAAAGGGGTTACATGAGGATGTGAAAAACATTTGTGTTTTTATTGATTTTCGCACATGCATGAATGCACACGTGCACTGCACACACACACACACACACACAGTCCAAGATACTAAATAGTGTTTGTAAGGTCAAGAAAAACTCACAGAAATGTGACTTCCTTAACCAGTTCTGCTATAACACACAGAAATTGGCCCTCCATTTATATACAGAATGTCCCTGGAAAATACAGGCAGCAAATACAGCCAAAATTCCATGTACATCTGTAAATAGTTGAGTATCAAACAGTTCATGCCACTCAGAATGTCATAGAGACACCCCATTGAATTTTGTCAGAAATCTTTTCCAGATTTGCAAATTCTCTTTGATGTTTTGTTTTAAAAGAACAAAGTGATGACCAATTTTACAGAGATGGTACTGGCTGACCTATAGCAAGCAAGACCCTGCCTGCTGAAACTATGGTGCAATAAATATACAATATTTAGGAGGCCAAATGACTGTTGTAACTGGTTTAAATTTTGGTTTTTGTTTACTCACTCTTGAAATAACACAGGCAACAATATGCAGCTTTCCTCTGCGATTCTGTTCCCTCACTGTTATATATGAACAGAGAAAGATGATTGAAGACCCTGGGTCAGATTAATTAGTGAGGCAACTCCATTCTTTCTGGCACCAACATATCTCTTGATTTTCACAACAGGGGTTAAAAAAACCTGCGAAGAATTCTTTTGTAGACTGGGATATGAGTTTGTGCTTATGAAGAAAGCAGTTGTTGAGCTAATGGAAAATAATGCGGAGGGCGGCAGCTTATTCTTGAACTGCCCAGCATTAGCATACAATTAACCAACAGGAAGTGATGCTTGAGAGAGAACATTCCAGGGTGTATGTTATCAAAATAGTATTGAATTTTAAAGACGGAGGGTATACTGTGACTGAAGCTCAAGTAGACATACCTATGCAACTTTGGGTATTAGAACAGCGCAGCTATAGCCCCTGCTACTAATTACACAAGAGTTATGGATGGGCTTGTATAGCCTGCTCTGAATTCATGTTCCTGTGACTTCATTGCTCTGGGACTAGATTAAAGCTAGCTCAGGTACGTGTTCTTGAGTTATAGACATGCCCTGTGATGGCACCATTGGCATATCCTTACTTTAACAGCTGATTGGGCTTCATTTAGAATGACAGGAACAGTGCACTTTACTACCACAGAAATGACCTACGTTTGAAAATAAGTGAGCTCATATCTTCTCCCTACCTCTAGTTGGCCCATCTAAAGAATAATATTAAATGTAACCACAGGGAAAAAAATCTATTCATGAAGAAATAGGATGATGTATTGTAGACAGCAGTAATGAGATGGAGGAAATGAAGTCAGTGGTACCAAATTGATGAGGTTGGCAGGGAGCTCCCAATAGTAGAAAGAGCAGAAAAGATTGTGGTTTACTTGTAAAGGAAATATATTAAAAAGGTAGTTTTCACATCAGAACTTGCTATCAACTATCATGTGAAACATACCAGATGGACATGCCCCACCTGCACCAACTAAGATCCCATAATAAGGGCTTAAAAGTCCCTCTGTCGATGTCAAAGCTAAGTATAAAGGTGGGAAGGCACTGTTACCTCTTTATAATATTGGGTTAAACTGATGTTCTGTGAGGTTCCTTGTTCAATGTGAAACAGCAAGTGACCAGCAAAACCAGAATCCAGGTCTGTTGACTTCTAGTCTTGGGCTCCAGAACCTGGACAAAGCTGGTCCCCCGCACGCAAGTTCCTGTTGGGTAAAAACAATGCTGGTTACACATGTCCCATTTAATTTCTGTTTCACTTTTAAAGCCAAGGACTTAAATTCTCTAGGTTGGTTTGAAGTTTTTTGTTCTAGAGTGAGCTGATTTAGAAAAGCTCCTTTTGGTTCTAAAGATAGAGAATATTGCTCTACACTTAAAATCGGGGATATCACTACAAACAGAATATATCTCTGGAACTAGACAAAAATCTTTTTAGATATGCCCACTGTGAAAGACATATGAAGGTAGATAGCTATAATCCAGTTTATTGGCATAAGTGATTTTATTGCTTTTTATTGGTCACTGATAATTGTCAAGAAAAAACTAGTTTTTGTTTGTTTTTCCGAACCAGACTAACATGGCTACCCCTCTGGAACCTGTCAAGAAAAACAGTATGACACTTGTATTATTGATTATGCTAAATGTCTTGAGAAATTGTTTTAGAATAGTGTTCTAGTTTCAAATATGCAGATACTCTTATGTAGTCAGAGAAGTCATAATGCTAGTAATGTTAGTCAGTATACAGCAAAAACAACAAGAGTCTTGTGGCACTTTAAAGACTAACAAATTTCTTCAGGCATAAGCTTTCGTGAGCTCCCTCTGACCCACTTCCAATGAAGCATCTGACAAAATGGGCTGGAGCCCATGAAAGCTTATGCTCGAAGAAATGTGTTAGTCTTTAAGGCTATGTCTACACTAGAAAAATTAAGTCGACTTTGTTAAGTCGACTTAATAAGGTCAACTTAAAGTCGACCTTATTAAGTTAACTTAACAAAGTCGACTTAACTTTTCTAGTGTAGACATAGCCCCTTGTTGACCTTATTAAGTCAACTTAAAGCTTTAAGTCAACTTAATAAGGTCAATTTAGGCACTAATCCCCATCCACACTGGCTTTAAGTCGATTTAAGGAGTCGACTTCAGGCTTAAGTCAATATAAAACGAGATGTTATTAAGTTGACTTAAGTTTCCCTTAAGTTGACTTAAGGAAATGCTTAAGTCTACTTAATAAAAGCCAGTGTGGACAGGGCTTTGTTTAGGTCAACTTAAGCCTCCTTAAGTTGACCTAAGTTGCCAGTGTTGATGTACCCTTAGGTGCCACAGGACTCTCATTTTTGCTGAAAAATATAGACACTTTTTCTTCAGGTGCCTTCAAAAATTTAAATGTTTATATCTACTTTCTAAGATAAGCTACAGGTATTGAATATTTCCAAGAAGGTGAAGATACAGCGATAGGACCACTTAGTGAATTAATTATTACTGCTCATCCTCTATACTGCTCATAGAATTATTCTATTATCAAGGATTATATTGAAAGGGTGCAGTCTTGGCCAATCAGAGTGCAGAGATCATGAACAGATGCTCACAATGATAAACTGATTTTCAGTAACTATACAATGTGCAAACTCCTTTACTCTCATTTGTGACTGACTGTAAACTCTCTATCCATATGCCCATAATTCTATATGGCCACTGTAACTAATTTGTTTTTATTTCCAATTTTAAAATAAACAATGTTTCAGAAGGTCAGTATTTAGCTATTTTACTTGCAATATAACAATGTCAGTTCCCCCCACCCCATATGCCAGGTTAATTATTACCTTGATCGTCTGTATTTAGTTAGCACAGGATATGTTTGTAATGTAATAAACAAGAAGTACCTCCTTCAGGTTGTCATCTACATACGTGGGGTGGTAGAGAATATTCTGAGTGGTCAAAGGAGTCCCTTTGCTATAGAAAGATGGACAAAACCCAGCATAGATTCCTCTGGTGAGCTCTTGCCTTATTTTATTTTTTGACATTTAGGAGCATATCTAGACCCCAGTGCTCTGCTTGAGTCTCAGTGCTGGGGAGGATGCACAAAAAGACACAATGGGCCCCAGACACCATATCAGGAACCCCCGTCCTGCAGAGATTGGGAACCACCCGCAATCAACATAAATGCATGTCCATCCATTTGACACTGAAATGGATTGGTTCAGCCACTCTAATTCACATCTTCTAAAGTTCACACAGCTTTAGAAAAAACAAAAACAAGTTTATTGATTAGGATATGATTTTTAACTGAGTATATAGCAAATCAATGCCCAATCATTTAATAAAGGAGTCAGTGGTTGCTACAATCAAAAAGAAAAGATATAAAATGTGTGTTAAACCTAATAACACTACTAGAAATACGCTCATCTCACCACTCAAGTCTGGCTGTGATGGTTTGCAGCCATTCTCTACCTATTTTTAGCCAGGGCCCAATTCTTCTCATAGTTGTTTCAAGATGGAGGGTCCTTGGCCAAAAGCCTGGAGCCATTCAAAGTGTCTCTCTTTGTTTCCAAAAACCTCCCCAGCCCTCCTTCCTCATGAGCCAAAATTTACCTTGCCTTTGTCCGGTAACTCTCTAGCCTATGTGCTGTCTATATGCTGCTGGAAGAGAGTTCTGTTTGACCCCCTGCTTCCTGAGCATGTAACCTGCTTCACATGGGCACACAGATAAGCTGCTGAAGGAAACATGATACCATAGTAATCATGTAGAATATGTTGTGAGCAACCATAAAGGAACCTTGCATGACATATTGGGCATCAAAACATAAAAGTACATTGCAAAAGTGAACAGGAAAGTTATATAACCTAGGGGTGCACGGATGTGCATCCCATAACACCCACCCCTTATGCATTGCTCTTGCGGCTCACACAGAGATGGTGTCACACTGTGCAAGGAAGATTACCATTGACTAGAATGGGAGTTGGATCAGATCCATACTGAGCAATGCCCTTACAACCCCCTTCCATTAACACCAGACCTCCACCAGTTTAATTTTCCACTCTTCCTGTTAATTCTGTATTTTAAACCTAAAAGGTTTAAAACAGTCCACATGAAGGAATTTTTAGTGGCCAAGATAAACAGTTTCCTATTAAGCAAAGCTATTCTCTGGAACTAGCAAACATACTCAGTTTATCAGGAGGCTCAATAAAGGGTAATGGGAATGGAAAGTTAAATTAACCAAGACATTTCTAACTTGATATCTAGCCAACATTTCTTTTCTGTTGGACAATTAAAAGTCAAGAAAATGTGGCCAAGTATCCAAATATTCTACTCCCAGCTATTTAATTTACTAAACATTGTTTATATTACATGGCGTATTGTATTTTACAGGGGCTTGTAATATTGTCTCTTGGCAGAAGGAAGTTGTTAAACAATTGCCCTTTTACATCTGTCAGCTCAAGGCTATTCAGATTTATTCTAGTGGAAGCTGAACCTTTCAAGTATTTCCTCACATTCATCTCTTCTATCCCGCCCATTACAGAGACGGACTCTTCGAAATCATATCCAGGACTCTGGTGAATGGCAGGTTACTGTTTGCTGTTGAAAATCCATGACACCCGCCGCAATATATACAAACAGGTTAGATGTTTTCTCATATGGAAAACCTTGTCAGGAAGAGTTCTCAAACATTTTTCTTATGCCCAAATTCTCACAGACCACAAAAATGTGATACATTTTTCACTGGTGGAGGACAAGCTCATGCCTAATTTTGAACCACATGAACATTCCAGTTTTGAAAATTTGACTAAAACTGATAATTATTACATTCATTTTTCATTAAAGAGAAAATATGAGCAAGGAGCAGATATAGAGTAGAGGAAACAAATTCTAACACTTGGGAAAATGGTGCTGAGAGAGGGCAGAGTGAAAATAGAGAGTATCAAAACAGAGGGAAGGATTTTCATCCACCCTTATTATTTACCCTAAAATTTAAATCAATATGTGAATGGCTATTGCAACTTAGGGTGGGGGGGGGGGACGACTGTGGGGGATGAAACATTTCTGGTACCCATCAGATCTGCAAGCATTCCTGATAATTTGTATTCCACACAGGGCATATTGGTAGCATAATGCCCTGTCAAGCAATGAGAGGGGTTCCTCTATTCTCTCAGTACAATACGGGGTAATTCAAACTGAAGCAAATGTGCTTCAAATTATTTAAGAGGATATCCAGAATAATGGTTCTGACTTCAGTGAAGTTATTCTGGATTTACACTGTTGTAACTGAAGTGTCTCCTAGAGCAAAGTTATTAAATGTTAAAAATATTTGTTCCAAAATGTAACAAGGCTGATAACTTTTGTCCACAGAACGAGACTATAGCTAGTCATTAGTATTTTTTTTAATTATTCAGGAGTGAATATTCTGTATGTGTTTTCCCTTTGCCTGTGTGAGGGAACTTACACATACTGGAAAGTTATGGGAAGGAAGAACTTCAAGAATACAGTAAAGATATGGGCAAGGAGAGGGAGACAGAATGCCCACCAGCTGGTCAAAATGAGGGAGAGAAATTCTCTTATTGTTGGAAAACTGGGTGTGGATGGAGTATTGGAACCCAACAGAACCCAGAAAAGGTTTCCTTGGGTATTAGATGATGGTTCAGGCCAATTCTCATTTTCCCAAACTGTTTTTTCTATCCCCAGTTTTAAACACCTCAGGTCAAATTCATCCCTGGTGTCACTGTAGTTACTGCAATGGGTACACATCAGGAATAAATTTGTCACAGTGAAGCTAACTGCGTTTTACAGTAGACCACAATGAGTCAATAATTATTTGCATATGCAGAGTAAAATTCTGCTCTCATATCCACAGTGGATCCCAGCTATGATATTTTGCTTTCTCTACATGCACAGAACTCCCACTGGTGTCAGTGGGAGATTTTTAAAAAAATGTGTTTTCAAAATGAATTGCTCTGATGGCAGAAATCTATGGGAGTCCTGTGAATACATGGCTTGATCCTGGATGGTGCTGAAGGCAATGACCACCTTTAACTCCCAGTAAAGTCTTTGGGAGTAGAAGGCATTCAGCACTTTCCAGGGATTGCTTGTCACCTTGCAGGATTGTGCCCAGAGAGATTACAGGAATGGAGATTTGACTATGTAAAACTGAGAGCAGAAGTTTCCCTGTTCATTTTTATTACTTATTTACAAACCAGATTCCAACAGCTCAAGAGCATTTATGGCCTAATGCAGCAATCCTCAGCATGTGGCTCTTTGGCTCTCGTGGAATGAGAATTTTATCCAAGACAAAGAGATCAGAGCACAAATGCACACAAAGCAGTGCAAAGAACAGAAGAAATGGGTAGGAGCCACGAGAGATCATCAGGATTCCTCTACCCTGGGTGGAAGATCCCTCCAAGCTACTAGGCACAGAGTCAGAGAAGACAAACACTAACTATCCCCTCGTAGCATACACAGAGTGTCAAAGGAGGACAGAGAGCCATCAAATAATTGTGACATGTTGTCTTGCCATTTCATTACAGTATTCACACTATGTTCTCTTAGACCAGCTGTTCCCAACCTTTTTGACTTGAGGCCACAAATATAATTTTTAGAACCCTGACGGGCCACCAGTCTATTTAATTAAATTTATATTAAAATTAAATTAATTAAATTCAAATTCCATTTTAATTCAAATTATTTAATTAAAATTGTATTTAAATTTAATTAATTGGGATTTTAATTAGACTAGTGGCCCTTCAGGGTTGTAAAAATTATATTTGTGGCCCTTGAGCCAAATTTTTATTTTTTAATTTGAAAAAAATTGAATTTTTAAAAAAAAGTTGCGGTGGGGGGGGGGGCCTGGATGCCCATGAACGGGACCAGTTTGCAGGCAGGTGTGTAGGCCCCAGCAACAGCACGGCCAACAATCCTGCCCTCCTCCCCAGCCATGCCAGCCCATGGCCCCACCCCCGCAGCCCACACCCCCTCCCCCACTCACACCGCGCTACCTGCAGCCACCTCCAGAAGCTAGCATGCCTCGCGGCCGCACCACGCTGGCACAGGCCTCCCACAACACTCCCCCCCCCCAGCCATGTCACTCAGGCCCGTGGCCCTGCCTGCAGCTCCTGGAGCTCTGGCCGGGACTGGAGGGGAGGCGAGTGGCCGCAGCAGGGCTCCCAGCTGTGCACTGGGACCGGCACCTGTAGCCAGTGGCCGGGCAGCGCAGGCCATTTTAAAAAGCCCCTGTTTTAGACTGATCTTAGATGATTTCTTAGATTGGAAGTTTTATGAGGCTGGGACTGTGGCAAGTGTCCACTATGCACAATGGGGCCCCAGTTCCTGATATTAGCCTTGGTGCAATATTTCAATATCATTATTAAATAATAATATAGCTGCATTAGTAGGAGCAGGCACACTGTGGCATATTAGGAGGAAAACACAGAGACGCATTATCAACTTATCATTCCAACGTAGTGACTATTTACAAGCTATTCACGAACAATATTGTCTATAACTCTTCCAGGCTGGTTCTAGGAACTGTGCATTCTCATGTATGAAGATAATTTCATTTTAAAACAACCAAGAAAATTCAGTTTAAGAGCCATCAATGTTGTGATATGAATTAGCAAAATCTAGAAAAAGCTAAATTTAAACCCACTCTCTGTCTTTCATTTCAGCAATTCTTTCTTTGTCAGACCCTGTAGGTTAGGAGAAAGGCACATCCTGAGCTTTAAGCTTCTTCAGAAAAAATTATCTCTGACATACGCTTATGGCTCTCTTTTGACTCTAATTCAGTGCTAGTGGTATAAGTCAGAACAGAATGCAACCCCTTTTTACTTTTCCTCTTTATTAAACATGTTTTTGGAAATGGGTACAGCAGGTCTTAGGGGGACTGGCATTCCTAAACTTTTTTAACAGCCTGGCATTGGGCAGGTCAGAATTTATTTCCATTATCATGAATTCATGTGCACTTAGGTGGAAATCCTTAACTGTTGACTTCAGAAGGTTGAATATACATATAATCCATTACATGATATTCATTTGTCTTTTGTCTCTGCAAAATTTACCTTCAAGCTTTCGTGGACTCTGAGATAAAGTTACTTTGAATTAATGAACTGTGACCGTTAAGGGAAACCTTTAGACCACAAACCCAAATCTACTCAAAGTCCTAGTATTTTATATTTAGTTTACAGCCACAATAAGGATACTCTTTGTATTTCCTTCTGCTTGCATACCTTTTTAACCTGCTATTTAACCAATCCAATAATCTTTTTAACTACTATCTTCCATAAACCAGAGACTCTGAACAATGTCAACTGCAAGATTAGTTCAGTCTTTGCTAAGGCCACATTAATGTCCCTGTGTTCACACCTCATTCCCTCGGAGAGTGCTGTCTGCATTAGTAGAGCCATTAGTTTTCCCCAAGATTTCTGTTTTGAATATGGATGGATGAGCCAGGAGAGAAAGGTTTCTGAATCATTATTCACAGCCTTTAGATAACATTGTATGCACAGAAGAAAAAAGATTTTCTCTCACTTGTAAGTTCACAATGCAGATTTAGTTTTAGTTTTAGCGTAAGATTTAGTGAAAAACAAAGACAAGATGACTGGATGACATAATTTCCCTAGGCATGATTCATCTTTCCTCCTTTCATTTGTGCTCTCTTGGACCTAAATGTTTCCCCTAGATCTTTTTTCTTTTCCTGAAACAGGAAAAATAGCATTAATGCTTCTAAGTCAGAGAGGTAAGAATCAGTTCCCCAATCTCAATGAATAGATTTCTAGCATCTGATGAAGTGGAACTTCACCCATGAAAGCTTAAAAATAAATGTGTAAGTCTTTAAAACTGCCACAGGACTCCTTGCTTATTTTGCTGAACTAGACTAATATGACTACCCCTTTGGAACTTGTCTCCATCTCCTTTAGTAAATCTTCATTAATGGGATGTTTTCTGGTACCTCCTTTTTGCCATGGCTTAATTTGTTTCATTTTTCCACTTTATTTTATTACTTGGGCATTCCCTTTATGCCAAATTGCAGAGCAGGCCATAATAGATGTGCACACAGATATTGTACTTATAGTGTATAAATTGGCAATTTGGATGCATAAATGCGCAGTTACATTGTTAGATGTTTTGAAGGTGAAGTAGGTGAATCTGAGTTTATAGGGGAAAACTATTTTGCCCTGGTTTGAAAGTTTAATTGCTAAGTCTTGATTTTTGACCCCAACTTTGCTTTTCTGCACCTGTAACTTTGCAGGAGTAATTAATATCATTTACATGTCTAGCTACTATATCTGGCAAATTGTAAGCAGAAGAAGGGAGCGTAGATTTAAAAAAAAAATTGTTTGTGAATGTTTTTGATCTATAGGCAGTTTCCTATATAAAAGCGCTTATAGTAGGGAACTTTAAGCAAGGAGCTGGAAGTGCAACACTTGCATACCATTACAAACATCATTTTCTAGGTGTTTATAGTGAAAAAAACCCAGCATCTTAGCCTCAAACTTCAAAACAAATTTCTCTTGACTTTTTCTTTAGACGTTAAACTTTGTTATAAACATAAATCATACAGATTACAATTGAAAAAGATGTGTATTGGGTTATTTTATTAATCTACTTTGTCACTTCAGAACTGCTCCATCCAGTACTGCACAATTTTTGAGTTGTGTGCTCTAGTTCTAAATAATAATTCACAGGGTACAGATGATTCTCTGTGCAACAGAGCAGCATCAGTTCCTACACAAGGATGTTTGCTGGAGTGACTAGAAGAGACATGATTATATCTCTGGCTTTTGAATTTTTCTTATTCTACACACACAGAGAGAGAGAATGAGAGAGAGGGGAAATAGCAAGAATGAGCAGGTGTGTGTTTTAACCATTGAGTACGCATCCATGAAAACAGACCAAAGACTTCCAAATACATTTATTACCTTCATTGTGTCTGGCATTGTAGAGAGTACATGTTCTAGGGATGCCAGGTTACTAAGTCCTCAGATCCATTTGCTGAAGCCTCGAACAGTTGTTGATTTCCATTTCAATAGTTAGTAGCTTGTGTGGGGTTGTTTTTGGTTTTTTTTTAAAAGCTACCAGCAAAGCTCAAAAGCAATAAATAAATACATTTTCTTAGAACTGACGAGTTCAGGAACAAATGTGAGATCTTTTAGTATGTAAAGGTGTGGCTCCCATGGAGTAGTGTTCAGGATGAGTTCTATTCCCTTGCAAGACCTAATCATTCCCACAGCATGTGAGGGGTGGACCCAATTTCAGTTGTCCAAGTTTAGAGAACAAAGGTATTTAGTAGGTTTGGGTGTTGGTTGCATTTGTCCTGTTTTAATGCAGTTCATAAAATATCTCCAATCATGATGTGTTTAAATGTGTGAACTGAGCCTATCTCATATTATTAGACCTTCCTAACCAGGCTCATAAATTATATAGAACATCTGCCATCCCCAGTTGGGGGAAGGGTCTTAAAACTGTGTCTTCCCTAAGTCTCTGATATATCTCTTTCATGACAAGTGGCTCCCTCTCTCAGAACAAAACAGACCTCCTACATGCTCTTCCCCCAGGCAGCAATCAGCTGACCTCACTCCTCACCCTCTCTCTTAGCCCCACAATCAATTATCCTAATCAATGGTCTCTGGAAGAAAACTGGGGAAACAGGTGGGCCATTATCCTAATAGTTTTTGGCAATTTGGAAAGAGAATTGAAATGGAGTAAGATATTTAACATTCAGAGACAGCTGCTGCAATTGTACAATAACTAATTTTCATAAAGACTTTTGCTGTTTTCATAAGTATGCTCTTAAAAATTACCAAAATTTCCTTTTCTAAATATAAATATACTTCACAAAGAGAAGAGGTGTTATTGCAATATACTGGCTATATCTGTCCAGCTTTTAATAATTCTTCACATCCAGAAATGGTCCAACTGTATGAAAGAAATGGGTAAATTGTATGGATTCAAACTATTGGCTAGATAAGGATTTACATGGTTGGGATGGTTGCAGACCAAAGGCTTAAATAATATTATATTGGAGGGTGAAGGTGGCTTCGAGTTGGTATGTATATTGAACTATGAGCAATCAGGGACCTTGCTGAAGATGATGGGTAGATAGCCACTCATCATTCTGGCTAACTGGAAAATCCAGTTAAGTTTCTTATGAAATAAAATGGCTGAAACAATAGAAACCACACCTAAAGCACTGACCGCATAGAAGGAGAATATGAAGGGTTTTCCTGGAAGTTTCTTGCAAATGTAGGGGGCTGAGATTTTGACTGGATTGCAACTATGGGTTTCTGTGGGCATCAGAAGCGGAAAGAGAGCAGGAAGTAGCCAGAAAATTTAAAAAAAAAGTGAATCAATGATAGCAAGGACCTGGAAAGAAGCTGAGAAAGAGCTGCTTTGCGGAACAGGATGGCTGGAAGCAGGTTTGGAATTCTGAACAAGGAAACTGTCCCCTTGTTTGTTCGCATTTCTCATATTATTGTTCCCTGTGGCCAAATCATTAACAAATATCCAGATACTTGCCAGGATTGTTTTTATTAGGATGAGAGATTGATGTATCTTTGGTGCAATCCTATCAATTTACAAAGTCATGTTTCCCTGAACACAATGTCACAGAGCCTGGCAATGGCATGGGCTTTGCCACCAGAACTGTGACCGTGGACTGACCAGCAATGGGCAGCCACGAGCCACAGCACTGCGGGCATATAGGTTGGGGTGGGCTGCTCTCCACCTGCACAGCTCTGGCCCCAGGCGGCTGCAGCAGGGGATGGGGTGCCTCTTCCCCACTCTCCTCCAGAAGCTGAATTGTCTGGGGCCACCCTGGAGACTCAGGGACCCAGCGAGAAAATGGGGGCTGGCTACGCTCCTGCATTGCAAGCATTGTGTCTTAGCTTTTTAAGCATGAATATAAAATAATAGGTTTCTGGCATTGCAGGTTCCTGCTGGAAGATTATTCCTCACTGTAAATCTGTAGATTTACTGAGTACATCCTACATGGTGAGATACACTGCAGTGACTTAAATATTCAAAATATCCTGGCTCAGCTTCCACTGTCTCTTGTATGAAATCTGAAATGAGGCTATTTATAATCTGGTTGTTCTAAAGTCTTAGGTTGAAATCCTGATCCACTGAGGTCCATGGCAAAATTTCCCTTGACTTCAGTGAGGCCAAGATTTTTCCCCTGGTCTGGAATAAAGAGGTGTTTTTTTCCCCAAGTATTATACTAAATATTTTAAACCTGGTCTTAGTTATGAATTAAAAAAATTCTAAGCATCCTGGCATTCCTTTATTGGTAGCATTTTACCATTATTCTTCAAATTCTGCCAACTCACCACATGGAGTTCCAAAAAGTACATCAAAATGTCATGCCTAAAGTTGATGAAGTCTGCATTCTGGCTGAGAAAGATATTGATGTTATTCAAAGTTGAATGTTATGGGATATTGTTACCATGAACAATGATATCTTTGAGCTTTATTTGGATAAGAGATCTAATGGAAATATGCCACTACAAATTGGAATTGGCCAGGTAGTTGCATGGTTACATTCCATCCATCCACTCAAGTTTGTTTAAAGACTTTCTATTGTATTTGCTAAATTGCAATATTGTTAGTTATACTGTTGGTAATACCACGTGAAACTTCTAGTGGTGAACCCTGCTTGACATATTATACCTAGTTCTTACCTGTAGATCTCAAAGCACTTTACCAAAAAGATGTCACTATTCTATTTTACAGATGAGGAAACAAAGGTGTGAAGTGACTTCCACAGATCATCCAGTAAACCAGAGGTGGGAATAGAGCTCACATCTTGTGAGTTCCATTTCAGTGCTCTATCTGGGCCAAACAACTTCCAATCAATTACCAAGGATGAGGTGTTTTTATAGCAAGCTCTTTGTAATTCTTCATTTTTTTTAAAACTAAGAATTGTTTCTTGGTTAAAGTATCTATAAAATGTTAAAAGTATTGGAACAGAGTTTTTGTTTTACATCATCCAATTTACAGTTGGGAAGTGGTGAAATTTGTTGTATAAATTAAAAGCACGTGGTTTGCTGGGGCATCGGAAATAGAGTTGCCATCTTTGCATGTTTGAGGTCTAATATGTGTTAATAATGAAACTGACTAATGTGCTATATGTGTTAATAATGAAACTGACTAATGAAGTAATTTTGCTATAATAGATTTCCATATTTGGTACACTGAGAGTCTTCATGTTACCTTTTCAAAGATGAAATAAGGTTGATATACAGCAATCAGAGTGTTTTCCCAAAACTTTCATCCAGAAACCAGGCACATTTTCAGATATCTGCTTTGCAAGAACAGCCAAGCCATCATTAAACATAGATTCAAAATGTTGCTGAAAGATACCTATCATAATATAACATGTTCTGGCATCTGATGAAGTAGGACTTCGCCTACAAAAGCTCATGCATAAAATAAATTTGTTAGTCTTTAAAGTGCCACAAGACACCTTTTATGTTCTCCATTGTTTTTCCTTTTTTCATGTCTGTTCCATCTTGTAGAGACCTTTGATGAACATTTTCTTCAGTCACTTTTATGTTCTGTATTTAGTTTAGGTTAATTTGTCTAGAATTTTTAAAATTTTGTTTGAATGTTTCATTTAATCTAGCCTCTCTCAAGCCATTACCAGTTGGTGTTTCTTCCCTCTTCCTATTTTTACTTTTACACCATTCTTCTCCTCAGGAATGGCTGTGCTTCTCTTCTGTCTGCTGCTTACCTGGCATATCAGAGAAAGAAAGAAATTCTGCCTTAATATTTATGGAGGAAAATCTAACCACAGCCACCTAGGGCCACTCAGATTTCTGATAGTGACTTTGTTGTGCATATGAGAGAGGTGAGTTTCATAGGAGTTCTCTCAGCTTTCTACGGGAAAACTCAGTTTGACCAAGGGCATTTTGGTCAATCTCCTCTGTGCAAGAGAATTCCAAATTGCCTCTCCACAAACCATCAGTAACAGTCATGTCAGGATTTTTTTCCCACTGGATTACACATGCCTAAAATTTGTTCTTCTCTCTGTTAGCCAGTGCAAACTGAGAGCTCTATCATTCCAGAGTTAACTTAACCTTAGTAGACTCATAGACTTTAAGGTCAGAAGGGACCAGTACGATCATCTAGTCTGACCTCCTGCACAATGCAGGCCTCAAGACTTCACCCACCCACTCCAGCAATAGGCCACCAACCTATGACTGAGTTATTTACCTCCTTAAATCATGATTTAAGGACTTAAGATACAGAGAATTCACTGGTAGGTGAATCATGCCCTGTGCTACAGAGGAAGGCGAAAACCCCCCAGAGCCCAGGCCAATCAGCCCTAAACAAGCCAAGCTTCTTGAGTCTCCACTCATAAGGCAGGTTTTCCACTCCACAGACCATCCTTGTAGCCCTTCTCTGCACCTGTTCCAATTTGAATTCATCCTTTTTAAACATAGGAGACCAAAACTGCACGCAATATTCCAGATGGGGTCTCAGCAGTGCCTTTTACAGCAGCACTAACACCTCCCTGTCTCTACTTGAAATACCTCTCCTGATACATCCTAGAATCGCATTAGCTTTTTTCACAGCCACATTACATTGGCGGCTCATAGTCATCCTATGATCAACCAGTACTCCCAGATCCTTCTCCTCCTCAGTCCGTTCCAACTGATGCGTCCCCAACTTATAGGAAAAATGCTTGTTGTTTGTCCCTAAATGCATGACCTTGCACTTCCCATTATTAAATTTCATCCTGTTCCTGATACTCCAGTTTACAAGGTCATCCAGATCTTTCTGTATGGTATCCCGATCCTTCTCCGTATCGGCAATACCTCCCAACTTGGTGTCATCCGCAAACTTTATTAGCACATTCCCGCTTTTTGTGCCAAGGTCAGTAACAAAAAGGTTGAACAAGATCGGTCCCAAGACAGATCCCTGAGGGACTCCACTGGTAACCTCCCTCCTGCTTGACAGTTCACCCTTCAGTATAACCCGCTGTAGTCTCCCTTTTCACCAGTTCCTTATCCACCTTACTACATTCATATTAATCCCCATCTTCTGTAACTTAACTAATAACTCCCTATGTGGAACTGTATCAAATGTCTTGCTGAAATCTAAGTAAATTAGGTCCACCGCATTCCCTTTATCTAAAAAATCTGTTATCCTTTCAAAAAAGGAGATCAAGTTGGTCTGGCAAGCTCTCCCTTTTGTAAAGCCATGTTGTATTTTATCACAGTTACCGTTATCCTCTACAGCCTTAAGTACTTTCTCTTTCAAAATTTTCTCCAAGACTTTGCATACTACTGAGGTCAAACTAACAGGCCGGTAGTTACCCGAATCATTTTTATTCCCTTTCTTGAAAATAGGAACTACATTAGCGATTCTCCAGTCATACGGTACAACCCCCGAATTTACAGATTCATTAAAAATCCTCGTTAAAGGGCTGGCAATTTCATGAGCCAGTTCCTTTAGTATCCTCGGATGGAGATTGTCCGGACCCCCCGATTTAGTCACATCCAGCAGCTCAAGTTTGGCTTCTACCTCAGGTATGGTAATTTCCACATTCATGATCTCATTCTCATTAGCTTCCCTACCTCTACACCCCAGCTCAACTTCACTCTCATTGAAAACAGATGCAAAGTACTTATTTAGACATTGAGCCATTCCTAGATTATCCTTGACCACCACCCCATCCTCAGTTTTTAGCGGTCCCACTTCTTCTTTCTTTGTTTTTTTCCTATTTATATGGCTAAAGAACCTTTTACTATTGGTTTTAATTCCCTTCGCAAGGTCCAGCTCAGCTTGACTTTTTGCCTTTCTCACTCTCTCTCTACATGTTCTGACTTCCAAAAGGTAGCTTTCCTTGCTGATCCCTCCCCTTTTCCACTCTTTGTAGGCTCTGTGCTTCTTCCTAATCGCCTTTCTGAGATGCTTACACATCCAGCTTGGTCCACAGCTCTTGCCTATGAATTTTTTTCCCCTTCCTCAGAATGTAGGCTTCAGCTAGTTCATGCAACTTTGATTTGAAGCAATTCCAAGCCTCTTCTACATTTACATTCCTGAGTTCTTCTATCCAGTCCACTTCCCCAACCAATTCCCTTAATTTTCTAAAGTTAGCCTTTTTAAAGTCAAAGATCCTGGTCGCTGATTTATTTTTGTTTATCCTTCCAATTAGTTTGAACTGAATTAGCTCATGGTCACTTGAACCTAAGTTGTCCCCTACAACCAGTTCATCTATGAGGTCCTCACTACTCACCAGTACTAAATCTAAGATGGCATCCCCTCTCGTTGGTTCGGTAACCATTTGGAGAAGGAATTCATCAGCTATCACATCCAGGAAAAACTGGGCCCTCTTATTACTACTAGCACACGTCCTCCAGTCTATATCTGGGAAGTTAAAGTCTCCCATAATCACACAGTTTACAGTAGTATTAACTTCCTTAAAGGCCTAGTAAAAGTCTCATACTGCACCATTATCCTTTCTCCTTAATTTTTAAGCTACTTTCAAAAGCATGGTGTTTACTTACAAAAATGAATCTAAATACTAGCCTCCTAGCAAATATTCAGAGTTATGCACATCTATAATTCCTAGTGCTCAGAAAGAGGAAGAGAATGGGAGGACAAAGCTGACGTGTAATGAGATGAAAGAGCTTACAGAAATTAATTTTTCTGCAGAATAATTGTCCACTGTGACAGAAACTTTTTTTTGTCAAACAAATATTCTAACAAGAAGCATTTGATGTGCACTAATAATTGCTTGTTCCTGCTGTCCAAGAGTCTCAACAAGTAGCTGTAAAAGTCAACCCATTTGCTGAGCAGATTTACTTCACCATAGCATAGTGTTTTCATTTTATTATCGGCATAGTTATGACCACTATGATTATTCTCACTGCTTGTTCTGCTAGAGAGTCATTGTCATGATAAAAATCTTATGCTCTTAAAAAAATCCTCTTAATAAGACTTAGACCTTTTCTATAGACTTCCTGTGTGTCTCCATATAAAGGTTTTCCTTCTGCAGGCCTTTACTTCCATTGAATATCTCAGATCCATATCTCCAGGATACCTCTGCCATTCTAAAGCTAAATACCATAACATTAGCAACTCAGATTAGAAAAGATAGGTCATGCTAGAATCAAAGCACTGTATCATCGGTCTTCAGATTAAATACTGTTGAAGCTCATTTTTCCTAGCTTTATTGCTATGCATTTACATTGTTATGTGTAACACAAGGAGGATCTGGTTTGTGCCTTGGGCTCTCATGCCTTACGGCAATACAATAAAATAAATAATAATTATTATTATTTAATGAACTTTTCTAAGACCTGCAAGTCCTACCAGGTCAAGATACATTTTTTAAAGCAAACAAGCAGAATATTCAAATTTGTTTAGGCAGTTGGCTTACATGCAAAATGTACAGTTGATTTATTTTATCAGAAAGAATTTCATGATGGGGTTTGACTTTTCCAAATGTTACCCATTACTGTTTGATTAACTCATTTAGGAACGTATGGTACGGAAATGACTCCTCAGGAGTTCGGGATGTCTGTAGAACAAACACATAACCAAATACCATGTCACATGTCTTCATAGGTATCTGATAAAATTGGTTTCTTAACAGAGTTGGTCTCCTCATAAGATATAGTAGATGCATACTTTTTGCACTTGAAAATACTTTGAAATGGCCTCTTCAAATAGGACATTGCCTAATTAGTGTTGTCTGTAGTAAAGGTTTCACTGTGTTCTTCAATATATTCCTTTCCATCCATCGTTATACTAAAAGTGGTCCTGAGCTGCAAAGACCAGATCTGTAATCAAACTTGTGCAAAGTTTGGGTATATTTGGTTTCAAGGGAGTTAATGGAGATTCTGTACAAAGCAGCTCACAATCCTGGGTACACAGTGATTCCTATCAGGGACATGATTAGACTTCCCTATAAATGTTAGTCTTTGAGCTTTGAATAGGGTTCTAGAACTGAGTTTCAAGAAAGCAGAGGAAGGAAATAGTCTATGTTTGTGCAGGATCATCTGCTGTCCCAGATATTCTCCTACACTTATTTGTTTACATGTATAGTCTTCCTACCTTCTACCACAATACAAATAATATTTTCAAGAAAAGCAAACATCCCCATGTTTCCTGACAGCAAAATCAGACCATGGCTTTAAGCCTTGAACCAGGCTGGAGAGGATGCAACAGCAGGAGCCCTGAGAAGGAAGTCTGATGGAATCAGCTAGTTTTATGTCATGATCTATGGATATCAAACCCAGGCCAACATGGTTCATTGGAGCAGCCACACTTCAACCTTCCATCTGGTAGCCAGCTGACAACTGCCTTTTTGGGACACATGAAGCCCAGCCCCAGTATGCTAAGGTCCAATTGGCAGAGCCCTAACAGTAGACATAGCCATCCACACTGGCTTTAAGTCGACTTAATAAGATCAACTTAGTGCTATTCCCTGTCCACACTGGCTTCAGAGGTGGTGTTAAGTTGACTTAAGTTGTTATAAGTCAACTTAAGGAAGCGCTTAAGTCGACTTAGTAAAAGCCCAGTATGGACGTGGCTTTGTGTAGGTCGACTTAAGCGTTCTTAAGTCGACCTAAGTTGCCAGTGTAGACGCACCCCTAGAGTATATCTACACTTGAAAAGCTAAGTCGACTCTGTTAAGTTGACTTAACAAGGTCTACTTAAGTCAAATTAAAGTTGACCTTGTTAAGTCGACTCAGAGAGTCTACACTAGAAACTTAAGTCGACTGCCTGCTGCGTCCACATTGGCAGGTGCTAGGTCGAAGGAGAGCCATGGCTTGGGGGAGCCATGGCTGGGGAAAAGGGAGCCATGGCTCCCCGAGAGAAGGGAGCTGCGGCTCCCCTGGAGAAGGAAGACATGGCTCGGGGGAGACATATAATTGTGCCAGCAAAAATATAGGTCATTCTCTAAAATCTGGTGCTATAGTTCTTCTAGATCCAGGTTTAAAACCTATTAAATTCAGCATATGTTATATTAATTCAGCGCCTTGTCATATAAATCAAGGATCCGGGCCCTATTGTGCTAAGCACTGTACAGACAGATAAAGACAGTCTGTCTCAGAGAGCACATAGCCTCCACATTGAACAAAGTGTATAATTAACATTTGGACTGGTTAATAAAAGTTTATTACAACAAACTGGATAATATACCATCCCACTGAATATTAGATGATGAGAGGATCAAAAGTGAGGGCTAATGTGGAAATTCACTCTTTATCTGCCAGAGCATGCTCTCTGAAAATAATTTGCAGAAATTCTCCAATGTGTCCAATGATTTTAAGATATACTGCTTTGGTATTAGTGTTCCTGAAGTGCATGGCTTCCTATTGACCTAACAGCCAAGAAGATCTGATCAGATCCAACCATGTGACTCAAAGGACATTTCCACTACACTAGTATGACCATATAATCATACTTTTCAAATTTTGAACTGAAAATTGGCCAACTGGCTGAAAACAGAAGCCAGACGTTTTAATCTGGAAAAATAATGCTACCAAGTGATTAAAGACACAGTATTAAGACCTCAGCATTTTATCCTTAGATTTATTGTGTTCCAACATCCAAATTATGATTCTGAAAACAAAAAAATGCAGATATGCAAATGTTAACATAGGGAAACTTATTAGGTGCTGTGATACAGAATAGTGTTATTATGCAGAAACATTTCAGGCATTTAAATGTCAGGATTAGGAGATGCCAAATGTAGTTATAAAATAATGGTTGTTTTTTGAAGCAGAAAATACATGAAAGATATAAGAAGCGAAAGAAAATAATTAGCTAACATGATAATAGTAATAAAGTTTAGCATTTAGACAACGATTTACATCTTCAAACCCTTCAAAAATATTAACTAATTGATCCAAATTATTCTTATATGCTCTGTTAGCCTGATTCAAAGCAGCAGTAAGGAAGCCAACAGAATGCTATTATTGTGTAGCTAGAAGATTGTTGCAATGTCAATAGAAGGAAGTTGAATTATTACCATATATGGGATATTACCAGGCACCCTCTGGAGTGCTGATTTTAGTAGTAGTAACCTTGCCTTAAAAAGAATATAATTGCTCTTCTGGGGTTACACTACACAGAAACCAACAGGATATCAAGCTTTAGTAATTAAATTATGAAGCAAGACTGAGAAAAAGATTTTCTGAGTAGAACACAAGAGACTTCTTGGTTTGGCGACCTAATTGCTACTCTTTTCTTAAAATGATTATGGATAACTGATTAAAATGAACCCTGCAGTTCATTCACATTTGCAAGAGCACACAAGCATATCATCGAGATCCAAGGGTTGTGACCTGAAGTGAAACTAGGTGCTTTGTTCAAAATTAAGTTAAGAAAGGAGGATCTCTGAAGTGAGGAGTCCAGGTGACTTTAAGAAACTGGAAGTAGGAGAAACAAATAGAAATGAGATGAGAATGGTATGAAGGAAACGGAGGTTCTAATTTCTGTTGCCAACATTCATTTCTCTCAGCAGTTAATGAATGAAGGGAAAGGGGAAGTTTGGCTGGTGACAAGAAATCACATCATCCCATGTTATACAATGACAGCAAGAATGTGATCACAAAAATGTGTGGGTAGTGACAGGAAATCTTTCGCAAATGAATCTAATGGGTATTTAAAGTGATGGTTGCTGAACTCCCTAATACCATTATGTTTGGGGGATGCATAAAGTAAGAAAATCAGAGGAATCTGACATTATGAAGAAGCAATAGTCTCACCTTAGTTAAGCTTGCAATCAGGGCTCCATTTTAAATCTTCCATCATTGCCCTTAAAACTTTGCTTAGGAAAAGAAACTAAGAGTCAGCTTCTCTATCCTTTTGCTGTTTGGGTGGTGCAAAGCACTAGATTATGGTGGAGCCCATGGCAGGCACAGAGCTGGCAGAAAGGGCATATCCGCTGCAGGGATGAGGAGTGATGTGTAATAGCTATCCCCAAAAGGCTCATGGTTTCTATGGAAACATACACACAGGGTGAAAATTAGAGTAGTCTGCAGGCTGCTCTCATTTGTGCCAGGGCCAGGCCTCTAGCAGAGAATCAGGAAGCTATCACTGGTTCCCAAACATAACCTCTGCCTTGCTCTACTCAACCCAAAGAGGTGCTGATGAAATCTGTTTCACACTTTAATGTATATACCATATGCAGAATATTTACATAATGCAACATGCTGAAGCAATTTAAGACTCATAAAGATTCTCGCTATATCAAAATGGCCTTATAAGCAGGTTCCACAACATGTTGAACTTTAGCAGTCCATGATGTGATTTTTGTGCTCCCCACACCTTAAAGAGTGCTTCAGTTTAAAAGTCCCTGTTGCAGGGTGGTGGGTATTCTGAGGTATAAATGTGCAAGTTATTGAGATTTTAAAAACAGAAACAGCAAAGAAGGATCCTTAAGAACCATTCCATGCCTTAGCCTTAATAGGCTGCTGAAATGTGGCCATATTTGTTAAACATTTTTCACAGACCTCTCCTGAGCTTGAGCTGAGATTTTTTAAAAAGTGCACATAAAAATCATAGAAATGTAAAACTGTAAGGGTGCGTCTACACTTATAAATTAAGTTGACTCTGGTCCTGACCAGGAGGGAGAGCAGGAGACCCGCGCTCCCTCCTGGCCACCACCGCTCGGTCCGGCTAGGAGGAAGCAGGGGGCTCCCTTCGGCCAGGACCACTTGGGTCCCAGCTAGGAGGGAGTCAGGCTAGGAGAAAGTGCAGGGCTCCCTCCTAGCCGGGACCCAAGCAGTCCTGGCCGAAGGGAGCCCCGTGCTCCCTCCTAGCTGGACTGAGCAGTGGTGGCCAGGAGGGAGTGCGGGTGAC
>ML685840.1:13832617-13848621 GCA_007922175.1 Pelusios castaneus | reverse complement strand
GGACCACGGGGCTCCCTTCTTGCCGGGACCTGAGTGGTCCCAGCGAGAAGGAAGCTCCCTTCCCCATGCCCTAAGTTGACTAAGTCGACTTAGGGAGTCCACACTGCTTAAGTCGACTTAAAAAGTTGATTTAAGCTTCAAAGTCGACTTTATACGAGGTGTTATAAAGTCGACTTTGAATTTCCTTAAGTCGACTTAAGCAGCAGCTTAAGTCAACTTAAGGAAATGCCAGTGTGGACGCAGAGTAAATTAAGTTGACTTAAGCATGCTTAAGTTGACTTAATTTATTAGTGTAGATGCACCCATAGATACCAGACTACACTAATTTTTTTATCAACAGATATAGGATATGCAAGATAGGCACTATCCTTCACATCAGCAATCACCCAACTTCATCTATAAAGGTTCTGCATCCTGCATCTATATCCTGCTATCAGTAAGATTTCACATGCATCCGCTCTACAGTTCCTGATTTCTCTGAGGCCACGGACCCATCCTGAGGATCTGACCACTGAGTTGATGATTTCTAGGTAGAGACTCCAGGTCTCCTGATCTAACCTCTATCCCTTCAGCCAATCTATCTGGGTGTTTAACTCTCGTTTATGTGAAGAGCTAAAAGAGGCAGAAAGTGCTTTTCTGCCCAAGAACTTAGGATGTTGGATTCTCATAGCAAGGCTGAGGATTGGTGTCCTCTTGCTTCTTGATACAATCTACTGTAGTTGTATTGACAGCGAGCACTACAACACTTCTGTTGCTCAATGCTGTGGATAGTGCCATTACGCTAGAGCCATATGATATTGTCTCAAAGTTCCTTGACCATTGACAATATCTGTATGGATTTGTTCCCTGAATGAAATTCCCTCTTCAGCCTTTGAGACCAGCACTGGTGGTCACTATAATTCCTTCTGGCTCTGACATCTTGGATCCCTGAGAACATCTGTTGATCTCCAGCCACTAGGATAGACATTTTAATACTGCTTTGGGAAACGAGACTAGAGTAGTTAGGCCTGAAAATAAATGTCTACACACTATATCCAGGTTTTCAGTAAGCCTGTAGCACAGCTGGGAATAGAACTCAGTTCCAGTTCCTTCCAAACTCACTTGTTCCTTTCACTTAAGTGAGCTTTACTGTACTCTAATGTTTGCATAATGCAGGATTAAACTGTGGAAGCTTTACAATATGTTTGCACTCCAGATCTGAACATTTATTTTTGACCATAGCTAATAAATAGTTAATACTCATTTTTGATTAAAAGAAATCTTTACTAAGAAAAAAACAAACCAAAAGTAAAACTCATACATTCCTTAAATATCACAGAGATTTTAAAATAAATAAATATATATATAAATAAAACATTAGTGCACTCAACAGAAAATAATATCATTTTGATTTGAATCTGAAAATATATTTGTCAACACTTCAAAGAAAAATATAAGCAGATCTCCCGGGTGACTAAAAGGAGATAAAGATGATATTACTTCAAAAGCATTCATACTAATTTTTTTTAATTTATCAATTTAAGTTTATTATATTCCTAGTTATAAGAAATAATTTTTCTAACCAACATGTGCTTCTACATGTGAGCCTTAGTCTCTCCTTAGATCCCTTTTTTGTGAACACCTTATGCATGTGAATAACTTTATAACTTTATTGGAGGACCTCTTTTGCTATGAGAAGTCCCATGATTTCACTGGACCTCCAAATAGGCATGAAAGGCAAACCTATGAAAGAGGAATCTTAGTTTTCTAACTTACCTGTCTGATTTGTCTGTGGTATTTGTGAGAGACCTATTTCCTAAATCCCTTTAAAAGTTAATAGGACTTAGGCTAAGTGCCTAATTAACTTTTGAAAATAATATTTAGGTTTCTAAAACACTTAGTCACTCTTGAAAAATGTACACTTAGTATCAAAAAACTAACACAAGAATGATATTAGTAAGGATTTGTTGTAAAGCAAAGCTACTTCTCGGAGACCTAAATTCTAGGTGGGGTACAGTAATGTGTCTTAAATCTCATTTATGACAATTACACCCATGTCACAGAACTTGATTACAACACAATTTTTACCTAAATAGTTAAAATATGGCACAAATTGTAGTATAGATGATACCAGTCATTGTTTGGTTAAATCAGTTAAATGTACATAAAATAAATGTTTGTGCAAGGTTCTCTTTCTTTCTTTCTTTCTTTCTTTCTTTCTTTCTTTCTTTCTTTCTACAATTATGAGCACCCAGTTACATTTCTGAACATCTTAACTTCAGGATCAGGACCTTAACTCAAAGTTATATGGAGAATGTGTTATTATAAGTATAATTGTAATCAATTTTCATTATTGTGAAAGTGCTCAAGGAGCTGAATGGGAGTTTATAATAGTTGCCAATCAAAAGAAAGTAATCAAATAATTAACATTTGGGCAAATATCTACTTAAGAATGCATTAATTAATTAACCAAGCAATGCACATAATTATCATACTTTTGACTTGTAAGCTATTAAATAAGAATGTGTCTATATTAATTCCATTTGAAAATAGTACAGTGTTGCCAACTCTCACAATTCAAATGTCTTGAAATATTTGGAGTTTTTTTTCCTTCAAACCTAGCTTTGGAATCATGTAGTTAGATGAGAATCTCTGCTTTCATTTTTAAAAAATATTAAGATTCTAACCTTCATAGTTGCAAAATACATGAAACTGTAAAGCAAGTGCACCTATTTTTTCCCTCAAAAATACACAACTAAAAAGAACTCCAATGTATTATCATTGGTAAAGAATGACAAAACAAATCTAATGATTTTGAGGGGACTGACTCATAATTTTTGAATACTTGGGATTGACAGTCCTCTTCTTTTCCTTTTTCTTTATGCTGCTTTTCCTGTTACGGGTTATGGAAGCAACATGGACAGCAGGGAGGACCAGACATCCCTTTCCTCTGCAACAGATTCCAGTTCCTTCTTGGAGGTTACCAGGCTTTACCAGGCCATCTGGGAGCTATAATCTCTCCAGCATGTCCTGGATAAGCCTCAGAGTTTTCTTCCAGTGGGACATACCTGGTATAGTTCCAAAGGAAGCCTACCAGGGGGCATTCTGATTAGGTGCCCAAACTACCTCAGCCTACTCCTCTCGATATGGAGAAATAATCACCCTACTCTGAGGCTCTCCTGAATAGCCAAGCCCCATTCTCGAATGGTCAGCCCAATGACCCTGTGGAGAAATCTCATTTCCTCTGCTTGTACCTATAATCTCATTCTTTGGGTCATTACTCAAAGTTCATGACCATAGGTGAAGATGGGGAAGTAGATTGACGTGCAAATCGAAAGTTTCATCTGAAAACTTAGCTCCCATTTCACCAGAATGGATTGGTACAGCACCCACATTACTGCTGCCATCACACTAATCCGCTGGTCAATCTCATACTCTCACTTACTTACTCATTTACTCTTGCTCTCACGCTTAGATACTTAAACTTTTCCACTAAAGGCAGCCACTCTCCCTTCACCTGGAAGAATACTACACTTTCTTCCAGGAAAGAACTATGAGCTCTGATTTGAAGGTACTGATTCGTATCCTACTCACTTCAGATTTGGCAGAGAAGTATCTGAGTGAACATCAGAGATCACAGTTTGAAGAAGCAAGAAGGACAACATCACCTGCAAACAGCAGAGATGACACCTGCAGGATCATTTTGTTGATCCCTCCTAAGGCGACAGATGGTTTGCCCAGTGCATTTTTGGTGATGATATGCAGGGGTACGGAGTACCGGTACCTTTCTTGATGGGCCCACTGCCCAGCTTGGGGATGGGGGGATGAGGTCAGCAGGGAAAAGGAACATGCCACTGGAAGAAGGGGGGGGGGGCACAGGAAGAAGAGGGGTGAGAGAGGCATTTTTCAAATTTACTATCAAGATATGAGTACCGGCATTTCTTTCTTTCTTTCTTTCTTTCTTTCTTTCTTTCTTTCTTTCTTTCTTAACAAAAAAAGCACAGGGTTTCCCAGTATACCTTTGAAGCCACCTGGAGTCATTCTCCATAGCCTTCCAAAACTCCTCCCAGATTCAGGCTTTCACTTCAGTGACCACCACAGCTGCAGATCTCCTAACTAACAGGTACCTCTCAATCAGATCAGGAATCTGATTCACGAATGTTTCTTTGAAGGCCTGCTTCACAATGACAGTTTCCCTCACCACTGGGGGACACCAGTGGGTCATAGGATTACCACCATGACAAGCACTAACTGCCTTTAGGCCACAGCTTTTCATGGCTGCCTCAACAATTGAAGCCCTGAACATGGTCCACTGAGACTCAATGTCCACAACTTCACTTGGAATGCAAGAACTGGGAATTGAAGTCTTTCCTCACAGAGTCCTCACCAGAAATTCCCAGGTGACCCACACTGATCGTTAGGGTCTCTCTTGTCTATCTGGTTGGCATCTTGTGTATTGGATCCAACTCACAACCAAGTAGTGATCAGTTAACATCTCAGCTCCTCCCTTTACCCAGGTGTCAAAAACTTGCGGTCCTAGGGCTAATGAAACTATTATAAAATTGATCATTGATTTTTGGCCCAAAGTGCTCTGGTATCAGGTCCATTTATGAGCAAAGTTGTGTTCAAATGTATTATACATTATGGACAATCCATGGCTAGCACAGAAGTCTATTAACAGCTCACTTTTGGGGCCACGTCAGGGAGGCCGTTCTTTCCAATCACTTCCCTCCAGGTATTTTCATTGTTCCCCACATGGACATTAAAGTTTCCCAGTAGAACAGAGTCAGTAGGGCACACTCTAATGAGTACCAATCCCACTGTCTCCAAAAGGCTGAGTACTCTGAACTGCTATTAGGTGTGTAAATACACACACAGTGGTCAGGGTTTTTCTCTCTGAGATCTGAAGTCTCATTGAAGTGACCTTCTCATCTACCAGAATAAATTCCAACTGTTCAGCACCCAGCCTGGGACTTGTGACAATCCCCCCATTGCCCCCACTCCAGGGCCTCTCATGCAGGGCCTCTCCAGAGTAGGAAGGAAAGCACCCTTGGTTGAGAAGTTTGTTTCTATAGCCCTTGCTATAGAGGCTGACTAGATCTAGCTGGTACTTTCCCACTTTTTCTGCCAGCTCTCGCTCTTTCCCCACCAATGAAGTGACGTTTCACACTCCCAGAATCAGTTTCCATTGTGGAAGGCCAGTCCATCCTGGTCTATCCCTTCTGCTGCCATTCTGGCATCATACCCAGCCCTCATCCTTTGCCCACGAAGCATGTCCATGTTACCTTTTCAGGCTGAGCCAGGCTGGGTGACACGGGTGACCCAGCCAAAAGACACTTGCCTACCACCAGCTGCGATCATTTTTAGTCTGGAGACTTCCCCCCAGATCTGTTCACTTAGGTTGGGCCTACCAGAAGCACAGCTCTAGATAACATAGGCCTGGGGTTCATCAGAACAGGCAAACTCTTCTACCACAACAAGGTAACAATCCTTGGAGGCGGACAGTACTCTGCTAATTTAAATTTCAAGCAGCAGAGATAAAGAAAAGTGAATGGGTAGAGACTAGTTAATTAGGTTAAGTCATTATCTGGAGTAGCCACTCAGTTCTGAAGATGTGTATTGTAACCAGGATAGAAATGAAAGGCTCCTTATCAATGACAATGTCAAAAATTTTGCGAAAATTATTTCATTTTAATCTGCTATGAAAATATTACAGTTAATGCAAGTTGTGCTACATTTAGAATTTTTCAGTTCATCAGCTCTGTGGACATGTGGAGATGTACAATTTGTCTTTAAAAAATAAAATCAGCCAGGATATTAATTGTGACTCTTTTTTTATTTTCATTCTCTACATTTTTAGATGCTTTTCAGATTAGCATTTTATTTAATCATTTTCACCAGCAAACACATTTTAACATCTGGGAATAATTTGAACAATGTAATCAACTTTGTGCTTTTAGGGGAGTTATCGTCTGTTATTGGTTAACCCATAACTGACTGTGTAATTTACCAATTTAACCCTGACCAACCTGTGAAATTTGTCATTTGGGGTTCTGACTTACAGAAAGCATGATATATTTTCACTAATTCTGTCCTGAATACAATGCTGTTCCTGTCTATAACAGGATGTTCCAATTCATTCCCGGCTGCTGCTCAACAGTCCTTTAGTAGAGAACAAAAGAGTTTTCCTAAGAACAGAGGAATCTTCCTAGAGTGAAGAAAATCATTTTTTAAGGCAAAACATTATGCAGAATAATTTACAAAAGACTAAAGTCCTTATTTAGTTTTTAATTCAGGACTGAATCAAAAGTAAACTCAATTTGCCAGTGTTAGAGTAAACATGAGTGAGGAGCTCAGAGGTTGGTCAGATGATATTAAAAACACTGAGTATTTTTTAAAGAAAGTAAGAAAGAATAGCAATTTGCATATTTCAATACACTCAGAGTCTGACCTTGTAATTAATTGGTTTTAATGGGTGTTGAGAGCACACAGCAATTTGCAATTTCATTGTGCTTCTCTATAAACAGAGTTCTAATTCACCGTGGGCTGAGTCAAGCTCCTGTAGAAATCAGTGGCAATGCTGTCATATCAGTGCTTTTAGTTTCAATTCCCCATCCTTCTGCTTTTAGTGAAGTAAAAGATATGACCAGTGGCCAGGACGAAGGCCAGATAGCAAAAAATGGAAGTATAAATGGCGATATACATCTTTTAAACAAGGTCTAGGAAAGGTCAAGCTGTAAAGAGGTGAGAAAAAAAATAAAAGGGCAGATGCAGTAGATACAGCCATTAAATCAGAAGTGAACTCAGACTGGGGAATAAATCAAATAATAGAGGCTAGACAGAGGAAAAAGGTTGCAAGCCCTAAAGTGCTAGGAGAAGGAATATATAAGTTGAGACAAGACGAATCAGAATTTGCATTCATACAGTGCAGGATTCACCCATCAGACATGATCTATAGGGGAGCGGATAGCAGAAGAGTAAGTATCTGCTATCCATGCATACCCCTTATTTTTACATTTGCAGATACGCAGTTGAGAATCTGAACGTGGTTTGTAATTTCATTCAGAATGACTAGCTTCTCACTATTGAAAGAGTCAGTCTCTTCACCATGGAGGAGTATATTAGCACCGACATAGTACTGATAATAATACCAAATGTTCTTGCCCGATGGGAAAGAAAGTTCCTTAGGCATAAATCATGCTATAGCTAAGTAGAACTCGAATCTCCCTTCCTGTCACACTAATACCACAGACACACAGGCTCATAAGTTCATCTATTTTGACCCACAACTTTTTTAAAGATAATTTTCTCTATGTTTTTGAGGTGATTTCTTTCAGTTGGTGGTAGGCTGCACAGTAGTCATGGGGATGGAAGATGAAGAGTCCTGCTGTCTTCTGATAAGGAGCCCAGTTACTATCCCCAGGATTCTATCTATCATACTTCCTGTAAAAGCAAACACGTGGACTTCCAAACTCACTTAAAATTAGATAAACAATTCTTTGTTGGCAACATGAAAGATAGGAAGGACGAGGATTAGGGCAGATTTATTAACTATAAATTGTAGAAATCCACTTGGAGACTCTGAGGCAGACTCATCCATTGACTTTGGTTGTGTTATGCCATGCATGAATCTGTCTTTCTGTGTAACCTTTTTCAGTCATTTTAACTGTGTCAGCCATTCGAAAAGTTAGGGCTACAACAAATCAAAACTAGTTTAGTTTTTCCCCTCTGCTTTATACTCTGCTGTGCTGTATTTCCTGTGGTTCAGCTTTGGTATTCTGATATCTACAGGTAACAGAAGGACTTTGTCTCATTAAGAATTCAAGTGGCTTTAGTGAAGTAAGATAAATCAAATTAAAGCCATTTTAATTCTGAATGAGAATGTCCATGGAGCAATTCAATGCAGTTTAACTAATCCACTTCAGTTTCATGCATTTAATTAATTCAGATTAATTCAGCATTCCCATGTAGACAAGCCTGCAGCAAAGATGCAATCTGGATTTTAGTTTTGCTCTCTCTTTCCTCCCTGATGTGACCCAATATATTGTATTTTCAGTTGTTGCTGGCAAAGGGTTTCTGGGTCCCAGTCTGAATAAAATGCAATCAGCTAGGTTGACTGTATAAATTGGGGAACATTGAATGCAGATGGACAGACAGAGCTAGGCTGCAGGGGAAAATAAGAGAAAGTAACCTGGAAAGCATGAAAAATATTCTGTTTGTTGATTCAAGTTTCCTCTTTAAAAAAAATGTTTAAGCATAAGCAAATATTTTAGCTTTCTTGATGGGGGCTAGAGAAGCTGAAGTGATGTAAAATAAGAAAGGTGCTAGCCATACAATGTGAAAGATGATAAAGTGGGAGGTGTTGAGGAAAATAAGGCAGAAGAAAGCATTTCTTCCTCTACCATCAGCAACAGTTTTCACAGCAAAGAGCAGAGGTAGTGCCTAAATGGTGTCAGGGGCCACAGAAGCAGCAATACCTTTTCCCTTTTGCCTAGTTTCACTGAACCCAATATGACAATTGCTGCTTCTCTTAAAACACTTAAGCGTGTGCTTCAGTCCATTCCTATTCAGGAAAGCATTTAAACACTTGCTAAGTGCTGTCCTGAATAGTGATGCTTTCCAGGTCAAGGGCTTTCATGAATTTGCTAGCTAAAATCATTTTCTTAGGGAAATACCTACCAATTCATTTGGATTTGGACTTGACATTCTTGCCTTGTTTGTGAAATATTTTAATGACAAACATGGTTATTTCTTTTTAATAAGACTTTGCTTGATAAGAATTGTTTCATATAATAGGGTTATATTTCTTTGTTCCCTGTACCCACAAACAAGTAATGTTATTTGAAAGAAAAAATAGCTATGTGCAGTATTTGAATAGAAGGAAGGAGTGTTGATGGCAACTAATAGGGGCCATAGAAAGGTATCTAGTATAGCAGCTTTATTCCAAGCTGCTCCTTTTGATTTTGCTGTAGAGTTCAACATAAAGGCAGCTGTTGGATAATGATTAGTGTGTCTTGGGTGCCTTCAATATATCCTGCATATTCAGTACTGGAAGTAAATGTCAGACTACTATACTATGGTGTATTGTTCAATAACCTTGGCCCATTTCATTTTACTAGGTTTGTTTGTTTGTTCTCCCTTTTGCCATTTAGCATTTCATTTTCCCCTGCTCTATTTTGCTTTAAAACATGTTAACTTCAATTCATTAGAACACCCTGATGTCTGTCAGATGGAAACAGGCAATTTCTATTGCCAAGTCCCCATGTGAACACCAAAACAAATGAAAAATAGTTGAAGTACTGAAATTTGGAATCATTTCTGTTACCTAATATGTCTCTAGGGTTGAAACTTTATATGATTCATACCTCAGCAAATTGTGCTTTACAGGGCAGAGGCCAAATTCGTGGATGGTGTAAACTGGCATAATGCCATTGACTCCTGTGGAGTTGTGCTGCGTTAGCTAATTCGTCATTTGGCCTCATGATCATGATTTGTGTTATCATGGGCTGAACCAGCTTGGTGGAAATGCCAGTTACTTAAATTATAACCCAGCAAAATTTAACCCAATGTCATTCACTGAAGGGTTATTGTAGTTACTCTTATTACTGCAAATGAGCCTTCTTTCTAGATGCCTCATTAGTGCTTTAAAAGAAGCCTGTGATGGTATAAGGGAGTTTCTTTGTGACCTTTGCAGCTGTAAATAGGAAGCATCTCAGTGGCATAACTGCTTTATGAGGGTATATGGAAGTGGAACTGTGCTTCTGGGAATAAGATCATAGCATTTGCATTGACCTGTGTGGTTATTTCATTGTTGGAAATATTTGGGGGAGTTTACTTCTGAGCGTTGCTCCGTTATTTTAGATTTATTTCTGTGCTGAATATCCCACCCACCAGAGTTTCTTTGGCTTTCATCTTCTCATTGTAATCACCCCTCCAATTAATTTGCTCTTCCAACCAGGATTGCCTCAACTAGCCCAGTGATTTCCTTTTTCCTGTTTCAACTCCACACATTTCCCCATGTTCTGCCTTTTTGTATGGAATGATCCTCTACCCCCAGTTCGTCGTTATCACTCTCTTTTCTACCCAATCTCATCTATACATGCCCGTAAGATGGGAGCTTATCATAATTCTGAGGGAAAAAAATGAGAAAACTTTGTCCTCCCCACCTCTGAGTTTTCCAGTTCTTGTCTTCTGTGCATCTGCTCCTACAGAGCCAGATTCTAATACCCTTCCTCCTGCCGAGTAGCATTTCATTCTACACATAGCACCATTGAACTTGGTGGGGCTGCTTATATAAATAATTGTTTACCAATGTGAGAAGAGATCACAATAAAAAAAAGAGAAGGTCACAATAGGGCCTTTAAAAGGAGACCGTAAAGTCTCCGGGAGAGTGTCTGCTTTATCTGTGTGTTTTGTACAAAGCCAAACAAGGGAATACTAAAACCAATAACAATATTTAATAATTAATTTATACATTAGTGTCACATTTCACCTTTTTTTAAAAAAAATATTCTCTGACTATTTTTTTTAACCTTCTGGTTTACTGTCAGTTAATCACTATATATGGTAGTCCAGATTCTCAGCTGAGGAAAATCAGTAGAATTCCTTTGAAATAAATGGCACTATACCTATTTATGCCAGCTGAGGATCTAGCCCAGTATTTCCAGAAAGTGAGGGACTGAGCAGAAGTTTTACCATGAAGAGGACAAAATCATAGTTCAGCATATCAAAATGTTTTTTTCTGAATATAGCTTGCCAGCAATAATTACAGCCAGATGTATAGTTTAAAAAAAAAAAAAAGCACCTCTACCTGAATGCCACATAAACTGAGCTTTATAAAATACTGCTTGTAGGATTCAGTTTTCCAGAAAACATACACACTGTTCCTATGTATGCATCAGGATATTTAGGTCTCTTTAGCTATTGCTTAGTGACAACAAGGGAAAAAAAACCCAAAAAACAAACCCCCAAACCCTAGCAGTTCATCAACCTTCAAATAACTGGATATACGAGTAGTTAAAATCATGTAATATTTATGTTTGTCTTTAGTGTGCATCAGTCAAAAGCTGTGGAGACCAACATGGTGTTTACACTAGCCATCTATTGAAAAGTATTCATCCTCATCCTTTAAACAGGCAAGAAACCTTATATTGTCAGATCTTTGCTGTGGGGACTCTTCTCCCCACTCAGGCATGGCGGAGCTGTCCTGCAAACAGCTGGTTTAAATATCTAAGTGATGTTCACTACATGAGGCAGCACTTACAGGCTCTACAGAGGGTGAATGATTCCCTGCCTGCAGCCTGCCAGCCAACCCTTCACTATAGGACATGGGGCTCAGAATCAAGCAGGCATGTCAAGTTCCTGCCCTGCCCTGAGGAGCTGAGCTACACAGAAAAGTCTTGGAAAAACCCTTGGCCTGAAACACTGTGGCTGAGGCTGTGAAATTGCTGTGCAGTGTGTCATCTCTTTTATGGTCCAGAGGGTCTTTTGGAAGGAAGTCCCCTTCTGCTGGTATGACTATATCTTTCACTGGGGCAGCTACTGCTGCACCAAGCTCAGCTCTCAAAATGTATTAAATGTCTTTTTTTGGTAAACACATTTTAATTTCACAGATAGGTCATAATTCACCCTCTGTAGAGCCTGTAAGCGCTGACTCTGAGGACCGTGCCCTAACTGTGCCAGGGTTTTTCCAACATCAGTCAGAAGTTTTTGAGCATCTGGGCTGCAAGCTTAAGGACAAGGAGCGCAGATGGTAAGTCCAGCTCAGAGAGTAAATCCTTCAAAAGACCTAGGATGGAGGGGGAAAACCCACTGAAAGGATCCAGAGTCCTCCCACCTCACCCCAGATACTGACATGATTCCCCATCTTCTTGGGAAAGAAGCAGGGCTCCTAAACAGCTCTTCTTCCTCCTCCTGTGCATTGGGGCATTCTCTTGGTATTCAGGGCTAAAGCTGAAAATCCCAGAGATTCCCTAAACTGGCAGAAGCACATCCTTCATGAGGCTGTGATTTAGTGTTGTTGTTAATGACAAAATGGAGTGTAAATCTCCTTTGCCTCCCCAACCCCTTGAGGGAGTGTTTGCTGGGGGTTAGTTCCTTCATGGGGTGTCTCTCTCAGTGTTCAGTACCATGATCACCACACCTTCCCCAGCCTGCAGCATGTCTGAGTGTGCGGAGAAGCCTGTGCATCCTATGAAATCCTGCCTCAGGCCACAGCTCCTGGAAATTTGGTTTGTCTGGCTTTTCAGCTGAAAGACCCTGGCTTTGGCAGGGTGATGGGACTCAGATTTGAGTCAGCAGTGGAATAGGAATTATGCCTTCTGATCAACTACCATAAATCCTGTTCTGCCAGGGAAAGGGGCTCAAACTCAGAAAGGCAGGAAAGGGTCTCGCTCTCCACCTTTCCCTGTGCTTCACAGATTGATTCCACATTAAAACCCTCAGAGCACCCCTGGCAGCCTATGTCCATAACAGAGGGACATGGGGATTTTACTGCCCATGAACCTGAACCTGCACAAGATTACTGAGGAGTAAGTGAGAAATCCCTTCCCATGTTCAAAACGATCCTGGTTTACTGAGTAAAGACCTGAGTAGTACTAAGATGCTGCTACTGTGCTTCCCTGGGTATTTGCCAGGCTGGGGGAGCAGGCACCCTTTTAGGTTCCCGGAGATGTCTAGCAACCTACTTCCACAATCAAGGTATGTATTCCAGCACCGCTCCTCTGCTGAGTCGTCCCCTTGCTGGGATGAATATCATGTTACCTCCCCACTGTAAACAGCCAGGGGAAGAAGGACCATCACATACATCACAAACAAACAAACCAATGAAAAAATCTACAGGACCTTTTCAGGACAAGAGGTCAGTCAGAGTCTTGCAAGGAAGTTACTAATATTCATAAAATACCTTCTTTGAGCATGATTATATACATCTTTTCCTGTTGATGCCTCTTGTGAGGACAGTACAAGATCCAAATGAAGCCATCTGATTAAACTAAATGTTAAATTAAAATGTTTATGTGAAACAAAGGCATTTCATCAATGCTGGAACCCTAAGCTTGGTGCAGCAGTAGCTCTATCAGGCTATGTCCACACTGGCAAGTCAGTTCAAATTAAGGAGGTTTAATTCGAACTAACTAAAGCCATGGCTACACTAGGGTATTCGAACTAGAATTAACCAATGTGGCCATGTTAATTTGAACTAATTTCTTAGTTCGAATTAACTGTCCATTCAAATGAATGGGGATCGCTAATTTGAACTGAGCAAGTGCTTGCTTAGTTCGAACTAACATTCCAGTGTGGCCATGCTAGTTCGAATTAAGCTAATTCGAACTAACTAAATTAGTTCAAATTAGTTAGTTCAAACTAACTAATTCGAACTAATTTTAGCAAGTGTAGACATAGCCTCAGTGAAAGACGTAGTCACACCTTCAGAAAGGGTCTTCTTTCCAAAGTACTCTGAATGCCATAGGACTGATGAAACTGCACAGAAATGTCAAAGCCTTAGCCCCACCTTTAAGACCAAAGATTTTCCATATATTTAGTAAGGAAAAGCCTATGCTGTGGGAAACAAGTGGCTTATCATCTAGAGTAATGCTTCTTCCTTAGAGAGAGATATCTCAAGTTCTGTCTGGCTCAGACCCTTGGCGTGATTTGCAATGAGTAATGGTTTTCAACCTGGTGGCAATAAGGAAGCCATGTCATACTCAAGAATAGTCATTGCTCATCCTATATAGATATTTTGTGTATGCAAACTTGCAGATGAGGAGCTATTAAGGGAAATATTACTAGCTGAGATTGCAGAGAGGTCTCAGTTCTCAGTGTCAAAACCAACATAGCAATCCATTTGTTACTACCAATACCAAGGTTGTTCAAGAAAGGACCTTTTCTCTGGCACAGAGAAAAATCTAGAGCAGAAACTTCCAAAGAAAGCTAGATAATTTTTTCTCCAAACCAACAAAATCCTCAGCATAACAAAGAGAATCTGTGTGCAAGAGCTCTTTCTTCTGAATCATAAGTGGTCCGTGGTATCATAGCAAGGTACAGCTTGCATGTTGGGCATCAATACCAATGAATTGTTGGGCATCAATACCAATGAATAGACAACATAGCAGTCAGTATCCTGTTCAGAGAAACAGACTCATTCATAAATAGACAGCTTCTGGAGAGGATTCATAGCCATCAGTTCTTCCAAGACAAGAGGCCCTTTCTGACCTCAATGCACAGAATTGTTCACTCAGAGATCAAAACATACAAATCTCTGGCTGCAAATTTACCACAATAGTAAATATTTGCAAAAATCTGAAATGTCATTGCATCAATCATTTCCTGAAAGGTCATCAGTAGCCAATTAGTTCCAATAGCTAGGATTGCTGGTGCCATGCATCAGCTTCATTCTTGAATGCATTTCTCAAAATTCACTCTGAAGACATAGAACCGTGCATCTGATTGTATGCAAGTTACCTTTGTGGTGGGATAAGTTCAAACAACATGCTGAAAGCCAACCCAGATTCCACTGTAGGCCCTTCATATGGAAGCAAACATACTTGAAAGGCAAACATGGCCATATAGTTCAGACCAGTGTCTCCTGTTTATGCATTAGTGGAGGCCACAAGAAACTACATAGTGGACAATTATGAACCACACAGAGGAAGTCTCCTTCTACATTCTTTTAGGGGTTGGTTTATGGTTGAAACATGAGTGTTTATATCCCTTCTGAAAACAGGGAGTAACCAGAGATGAAAGCTTCTCTGTGACAATGAAATAATATCCTGGACTGAGAAGAATCTGCTACCTTTCAAAACAATTCACATAAAGGATATAGAAAAAAGTAAGATGGAGAGTTGTGGTCCTCCATTGGCCCAAAAGACCCTTTGGTTTTGCGAGAGAGGCTAGCCAAAGACCCCACATTGTACTTGAAGAAAAAACACCAGATCTCTAGAAGCAGGTACTCCTTCATTCTGACCAGGAACACTCATAGTTAACAGCCTGGGTTTCAGAAGAGAAGCGCAGCTTAGCATGGATTCTCCATTAACACTCTGATAGTTGGTACCTAGACAGAACTCAGCAAGGGTATTTTTCATTGGTTTGGTCAAATTTACATTTCTGGTGCAGCTCTGGATTAAGATATGCTGAGGCCTAAACTATATCAAGATTCAGAGGCCCCATACCATAAAAATAAAGAGAAAAAAGTGTATTACATTATAACAGAAAGGGTAATGAAAAATAAAGGGTAAACCATTATATTTGCATATACACATAGGCAAAGATGCAACGAAAAACAACTAAATAAAACTTACATCTTTCAAAACCCATTATTTGCATTATCAAATACCTTATTATAAATCTTATTTAGTTATCGCCGACATATTTAGAGGCCTCTCATAATGTGATGCCATAAGCCATGGCTTACTTGGCTTGTGCCTAAATCTGGCACAGTTCTGGTGTGAGGGGAAACAGAAAGCTCTTAGGGAAGGGATTTCTCTCTATGCAGTGCTCCACACAACGGGCCCTAACATCTAGATCAGGGGTCCTCAAACTACGGCCCGCGGGCCGGATACGGCCCACCAAGGTTATTTACCCGGCCCCCGCCCCTGCTGCGACCCGCCCCATGCGTCTGGGGCAGCGGGGTGGCCGCGGCCAGGGCAGGCTGCCGGTCTCCCACCCACCGGCCGCCTCGACTTCCCGGCCCAGAGCCGACCCCGCCCCGCTCTGCCGACAGCGTTGGCCTCCCGGCACGTGGCCAGGATCGGTCTCCGTTGCCGGGGTCTGTCTGCCCTGCCGGGGCCGCGTTCGGTCCCCGCCGCTGCTCCCTCCCAGCTGTGCAGGCTGGGCCGGGCTGGGGAGATTTAAATCTCCCGCCCTGAGCATGCGCAGATACAGCGTGCTCAGGGCGGGAGCGGCCTGGCCGGCAAGCAGCTCTGCCGGCCGTCCCTGTGGTTCCCAGCCTCCGGCCAGGTAAGGGGGCTGGAGGGAGGCCTGGTGGGGGTGGGGGGGACAAGGAGACGGGCCGGGTTAGAGGGGTGGGG
>ML685840.1:13773945-13825542 GCA_007922175.1 Pelusios castaneus | reverse complement strand
GGGGGTTGTGATAGTCAACTCTCAGTTGCTGCTTTTTAGCTCCTTTCTATTCATTCATGCCATTTCTTGACATGTGGAGAATTTTCTGCACAAGGTAAGGAAAGGTAGTGATACGATACTTTGATAGGATACAGTAAGGTCCTGAAAGGTCAAAGATTATCTAATTTATGTAGGCTGGAGATGTTTTGTTAATGACAGTGTTGAAAAAGGCAGCTCAGTGTCAGAGTACATAGTTCGACAATCACGTTAATGGAATTAGCTGTGTAACTTCTGGTTTGAAGAATGAATACCAGACCTAAGGCCAACTCTTTGAAGATTGTGGGAAAAATAAATATGCTAACATCTGCAAGTAATCCCTTCTGGCGGCAAGAAAAATACATACATTAATAAAAATAAAAGTGGGATGTAAATATTTGTTCTGAACAGAAGCAATGTAAATGTAAAAAGGAGATTATGTTTTTTATATAACAATTCAAGCACCTGGTGGAGTAACATTTGGTAGGGAGGAGCTTAAAGGACAAAGAATGTTCTAGTTCAATTTCCAAAACTTCTAAAAACTGAGCCCCTTACGAAAATGAAACCAATCTCTTTCTATATTTGTATCACTGTAGCACTTAGGAGCCCAAGTCATGGACTTAATTGTGCTAGGTGCTGTACAAACAAAAAGACAGTCTCTGCCCCAATTTACAATCTTAAGTATAAGACAAGAGACAACAGATGGATACAGACAGACAGGGGAGCACAAGAAACAGTGCAACAGTATTGATTGGCATGATACGCAGTGGTCTCAGCATACCAGCTGCCTAACATCTGTCAAATATCACCCCCACACCTTCAACCTTCAACCTTCAAGGAGGTTAACAAATTAACAGATTAACAAAGGGGCTTTAGGGACTGTAGCCCCAGGCAAAAAGAAGGGGGCAAAAACGAATCAAGCGCCAGTCAGTGGGTCTGAAGCACCTCTGGCAGCCAACCCAAGCGCTTTCAGCCTGTGCCACACTGTCTCCATGGCTGCGGGGGAGGAGGGACAGTGCGGGGGGCCCCCACAGATGTCTGCTCTGATGACCCCAGGCCCCAGTACCGCTCCTCCCTGTGGCAGGCATCACTACAGTGGGTGGGGTTGGGGAGGGAACAAAAGTGGACATCCCTGAGTCCCCAAAAACCTTAATCTGGCCCTGCCTTCAAGAGATAGTCAGGGTGAAGACCACACTAACATCACACAACTGCTCTGGCTCTTCTCTCTATGGATCATTATTACTGGTATTGTGAGATAGCACTTCTTTATCTCTACTATCTGAAAGATAAAATATCCATTTCTCAAATAGATTAGAGTAATGGGTTCTGCCATACTTATTTCCAAACCAGAGGAAATAGCAATATCCATGTTGTATTTATATAAACAACAAGAGAGTTCTTACATTTGAGTTTGAAAAACTCCATTAAAAGCAGTTTTTAGATAAAATATGCATGTCTCAAAGTTTGGTATATGAGCCAGAGTAAGCTGTGACACAGGGCAATGTCCATAAGTCAGTAAAATAACATGGAATATTAGGTTCTGAAATGTTCTGACTTGTTTATAGTAAATGTTTTGTGCATGTTTCTCATTTACATTATGGCCCCATTACACTGGGTATAAATTTTACTTTAAGGCCCTTTCCTCTGCTGGAGCCTATAGGCTACGTTTACATTGTCCTGCTATAAACTCCGCCATCCTTTTTTGAAGAAGACTAGATAAATGTAAACTAGGAATCTTTTAGTTTGCACCTGCACCATCTACACATAGGAGTTACACTGCAGCACTTTGGTGTGAACTGCTGTTCACACCCCGGTAGTCCAAACTGCAGGGCAATGTAGACAAGCCCTCGGTTGAGTGCAGTCAATTTTAACATCATTGCAGCATCTAGCAGGAAGTTGGAGATATCTGTGTTAGACATGGGGTGAGCATTCTGTGTTAGGAAGTGCAGACCTACAAACACAGAGGAAGCAGCCCCCTGTGGAACTGGAAATTATTTGGCAATCTATTCTGCAAATTGCTCACCACAAATATGTATGTTTGGACAACACACAGAGTTGATTTTTTTTTTCTTTTTCCTTTCTTCCCATGCACAGTTAGTATATATCATGAATTTGAGGGTTTTTCACTCAAAATTACAGCCTAATCAAAAGTTGCTACTGGGAATTGGCAAGAAACATTGCTTTAGAAAATGATGGAAATTTTGGTATCTGCTTGTACATGGGTATGTGAGGCACATCTATGATCTTGGCACCATTATAGGAAGGACAATGGAGAGAAACTGAATTGGGCAAAATCTTTGGTGACTTTTCTCTTTTTTCCTTGCTTATATGGCACAAATCCTCCTTGGATCTGCTTGGTCTATGTGTGTTTTTTGCCAGTCACCTGGCCCCAAAAAGACCACAGTGAGGTGCTGGAGCTGGGCCATAAATAATGCCAAACTACCTAAGGCACCTTGTACTGCTTAGGAAAAATATTCTGTATATGTACAGTGTTTTTATCATACATCAGGATAGGAAGGATAGTCTAGTGGATTGTGCCCTGGGCTAGGGATCAGGAAACCTGTGTACAGTCCTGGGGCCCAGATTTGTAGAAGTATTTAAGCATTGTTGAGCTCAGTCTGGAAATGCCTCACTGATTTAGGAGCCTACATCTCATTTTCAGAAGTGTATAAATCACTTTTGAAGATGAAATTTAGGCCCTTAAATCAGTTATATATTGCAACATTGAACACCACAATACCCAAATAGTTTAAAAATCTAGGTCTCAATCCACCATGTGCCTCAGTTCCCCATCTGTAAAATGGGGATAATATCCCCATACCTCACAGGAGTATTATGAAGACAAAGTTCATTAATTATTGATACACTAAGATATTTCAGTGGCAAGGGCCATAAAAGAATCTAGGCATATTGTTGTTAATTATTTACTGGTTATTTAGTAGGTAAATTTAGGGTAAGTTGAATTAATACTGTTGCTAATTCTTTGTGGACTCCTGTTACTGAGTTTGGCACTATACTAAGCATAGAAGAGGACACATTCCTTCACTCAGAGAATTTACAATCTGAACAGACAATAAAATACAAGTCAGACATAGAGCGTGCTGTGCAAAAAGAAGCTGTATTTATTGCAAAGCAAAGCAGATGTGTGTTGCTTTGTAAAGTTGAGGGGAGTTTCTTTGTTTGGTGGATTAATGCTCCTAGCATTTTCAGAAAGGTCTATTTTAAGGAAGGATTTCAGAGAAAAGATGGGAGTGCTCAGCTGACAAAAGAGGGATGAGTATTGGGTGTAAAGGGCAATCTGGTGGAAGGCACAATGGGAAAAGGAGACAGTGGGCATGATCAGGCAGTAAGTTAGGGCCTCATGCTTTGGAAGCTGAAATTTGATACTGAAATTTCATTGCTTAAAGATAGTTGGGCCAGTCTCTCTGCTGAGGTAAATTAGTGTAGCTCCTCTGAAATCAATGGGGTTATGCTTTGCAATAGGGTATGTAAACCCCACACAGGTCAGGAAAGGGTTAACAAGCATTGAAGGGCTCCAACAGCCTTGCTTTCTACATCTGAACTAGGTGTCAGTCTTGGTGGGTGGGATTAAAAGGTGTGAGCACAGCTTGTTTGGGAGATGGCTGAAAGGGAGAGCAGACCTCCAACTCGCACTCTGGCTATATGTGTAATACGAGCTAGGGGTGTAATTTCCACTGCTCATTTACACATATGTAAGGGTTTCTCTACTGCCAGTCCTCTGCTTCGGCCACCCGTGGTCACAAATGACTCTGAGACCCTCTGGTTCAGCAATCTAGTGCAACTTTACTTAACGTGCATAGCCCTGTCACCTTCTTAACACATAGAGTTGAGTTCACTATCCCAGGAGCTTTTGCAGATAGGCAGATAGAGCTTCTGGTCCCCTTCCACCAAGGCTTCTCTTTCCTCTTCTCCTGTACCTGTTTATAGCCACTGACACACAGCGGTTTTCCCCTACCCCAATCAGGTGCAGGTGTTCCCAGCCCACTTCAATCTACCTCTCTCAATTGGGGTTGACATGAGGGAGGGCTGGCTAAGAGATTACTGCCCAGAACTCTGTTACCAGGGCTGGATTAAGGCAGGGGCTTTATGGGTTGCAGCCCCAGGCCCTGGCCCAAAGTGGGCCTTGCAGTCCCCCCAGAATCTGGACCCCGCTGGCCTCAGCGGTGTGCTGCCACCATTCGCTTACCTGCTCAGTCCCTGGACTGGCCAATTTGCTCCACACCAGCCAGTCCAGGCTGTGGTAGGAATACCACGGACCATGGCCTCTGGCCATTAGTCCCTGTCCCCCACAGCAGCGCTGACCCCCCAGGTCCTCCCCCAGCAGCACTGGCTTGTGGCCCTCCCGGAAGCCTCCCACAGTGGGACTGGCCCGTCGGTCCCCTGGAGCCCTTGACCCTGCTCCCCAGCACTGGCTGGGCCAGGCGCCCCACCCCCAAGCTGAACGCCACCACAGGGGGAAGGGCATAAGAGTGGGCAGCCGTGGGCTTCCCAGGCCTTGATCCATCCCTGTCTGTTACAACACACTTGTGCTAGCTCTCCTCAAGCTAGCATGCTGCAGTAGCATCGTAGTGGCAGTGGAGGCCCAGCTGAATGATGCTGAGTACAAACCTGCCTGAAACCACTACTCAGCTGGGCTTCGCCATTCCTCTGTTGCTGTTACCTTTGCTACTGCAGCTCTGACTCCTACCTGCACTAGCTCGCTGAGAGCTAGCATGACTACTCGGGCATGAGGAGGAGACTCACACCTCTAGCTGATAGTGTAGACATAGCTTTTTTGAGACATCTGGCTGGGGCCAGGAACTGATTAGAAACTGCTGCCTGTTAGAGCTTCCCTAAGGGAAGATGGAGCTGATGTGGATCCATTGTTTGATTGGCTGACGGTAACTTGCCTGTTGCTGCTGAGTGGTGCCATGCCTGAGGCCCACGGCAACCGAACAAAAATCTTTGTCTTATGCACCAACCTGGGAGTAAGCAGTGATTTGTCAAGAGCACAGAAGTGAGCCTTTGATGTGCTTTTTATATCAGCTGAGGAGATGGTCCAGTTGTGTCTGGTCAAATTGGAGTAAAAGTCAGAGCAAACGAGTGTTTTGCTGGCCCTCAAGAATATCTTAAGGATGATTTATTTGGTGCTGCGAAGTTGCTGGGAATCCCAATGGTGGAGAAATTTCTGGATTCAACTCCTTATTCAGAACATTTGGCATGAGCTCAGTGTCTTCGCAAGGAAGGTGGACTTGATTTTCTTTTTAAAATTGTCATTCTTAACCTCAAAAAAGTGGGGCTCTCACTGCCGGCTATCATGTGATCCTGCGAGGTGCTGAATGCCTTCAGCTCAAAGGGTGCGTCTACACTTGTAAATTAAGTCGACTTAAGCTTGCTTAAGTCGACTTAATTTACCCTGCATCTACACTACAGTTTCCTTAAGTCGACTTAAGCAAAATAAAGTCGACTTAATGAAAATTAAGTCGACTTTAGTAAACCTCCTTTTAGTTCGACTTAAGGCTTAAGTCAACTTTTTAAAGTCGACTGAAGCCAGTGTAGACCTGAAGTAGCCCTAAGTCGACTTAGGGCTACTCCAGGACTCCCTCACTGCCCTCCCTGCTGGGGGGGGGGGGCACAGGGGCAGCCTGGCATGCCCCCCCACAGGGCAGGGCAGAGCCCTGCCCACCCTGCCTCTGTGCCCTGCCAGGGTCCCTGTCCCCCTTTGCCCCATTGTACCCTGGCACAATGGGGCACAGGCTGAGCCCCCAGCACTGGGCAAGGGGTGTCCCCCTGCCCCCGTGGACCTGCCCTAGATTCCCCTAGCCCCTAGAAGTCGACCTAGGCATCCAGTGTGGACGCTCTAGGTCGACTTTGTAAGTTCCTCCCTAAGTCGACTTTAAATTTAGGTGTAGACATGCTAAATTGACTTAACTAAGTTGACTTTAAGTCGACTTAGTTAAGTCGACTTAGCTAAAGTCGACCTAAATTTACAAGTGTAAACATAGCCTAAAGGACTATGCTGATCTAGCTTGACAGTTAGTTCTTTTCTATGCTTCTGCTGCATGTCATCAGCAGGCTCAGAGATTTAACAACATCAGCTACAGTGGGAAAATAAAACATTCAGAGTAGATTATGTTGGTTGTCGATCCTAGTACCTTTAACACATCCAAATTGCTGCCCTATTTTTCAGAGAAGTCAGCAGTCTTCCTGAGTTTCATTACCTGTATTGAACTTAAACTATTTAAATAAAAGGAAGCTCTTTAGAATATGTAATAAACAAGCCTAGTAATATACCCATAGGGCACCGCTGAGCACTATAATATCTTGGCCTCAATATTCATCTATATCTATTGCAAACTAACCCCATCCACAATGTGAAAATGACAGAAATGCCATTCCAGGACTCACTAACTGGTATTGCAAATGTCAGTTGCAGAAATGTCATCTTCCAGCAGCATTTGAGTATCCACAAGTATTTACATCATGGACATCTGTTTTCTTATATTAAGGCCCTCCACTCCAGCTAGAACCATGCCACCTATGATACATCTGTAAATGCCCTGAAATGATCCATGAGGGTCAAGGGAATTCTGTTAGAATTGTACTAGCAACAGTTTTGGTATTGGCTATTATGGTTCAATATCAAGTGTGGAAAGAATCACAAATGATCATTTAAGTACCCCTTTGACATTTTCCATTGGGAACCAGCGGGAAGCAATATTTTGCTATCTTTTTATTGTCACAGGACACCACACAAGCAGACAAAAATAGGATTTGTATGGCAAGAATGTTCAATGAGAGACAGACATCAGCACCAGCTCAACAGACTGTTGTATCAGATTGCCTGAATAGGCTCAAAAAAGGAGGAGTTAACTATGTGAGTGATAGTGATTGATGGCCATTCTCTCGGCCATCTGTCTGAGTAGCAACTCCTCATTGGATTTTGAATCTGTTGCTGTGAATCATGCCCAATCCCAAAATTTCCAAAAGGTATACGAATACTGCACTAAAATCTGCTATCTGGCAAGGATCTGTAGAAAATCTTTCAGGAAGACAAAGGGCCAGATTATAATATTTAGGTGCCTGAAAATGGAGATAAGCACCTAGTAGGATTTTTTTCAAAGGCACATAGGTACCTAGTTCAATTTCAAACAGTTGGAGATAGATGCTTAGACTCTTTTGAAAACCAGATGAGGTGCCTGTCTGCATATTTAGGCACCTTTGAAAATCTGGCCCAAAGTGTTTCACAATTAACTTAATATTTATGTTACAGTGCTGAGATTGTATATGGCCTTTGCACAAAAGGTGGAGGGAGGATACACACCCCCATATCTTCCTGTCCTTTTCACCTCTGCATAGCCAAGACACAATCTCAGAGATCTCAAGTTCTACTTGAACCCCTCCCCTTCACAGGGAATGGGATTGGGAAAGGCCATCACACTGCTCCCTTCTGACTGTCCCACATAACGAAGCCCATGAATGGATAGAACCTCTCTGAAAGTATGTAGCACAGTCGACTCTGTTCTGTGTACTACAGAACCCTCAGAGAATTTGCCTGCAATGACTCCATGTGTTACATGGGGGATAGTTCATCTTGGTACTCTTCATGCCGTGGAGATGCAGTCAAGCCTTAAAGTTAAACATTACCCAGAGTAATGTCTTCATCAAACAAAATTCCTCAAAGTCCCCTGGGAAAATACCTGGATAAATAGGTGTTGCAGCATGCCCTGAAGTCAACAAATTTGGCATCTCTCAGTCAAAGATAAGTGAGTTGATGAGGTCAGTGGAATCAAGTTGCACTGCCATGAACAGGATCGGAGTTTGGGGTGCAAGCTTGCTGGGATGCTGAGATGCAGGAACAACTTTGTATAGTGGGGGTGCTGAGAGACATTGAACCAAACTGTAAATCCTATATATAATGGAAACCACTTCAGGTCAGGGGGTGCAGCACCCTGAGTACTCTAAGTTCCAGCACCTATGCTGGGATGGCTTAGTTTGCAGTGTTTTATCAGTATAACTCCTAGTTGCTAGTGAGAAAAATCACTTGGCCTTTCCATGAAGTGATCCTCAGTCTAGCCAATATTGCAAAGAGATCTGTGGTGATGCAACATGCATTCCTTATGACCAGAGGAAAGAGGTCTATGATGTGGGGAATTTCAAGCAGGGGGACTCCTGAGGACCTATTTTTCAAAAATCAAGAAAATATTATCAAATAAATAATTTGAGTTGTTTATTAAATTGTATGAGTAATGAATGAACATGCCTTAGGCTTATAGACAAGAACTTCTTGAAGAAAGTATTTCTGAAGTTCACCGAAGGCTTTATCTTTTGAGAATTACACATTTATTTCCATTTACCATTTGCATATTTCTGTCTCTCACAATTCTGCAATGATCTCTGTCTCTTTATCACTATCTTTTCCCATAGCTGTTTGCCCACCATGTGAGCTGTGTGGAAAATAATTGGTTACTCACACGTACCCAGATTTTTATTTTCTTTGTAGGCACTGATAAGTGCCAAGAGTAAAAGTCTATTGATAATTTAATTCACTTCGCTGCATTATGATTCTGCATGCACCATTAGTTCAATAAAATCAAGCTACAAGAGGTGTTTGCCTTGTTTGCAGCATAAGCAGACAAGGCTGCTCAGCAGAACAGTCAAGGGTATTTAACTTTACATATGTTGTTGATTTGGAACACAAACACATGTGTGTTGATGTACAGCAATCTGAAAATTCCTTTCATACAGAACAGCAGGGCTGGGATAAAGCAGCATCCGCAGGATCTAGACTTATGCTCAGTGGCAGCAAGGACATAGGAGAAGGAAAGCATCAGGTGACCAGGACAGCATATGGCTTAATGGTGCCAGCCAGCCACCTATTGAGCAGGTGAGGATAGTTCATTTGCCAAGAAGCCCAAAGACCCAAGTGTAGGAAGAAGATGAGAGTCCATCCTGGATAGCTGAGAGGAGAAATCTGTTTGTGGTCAAGAAGTACATGGCCTGGAAGAAGGGAAGCATAAGAGGCAGAAAGGAATAGTTCCTCAGTGGGTATCTGAAGTTCTGAATGACAGAGCAAACTTTTGATAGGTTTGGTCTACATTTACAGTCAAATATTGATTGCCTTGCACCTTTGATGATCCCATTGACTTCAGCTGAGCCACTTGAGCCAATATAGCCCCCATCTTTATGCTAGCTTCCGAACTGACTTTTTAACACTTATTCATGAAAGGTTGACTGGGAAACCAGAACCAAACATCACCTAACTGTGGCTGGGGCTCAGCATTATAATCTAATGCTTACATCACTCGAGATCCTGCTCCAATATTTATTTTGGATTGAATGATCAGTGCTTGATATTTTCAAGGAACACAGCTCAGATTTTTATTTTTGGCAGCCTTTCCTGTGTTTCTCTTGCAGCCAAAAGGTTCAGAGAAAGTTCCTGTTTCAGAGATCTGAAGGACCTACTTGTAAGGAAAGCAATTTTAATTTCCCATGTTCTAGTCATCTGGGCAGCTAGTTGCCTCAATGACAGCTCTAATCCCAACAAAATCTCTCCAGAGTGGTAAAACTGTTGGCTGAAAGTTATTTGCCCCAACTCTTTGCTTGGCAGTGTCTACAGTATGCCACCTTAGCGCACCCCTGGTCTGGGGCCAGTCTAGCCCCCTGTATAAATTAGATAAGCCCCATGGAGTCTCTAACTTCCAATAATTTATAACAGTTCCTCAGAAACACCCTCTATGTGATTTCCGCATCCAAGGGGAATTTTCAATGGTCAGTTTAGGCCAGCTTTACAGTCCCTCTTGTATCAGTAGACGGGTATAATGGATTTGGTTCATTGTGAATATTTAAAAATTAAGAATTAAATGCACTATTATGCTTTATCTATTTATTTGTATTACTACAGTGCCAAGATGCTCTAATCATGAACCCGGACCCCATTGTGGCAGCTGCCCTCACCTCATATAAAAATGTGCACCTGAAAAGATTGCAGGAGTGTGCAGGTCTGTACTTTCCTGCTTTCCCAGAAAAGCAGATATTATTGTGCCTGTGATGCTGGGCCTGATCCTAAGCCACCTGAAATCAGTGGGAGTCTTGGGATCAGGCCCCAAGTGCTAAACAAACATTGGCTTAATACATTCTTGAGAAGGGTTGTAATTGCCTGTTTCATTGCTACAGGTACCAAAGATTCCAGCTCTCTTCTTACTTAATAAATAGTTAGATTATAATAATGCTGGGGGTCTAATTCAGATCATGGGACCTGTTGTGCTTGGCTCTGTACGGATACAGAGTAAGAAGCAGTCCTGCCTGGTGAACATATTGTCAATCTTATTTTCACAATGGCATTTTATTGACATGTTTTCTATACTGTAAGTTCCTATTAAACTAAAAAAGGCAATGAATTAATTATGTTCATGCTATTTATGGACTGGATAGTTAAAATTTTTTTAAAAAAAGCAATATAAATGTCTAAACTCCTATAAATACCACTTATCTCACTTGTTTAACTGGCAGTTCTGTAACCTCAGGACACTGCAGCTGTATAATCTTTTGTATATATCTGGCATAAGAATTCTCTTTTTCAGTTTTCCATGATATGAAAAGGATTTTTGATATGCTGCTTATACATACAGTCTAACTGCTACTGATTGGTTTAGCTATAGAAATGTCCGGCCATAAAGTGAAACACGAAAACTTGTAGGGATCTGATCTTCTGATATAAAACAACAATAGATCTATAATCGAGAAATTTCCCTTTTGACCAAGATTCACTGCTTCTTTCATTCTGCAACCTTGGCAGTGAATCACTGGAAATTATATCTTCTTAAATATCAGATCATGTGGTGTTTTCAAGACTTCAAGAATAAACAGATGCTATGGATTAAGAATAGATTCTGTGTTGTTATTGCATATATTGTGTCTAAGAGGAGAGAGCACAGTTCGTGATAAGGTGAGTGATATGCTAGTCTTACAGAATCTGTTCTCCATTATTTTTTTGTATGCATAACTTGGCTGCCCATAATGCATGTAATTAATTTCTGAGTAATAGACTGGATTATTGTAGCCATCATAGCAAGATTGGGGTTGAAGAAAGAGGAAGTAAAAAGATTTTTTTTTCCTTTTTATAGTTACTTAGCTCTTTTCAGAAGTTTTGTTTTCCTTTTATAAAGCGTGCAGTTGCAAGCAAACTGAAGAGTTGCACATCGTGAAGGTTCCCTTCTATATTAAACCTAGAGGTCTGATTCTTATCCGACATCAGGATAAATAAGGAATAAATTCAATGGAAGTAGACTGGTGTAAAGCCAATGTAAGTGAGAGCAGAATCTGGAATTAGGAGTTTATAGTACTTGAGGATGTCAGCCAAGCCTGACTTGAAGAACTGTGTCTGAAAAGTACTCTTGCTGTTGTCTACAGAACACTAATGACCTTGTGAAAATTTAAGGAAAAACTTTTATACATCCACAACATGTCTCAAAACTGCATGAATCGTATTGAAAATAGATATCACCTAAGTCAGTCTTGAAGAACAATACTGTTGGCTACAAACTATCAGAGGATGATCCCTTCAAAATTTAAGGAAATTCCTTTTATATGCATAGATCCTGTCACAGTTCTGCAATTGGAATCATATGCTCAACCTTCTCGGGAGAAAAGTGGGGGTTGGTTGAAAAAAAATTCCATAACATTTTCCAGAATTGACACTGGTTCTCATTATCTGGTGCATTTCGTGTTTGACATTCAGTTCAAGACATTTGATTTGCTTCATAGTAGTTAATTCTGCAGACTGTAGGATGTTATGGCATTTTTGTTGTTGTAGGAGCCTAAATAGTGGATGTTCGTTATTTTTGCTGAAAGCAGACAAGAAAGAGACTCACATTCTCTCAGCACAATCTCTTCTCATGTAAGTAATAAATGACAATAGCTTTGCTGTGATAAAATTAAAAACTTGAACCTCAAAAACACATTCTGTTTTAGCAAACACATACCTGGCTGCATCTTCCCACCTTATTTTAAAGTTTACTCCATTCAGAAGTCCTTTTCTCTCCGCTACTTACCTCACTTCCACTTTTCCCTAACTTTTGAAATATGTAGTAACATAGTTCATTCTAGAAGGAAACTATATGATCTGTCTGGTCCATCCACTTCTCTCACGACCCTAAAATATACATTTCTTTTTAAGTGACTTTCCTTTGAATGCTTCACAGCTGAACTTTCTATTCTTTAGAAGTCTAGTCCACTTGTCAATTACCTAGTACATAAAAAAAGTCTAAAATGGAAAGGGAAAAGTTGACTGTGACTAACTTGGATCTTGGAATAGCAGGCGGTCGTTTAATTGGGATATATAAGCTGCTTAATACTAATTTGCAAGATTGTAATTGCCCTATGAAAGGTAATTTGGCATCAGGTTCAGTGAAACTTAACTATGTTAAGCACAGTACTGATATGTATATGGAATTTGTGGCAGCTGTTTGATATATTCCTTGTTGTAAGATCAAAGGCATGATTTTTTCATTTTGATATGGGACACTTTTGTAATGAATGAGATACCTGCATATGTGTGTCCATTATATATAAATGTCTTGTTTATCATGCACTGTTGTTTGTAGTATTGTTGTAGCAGGGTTAGTCCCAAGATATTGGAGATACAAGGTAGGTGAGATAACACCTTTTACTGGTGGTCTGATGATGGCTGGTTTGTGACCTCCATATTTTTTTCAGATTGATTGTAAAACCAAAGCATTTTGAGGCATACGTGAAGTGATCTACAATAAGCTGAGTGTCCTTGAGTGCCTGTGCAATGAGAGCACAGTCATCAGTAAACAGGAGCTTCTTTAATAGCTGTTCATTTACATTGGTGCCAGCCCTGAGTCACTGCTGATTGAACAGACTCCCATCCAATCTAAACTGGCTGTATATAACTCCATCAAAGTCCAGAAATGCGAACAAGACTACAGCTGAAAAGACAATGGCAAAGAGGATTGGCACCATTATGCATCTTTGTTTGGTATCATTGGTGACAAGGAAGGCTTCTGCAGAAGACAACACACTCCATCATTCTTGCCATCATGCCATCGTGAAATGGGCAGATGACAGCCACATTGATCTACTTTGGTCGTTTGGGTCATCTTCTGGGGAGCTTTGGTGAGAAGTGTAGCAACATGATACTTCTCATAAACTGATTGTCTAACTAGCATTTGGTCTTCTCAAAGAGCAAGTAGTGTGCACATCGTTAATGTCTTTAGACCATGCAATTACACAGCCTAACATGTGCCACTGTTTTGATCTAGGATGAATCCACGTTGTCCTATATTTATTGACCTGTTGGAAGATTGTGATGGTAACATTGAGCCTGAATTCCGCACGTTACAGAGAAGTAGTTGGCCATTGGAGTTTGACCTTTCAGTGAAGTCATGGCCTACCATCCTGCTTTGCATATCAAAGTTTGCTCCAGGATGAGCATTAAAGTCCTCGAGGACAATGAGTTTGTCGTGTGGTGGCACCCCTCCCTTGACCATGCTGAGATCTTTATAAAAAGCTTAATTTTGTATGTGTCATTGTCTGTGTATAAGCACTTATAATGGTGCTGTACTGGTTTCTGCATAAGTTTATATGGAGGACCATAGTTAGTGATTAAATCCTTTTGCGAGTGAGTCAAGCTTGTGAGCAATGTCAATCGGCACCCTTGATTATTTTAACTCATTCTTGGCCTTGCCAATCCAGTAGTAGGTGTAGCCTGCTTCTATCTCATCAGGGTGGGACTCACCAGTGAGGCTTGTTGCACTGATGGCAGCAATGTCTGTGTAATACCTCTTCAATATTTTAGGAATAAGGGTTGTTCTTCATTCCAATTTTTGGTCATTGTCAAGAAGAGTTCTGACATTCTATGACCCAATGTCTGTCTGTCTGAATCTTTGTTTTATTTTAACTGCTGGGTTGAATGAAAAACCAGGAGCAGTAACCTGATGGCACAGAAATGGCAAGCTGTATCTAGGGTTACTTTTCAGTCCCCTTTTCAGTCCAGTCTCACCTCTTCCCTTTCTCACTCTCTCGCCCAAGCAGCTGTTGCCATACTACTGCAATAAATCCCCAAACACTGCACCTGACATGGGTGCAGGATTTATATTCAGTTGTCCTTCTCCTAGATGAGTTGCCAACCTGATCTGAAGAGCCTCATATGCCCACGGTAGTAGTAATTGTTAAATGATTGTGTATGCCATCACATAATTCATCTCCATTCTCTCCATTGATACGATTGTGTTCTTCTGCTTTGTCTGCCAATAAAAACTTCACTGTAGCTTTGGCATGAAGATTGAGGGGTTAGTCACTCTTATCCAGTGCGTAACCCTAAGCCTAGTGTAAGGTGAGACTGTGTCACACTTCCTCTACAGACTCATTAGGACTACCTTCAGCTGGCAATCCAGTAGTTGTCACACAAACCCTGAACAGCTGCCATATAGCTGACTCGTGATAAGAGCATAAATAATCCATATCAAGGAAGGTGTACAAATGATTTATGAATAGATGTTCTAGAAAGCATGTTATGATTCCTATCACATCTACCTATCTACAGTGAACAAATCACCATAGCCCTGCTTCAACAAGAAACTTCAACACATGTCTATCTTGAAGCACAGGAAGAGTCTGTTGGACTGCTTATGAACTTATGTTAGATGTGTGCTTAAATACCTTACTGAATTGGGCCTCATATTATCTAGATGCCAAATATTGCACTAAGAGTAACAAAATGTAAACTGAAGTAGTTTCTGCTCTTGCTATTTTAGTGTTCAGCTTATTGTACTTGGATTTCCCCATTTTTTTCTTCATTTTACTCATCCATGATGGAAGGAGGCACAGGCATGCTTGTGTGAGACCTGTATAAATGTACTGTCAAAGCCAGCTTTGCTGGTGGAGTGAAGTGGATAGGAGGAAGACTATGAAATAGAAGACAAGTCTGATAAGTAGCGAGACACCAAGCCTTGAAGGCAAGGGACAAGAATGTTTTATTTGATACAGTGGAACAAAAAAGGGACCAGAGAAGGGACTGATAGAAAGGGGTGGCAAGTCATATTGCCAGTTCAAGAAAGTTATTCTGGGGCTGTATTTGTATTGACTGTGGGGAGCATTCTGGACATCTCAGAGTGAATTACTATGACAATGAAAGCATACAGAAATATAACTTTAATCTTTAAATTTGATCTTTAGAGTCTGTAGACAAGTCCCTTTAACATGACAAAGGGAGATGGCTTTTTAGAGGGACCCTGAAAGATGTTTAGATGAGGGAATGGTTAGAAAGGAAATGGGTAGTCCTGGGATAAGAGTCTACCCTTTATCCAAAGGCTTTAAAGCAGTTCAGGTATTTACAGCTATTTCAATTCCTGCCTGTTTTATGTACCTCTAACAGAACAATGAAATATTGTTATCAAAGGGCCCAATTCTACTCCAGCTGAAATGTGTCTGACATTGACAAAACAAAAAAACCCAACATTTTTTCACATGCAACGTTGCATATACAAAATTGAAAGAAAATGCCAGATTGCACCCAAGTAAACTACTAAACGCTCATTTAAATGATGGGGTAGGGAGGTTAGATTTTTTTAAATTTTATTTTATTTTAATTTTTTAATTTTTTTTATGTTAAGGGGAAATCTACTATATATACAAAACTCAGATCAATATTTATAACAACCAAAAGCCAGGTACTAGAGAAAGTGAGTGATCCAGCAAATGCAGTCATATTCAGAGTGGTCCAAATGGAAATTGTTCTAGCTGATGTTGCTGGGCAGCAGACCCTTGATGGGATTCAGTCTGTGTAAATGCATAGTGGAATAATCTAGCCTTCCCAGAGAGTGTAAATTCAGAACAAAAGTGAGAGGTGGAGAGTCATTGCTGGAATTCAAGTTCTCAGAAGTTCAGGTGACTGTGCTCCTTATATATAAGTAATATTGTAGTTATATTTGCCACCTTTTACTGTTTTCTCCCATTCTAATAAAAGACTTGAAATAAGCTATCAAAGTAGACCTCTGGCTCTGTAGGGTAAGAAGAACCTTGGTGGTGGTTATGTCAGGCCATTTTGTCTTTAAGTGCAATATTGTATGTGAGGATAATGATCATCATGTCTTCTGTGGTGCTCAAAAATGATGAAACTCTGGGGAAGGGGAGAGGGAAAGAAGGAATACAAATAACAGGCCCACCAGACAATCCATAGGATTTAAAGTTAATACAACTCTGTGACTTCAGGTATTCAACCTACGTGTTCTCATTAGGAGGTATCACACCAAAAACGCACTTGTGTATTGGGACAACAGCCCACTACATTTTGAAATAAAAGTGCTTCAAAATTTAATCACTCGATTCAGGATATTGTCACCTTTCATTTACTTCCTTGAGAGGTAGGTTTGGTTGATTGATTGATTGTTTTCTCTTAGTTGAAAACCACAGAAAGGAAAAGGAACTCACAGAAATGTGTCTTCAAATAAAGCAAATGGACTGTCTTGAAATTAAAAAGGAAAATGTGAGTGAAGAATGAAATGCCATCCTTGGCACAGACTTATTGTATCTCACAGGGGAAATGGTACATTGGCAGTACATATTTTACACGCGTGTACTGTAGTAGAGGGCAGACTAAAGTTATAGTACTTGTCTTTGCTCTTGATCTGTTTTGCTGTGTTTATCTAGTGATTGTGTTCTCTTCTTTAAAAGTGCCACAGGACTCTGTTGTCTTTCTACAATAGACTAACACGGCTACCCCTTTGGAATTTGACTACATGGAGGGCACTGAATACAGCCGTTTGATGTGGAAATCCATCAACTACATGAAACAACTTGCACAGATCCAGACAGACATCATCTTCCTTTCCAAATGCAAGCACCCATTCTGTAACTTTCCCATCTTCAAAGCGTCTGACGAAGTGGGATTTTCTCCCATGAAAGCTCATGCGATAAATAAATCTGTTAGTCTTTAAAAGTGCTACAGGACTCTGTTGTCTCTCTGAAGAGGGTAATTTTGGAATGGCCTGGACTTTTGGAGCAATAAAGCTCATTAATACTTTTTGTTCTTAGCTATTTTTAAATGGGGATAGTATTTATTATAAAAGAAATCAAGCTGGGTACATGCTTCCATTTTGCACTTTTATAAAAAGTAATGTTCTGTGTGGAGTGCTGGTACAACTATAGTTTTTAAGGGTGTGATATCAACAGATGAGATTGTTCTCCTATGGAATAGGTCTAGATGTAAACTTGCAGGGCTGGAGGTATATGATTAAAATTAATTACTTCAGACTTACTTCTTTTTAATCATGAACGATATCCAATAGCTTTTCCTAGATATGGTCCTCAACCAAAATTTTGCATCCAGACATCCAGAACTTTAGGGTAGCTCTGAATCTAGGGTCAGAATTTCCATAGCTAGATCTCTGTCCATCCAGAACCTGGGATTTGAGCAGTTCTAAACTTGGGAGTGTTCAAAGTCAATATCACAGTTTGAGGTTAGACTCTTTCTCCAATTAGATTGGTCACATTCATGGTGTTTGTAAGTGAAGGATGTAAAGTCCGAGAGAATTATATTATGTTTGATTCAAGTTCCTCGTTCCAAGAGGAAAGCTTCCTTTAAGAATACAGGAGAATAAAGTTTGGTATCTTCACACTAACTGTCGAGCTGTTGTTTTTAGGATAATGGTTTATAATAGAGTTCTCTCCCACACACAACAGGCCAGGTGGGACATAGCACAAGAGCACAGAAGAAATTCTGACAGCATATTTTCCCCCATCATTTCCCACACTATTTGGAATTACGACATCATGTGGAAACAACAGGAGGAATTCTAGCCTCACACTATTTCCTTCCCCCGTGATCATGAAGTTTTATTGCTTCATGAGCCCTGCTGCCTATCATTTCAGAAAAACTCAGCAAGAAGGAAGGTTATTCTAAGTGTGGGTGGTCAAGTACATGCACTTAGGAACAGAAACAACTATTCACCCTGCAAAAAGATGCTCAAAATAAAATATGGAAGAATATTTTTTCAAGAAAAAATACAGAACTAACAAAAGTATCCAGTGATTCCATTCTCTTTCTCCTTTGTGATTACCACCAAAGAGGCGTGTGCTGAAATGACATCATAAAGTCTAGTTAACTCACTCATCTACTTGTTGGGAAAACTGGATAAAATTAAGGGAAATCTACCATGGACCTCAGCCAGTAACACTGAAAGGCTTGTCCAGTGGTGAAAAGCTTTGCTGATGCTCGAAGGACACTTCTGCCTGACATTAAAAAGAAGAGGCCTATAAGACATTTTCAATGTATGAGATGGCAGCACAGGTAGTTTCAACTGGAATAGATTGGATACCTCTATGGGGTTTTTTGTGCAAATATTTATTCACATTTTTAAATGGCTTTGCTTCATCTGTGTTCACAGCAAAATTGTCCTCACTTTTCAGGAATATTCTAGCAAATGAGTTCCCTAGAAGGCAATTTAATCGAAACAGCCCATTTTAAGCAAACATTTCAGAATACTCACAGGAAGTGAATTCTGAATATCAAATACTGGCAATGCACTACTGCTGATCAAGCTGTGAGGAATTATTGACACAAGCTATTTAGTGAATAATTTTGACCAATAAAAATATTCCAGAAAATTATTAACTGCATGATGACATTTCACAAATGAAAACATAGGGGAACTAGTCTAATAAATTATTAGATAAATAATTGCCCAGCTCTGCTTTCACTGAAGAGTCTTTTCCAGCAATACCCTCAAAGAACCATCATAAAAGTAGAACTCTGTTTGTTATGTTCTTTACCTGTATTGGTAATGCCCACGAAGATCAGAACACTTTGGGATCTAGTCTCCATTTGGTATGTGTGCATAGCCTCTCTTAAGATCAATGACAATTGCACATTTATATCAAGAGGAGATTAGAAGTCTGTATGTTATTTATGTGACTCTTTTTTCTGAGATCAGATAATTGAAATTCAACTAGTAAAAGAAGGAGGCTTATCTCATTTTTTGATAATGCTAATTACCAACAGCAAAGACATATCTTAAAGCAGTCAAACAATATATGGCACAAAATAAGATCCTTGGCTGTTGATATTCAGAACAGCACATTTGGCCAAAGGTCCTGCTACGTATCAAAAATAACTTAGTTGTTCCATCCTAACGTGCTTGTTCAGATAGCTGTAGAGAATGTGGTGAATGAATAAAGAACAAATTTGGAGAATAACAATGTGGAAAGAGAACCTAAAGATCAATGTTTCCTCTTTCTCATGCAAATATTATACTACTCTTCAGAAATGCAGAAGATTAAGTCCTCTTCTGCACAGTGGTAGTCTGGGTCATCCAAATATCCAGCTATTATTTTATTTACAATCCCTTACTTTTGTTTCCTCTTCTCATGCTAGTTTCCTTAGCCTCCTGTGGGGAACAATGGGAGATGCAGTGTTCTTGAAAGCTGAGGGAATCTGCTCTTCTGATTTGAATTTATAAAACAAAACTCACCTTTTTTCAAGCTCTACTATGCTGTGTCTCACATAGCCTCAGAAGGTGAGAACTAAAATCCATTTGATCTCCACCCCACCAGTAAAACATAAATATGGATGAATTTTGCATACTATTCCAAATGGCATTCAACCTAAAGTTTTAGAGTTACAAAGGGGTACCTGTGTGAGTCTATTGCAGAAAAACAACAGAGTCCTGTGGCACTTTTAAAGATTAACAGATTTATTTATCGCATGAGCTTTCATAGGAGAAAATCCCATTTTGTCAGATGCTTTGAAGCTTCTTTGAAACTTCTTTGAAGCTTTCTGGACACTGTCCATTTGCTTTCTGGACAATGCAAATTAGTGATGGGCACATAAAGACCACCCTATATCGAAAACCTACTGATCGCTATAGTTACCTACATCCCTCGAGCTTTCATCCAAGACACACCACATGATCCATTGTCTACAGTCAAGCCCGAAGATATAAACGCATTTGCTCTGATCCTTTAGACAGAGACAGACACCTTCAGGATCTCTATCAAGCATTCTTAAAACTACAGTACCCACCCACAGAAGTGAAGAAACAGATTGACAGAGCCAGACGGGTACCCAGAAGTCAACTACTACAAGAGAAACCCAAGAAAAAAAAACAACAGAACACCATTGGTCACCACCTAGAAATCCCAAGTCAGACCTCTTCAATACATCATCAAAGATCTACAGCCTATTCTACAAGATGATCTCTCACCCTCTCAAGCCTTGGGAGACAGACCTCTCCTTGCTTACAGACAGCTGCACAACCTTAAACAGATACTCACCAGCAACTATAGATCAAACAACAGAAACATTAAAGCAGGAATATATCCCTGCAGCAGACCACGCTGCCAACTTTGCCCTCATATCTACACTGAAGACACCATCACAGGACCAAATCAAGCCACCTACACCATAAAGGGCTCATTCACCTGCTTATCCACCAATTTGATTTATGCCATCATGTGCCAGAAATGCCCCTCTGCCTTATATATTGGACAAACAGAACAGTTTCTGCGCAAAAGAATAAATGGACACAAATCTGACATCAGAAATCGCAACACTAAAAAACCAATAGGGGAACACGTCAATCTCTTTGCTCACTCCATTGATGACTTGCTAATAGCTGTGTTGAAACAGATGAATAACAAATCACAGCTTCAAAGAGAAACTGCAGAATTTGAATTTATATGCAAATTTGACTCAGTTGCCTTGGGGTTAAACAGGGACTATGGATTTTTCTCTTATTACATCAGGTGACCTCACCTTCCTCTATGTGCTGTTCCCCAGTGTTTGAATCCTAACACCTATTTTGATTTGCTGTTACAGCCTGACCTGATCCTATGTCATACACTCCCCTGCATTTAATTTCCTCCAATTCTGTAAGTTTCCCATCTTCAAAACATCTGACGAAGTGGGATTTTCTCCCATGAAAATTCATGCGATAAATAAATCTGTTAGTCTTTAAAAGTGCCACAGGACTCTGTTGTTTTTCTGCAATAGACTAACACGGCTACCCCTTTGGATCATATCATTATGGTCCATCTGGGCTAGGTGGTATGTTCTAAATGGCTCAGGTGCTTCACATTCCTTAGTTGTTCCCATACAATGGAAATTCTCTGCTTTACTTCTGAATGGGTTATTGGGTTTTATTCTCAGCCTTGGAGTCAATGCCTGTACCTGTTCACTCTGGGGCTAGATTGTGACAACCTTACATGGCCACGCAGAGGAGGAAGAGCCCCTGTTTCCCTTACATGGCTCTGTTGTGCTAGAGAGAGAAGGTGGGACTTGTCTGGGGAACAAAGGGAAAGAAGAGGGAAGCAGGCAGAGTGAATGGGAAAAGGCCCCTGTTAATCACTGACCAGAGCATGGGGCTCATTACACAGAGGAATAAGCCGCTTCATATAAAAGGGTGAAGTTATCTTTCTCTTCCTTCTTCATCCCCCAATAGAGCCACAAGAGTACAGGGGGCATAATTGTGACTTTCTGCCAGAGCAATGCAAAGTAACCTTAAATATAATTTAAAGGGAAAGCTGAGGATTCCCACACTGTGCTCAAGCCTCCAATCCCTATCTTTTAGCAGAGGGGGAATGTCAGTGTGAGCAGGTGAGCCAGAGGCAGTAGAGGGCAGGGCCAGAATAAGAAATGCTCTAGTTGATTCTTTGCTGGTAGAACATGGTGAGCCATTTCTGCTGGCATAATTTAGAGCTTCCCTGAGGCAGTTCAGGAAATGAGCAATGAGGAAGCATACTGCCTTCCCTGGCTAGCTCAGAATTGCTGGGGACAGAAAAATGGCATAATCCTCTGCCCTTTCCTTTCTCAGATGCACTGAGTTCATCTCAGGCAGGCCTGAGGATTGAGGCTGTAGTGCATGGAATATATACAATTACTCAGTTTATTTTCTTCTGGTCTGAGGCATCACAAAATAGATTTGCTTCTGCTCAACAAAAGCAGAACTGGATTGCAGAAGTAGGAAGAAAAACACGCTCTCCCCCACCCACCCACCGTCCCCTTTAAGTGAGAACGCTGGCAGATACTCTGAGTAACATATGGAACTAGCACCAGGCAGAAATTGGGTAAGAATAGCTTAAATAGCTGTTGTGTTACCTCTGGCTGTTTGTGGGAACAATTCAGCTAAAAACGTCTGGGGCTTTTTATGGAGCAGACCATTAGTTCTCTACACCGAGACCCTTCTTGTATTGAGTCTTAGCATTTGTGAACTTAATTTTGCAATCTAAATATCACCAGGCAGGTTGGGATTTGGGACAGCATCTAGGTAATATTTCAAGAAATCCATTGCAGTTTAGTTAAAGTTTCCTGAGAATAGTTTGCAGTGCACAGCAGTTTCTGAATCATAGTGAAGAAATCTTCCCCCATCGTCCCTCCCCCCATCCCCACAAGAAGGTTTGCAGAATATGGGAATATGGATGCTTAGTCTGCAAGGCATATCATGCTCTGTGAATCACAGTTTTGCAGTGAGTTTATGCAGTCTGTGTTGGCTGCAAAGCATGGGGGACATCATTTGACAGGGAAGATGCTTGCTTATCTAGTTTTGCAAAGTAATGGTTTTGCACATTTTCCCACATCATGAACTTGAAAAAAGTGAGGTGCAACGTTCCATGTATACTAGCTTTGTGCATGCAAATAACAGCACAAAAATCCCAGGTTGTAGAAGAAAATAAAATAAGAAATATTATTTTAGAAAGAGATTCAGCAGAAGCAGTGCAAGCAATATTTCCTTAAGTGATATTTATCTTTTCCAAATAGTTTACTGTGTGCTGTGACAGGAATGAAATGTACAGAATTGTTTTCTGGTGGAAAAAATGTGATAGACATCTAAGTCTGAATTACTGCGTATATGTGGAAAAATGGGATTTTACACATTGACAAAGCCAATAAAGAGTTTTGAAAGGCATGTTTATATTGGAAGTGTTTTAGCTCAGAACAGCCCAGTTTTTAAAAGTAAAATGGTCTTCATGCTGCTGGCAGTATTTGCGAATGAAGTGCCATTCAATGAGAAGAAATCAATGGTAACAGCTCATTTATTGATGAGGCCAAGTCTGGCTTTCAGGATTTTAGAATGTCCATCCCTCCGGCCTAAGGCAATGAGGAGGGAGCTGTTGCACCTTGACACTCAGAACAAAGATTTCTGATAAAGGTCTTTTCATTGGATACTGTGTATTTCTGATTAATATGACAATTCAACTAGACAAATAACGCACCAGTTCTTGAAGCTCTTGCTCAGCTATTATTCAGCCAAAACTTGTTTGGTTTTTCTGTAGTTTTGTCTGCCTAAATAAGGAATGCCTAAGAACTTTGTCCCTGCAGGAAATTCACAAGGAGGAACATCCCTCATGAGACTGGTGTGCAGACCGGTGTTTTAGGAACTCAGTCACCTCCACGGCACCATCCCCTGAATCCCTGATCTGAAAACTCATATGTGGGTGAGGTTTGGACAGCAGCTACTCTGGGCAACCTTGCTTTAAGGTCCATTCAAGATTTTTACTGTAGATTCCATAGCTCAAGCTCATACATTTTAAAATTCTGCCTGATGACACTATCACTTTTGAGCATTTTGAAATAGCAACATTTCATCACTCTCTCCCCCACATTTTTATTGACCCGTCCAGTGATTTTTTTGTTTAAAAAAAAAAGGTGCTGGTACTCTGCCAGAGACCTGGGGCTACTGCTGGGGGTGGCAGGTGCCAGGACCACATCCCTGTGAAAAAAAAAAGTGCCAGTACTCAGTACCATTAAAAAAAAAAGCCCTGGACCCTCCCATAATCAGTAAGAGTTTGCATGATTTGGGGCATACAGAATATAAACAGAAAACTTCTAATACCTGAAATGCATATTTAATATTTACAATATCAATCAATAACCATACATAGTTGAATAACAAAGTTATATAAGGATGCTACAGCACCAACTTCAATTTTCATTTGATAGTGACCACACCTTTTAGTGTGAAAAAAGTCAGCATATTATAATTATACATATTCAATGAAATTATAACTACAATAATAACAATTTTAACCACATCATTCATTTTTACTAGTCTTTCTCATTCAAACATCAGTTGAGTGTTCTAATATGCGTAATAAAGATCACTATCTATCATTGCTGTTTTCATCTGCAAATGTTAAAGCTAATTTTGTCAGGTCATTGCAATACACTGTACTTGCTTGGCATGCACAGAATATGGTACATGGTAATTTGATACACTTACATACACATCTGGTAAATTTAACAAATGCCTTACTCTTAAAAGAGCACTTGATTAACTTTATAATATCTGGAGGGGCAAATGCAACTTTGTCTGGTATAATTTTTGGAAACACCGACTTGGAACTGTCATTCCATATCCATCCATACTTCAGTGAATCAAGTGGTGGTGCATCAAGATCCAAAACACTTCTAAATATATTTGCCTGAAGTTGTGCTTATGCTATATTGTCTATAAATTCTTCAGTTGTTGGTGTTCAGGAGCTGAGCTTTGGGTCGGTCGGTACTTTTGCAAATTTTGCTGCCCAAGATTTCTGCCATGCTTCTGGTGGAACTATCTGAATGTCCATAGCATTTAACCATGAATTTGGTTGCCTGCTTAATGACATCAGGCATTGATGTCATCCCAGCAGCCATAACAGGAGTAGCCAGTTCATAGAATCTTCAACCCACTGCCTTTGCGGAAGATGCAATAGGCAGCTACTGTATCACAGCCTGAGGGTGCCTGGGCAGCTAGCAGTCCTGGAACAATGTTCTGGTGCCGATCTTCAGTAGCACTGATGCCTATTACAGTTCTCTCTTGTACCGTGGGGTCCACAATGTTGCCCACAAGAAAGCTTGCTCATTATATTCACCCCATTAAATTCACTGGCTTGCCTTCACAATAATTGTTTTTATTATATTCAACTATAATACAAGAAACCTACAGTATCCTGTAATCCACCAAAAAATGTATGGACATAACACAAGATATTGCCAAAAACTTGCATTTGGCTACGAGCTAAGTCAGCGATCTCCTATTCAAGCCTTACTTTGCTGGAGGTGAAGTACACTCTATCCTTCTATAACAGTTCAAACTATTGTTACCTGACTGTGAAAGATTTAATCTTTGGTATAAGCTTAAATACAGCATTCAATCAGAAAAGAGTTAAAAATGACCCCCGAGCTGTTTATTCACTTGCCTATGTGTTCATCACACACTTCAGTAGTGGAAGTAATGTAGGTAAATTGATTAAATTAAATGCTTGCCAGAGAGTGGTGGCTCAGTGCTTGTTTTCTCAAATAGAAATTAAAACTACATTGGTAAAGGATAAATAGAATGTGGGACTCCAGTGGAAACATCCAAAGATGAATCAGTGTCTCATAATTCACGTTATAAGAGATTTTATATTATCTATTGCCCTTTGCCTATATAGCGCTGTACAAAACCAAATTATTATGTTCTGTCTTCAGCTGAAAAAAACCTTGATTTTTCTTAGGTCTTAGATAAAATATTTTCCCCCTAAGGTTTTATTAGGCTAATCCTAATAAAGCCTTTTATATAATTAATTTCTCTTCTCACCACTATACCACTATGCAGTTTTTCAGAATAAAGTGACCATTAGGAGACATTAACCAAGAAATGGTAGTCCTAAGTACTCCTGAAAGTAAGCAATAAAAGAAAGAATCTGAATTTCTGGAGGATCAGCACCTTTGCAGACCTTTTCAATATACTTTTGCTACATTTGCCCACTGTTTCCTATCCTACCAAGTAGCATGGCCAATTTAAAGCACTTAGGTGCACTGTTCCTACTGTTTTATCTTCCTCTTTTTTAAAAAAAAGATACTTGATCTACTGGCAAAAGCCCCCATGAAGAAACATTAAAAATATAGAGTGCTTACCATAAAATATCATCTGCATGAGCAATAAAATTTGGAGGTACAGATGGTCTCCAAATGGTCCTTGTCCAATAGTGAAACAATGGAGTTGTTATTCCTTGGATAAAAGAGTATCAAAGACAGCCTGACACTTAGCATTTGGGCTGGTTTGGTTTATGTAAAGTCTATTCTCTTTTCTAACTCAGCAGGAAAACAGTCTGGACATAGCTTTTTTAAGGTTTAATAACATACTTATGATTTTGATACTTCTTGATTATTGAATGTATTGTCTATTTTATTAGTCACTTTTGGGGAAAGTTCAGCATTATTCACCTCCCCCCCCCCCCCAAAAAAAAACACTATTACAATTTAGAATGTTTTTGGATATTCAGAAAATATGACTCTCTACAGAAGAAATCATGTAACCGACATATAGTATGTTCTACATGCTGACTTGAATAATTTGCAGGGTTTATGACAATTTTTGCTGTATAGGTGTGACCTTCCCCTCTGTAATCTGGACTGGTGAATTGCTGTGTTACCTCATTCCCTCACACTTGAAGCCTGTCTTACCCTGCTTTGCTGTGAGAACCCCACTCCTGGGCAGCCCACGTACAACTCATACCATGTAAATTGAGCCCAACTCACTAAGGGCGTGTCTACACTTAAAAGTTAGATTGACTTAAGGAGGCTTAAGTCGACCTAACTTACTCCACGTCCACACTGGGTTTTTATTAAGTCGACTTAAGCTGTTCCTTAAGTCAACTTAAGGAAAGCTTAAGTCAACTTAATAAAGCCTAGTTTTAGGTCGAATTAAGGCTTAAGTCGACTTCTTAAGGCGACTTAAGCCAGTGTTGATGCCTTAAGTCAACTTTTTCTATAAGTCTTTGTAGCCTCAGCTCTCCTCGACCTACCCAGTCAACTTCGAGAGTCTAGTGTAGACTCTCTAAGTCAACTTAGTAAGGTCACCTTTAAGTCGACTTAAGAGTCTTGTGTAGACTCTCTAAGTCGACTTAATGAGGTCGACTTAATAAAGTCGACTTCGTAAAGTCAATCTAACTTTCTAAGTGTAGACATAGCCTAAATGAGTGCCTCTATCCAGCCACTCACAGGATTATGCAATGGTATGACACCAGCCAATATCTTCAGGCTGAGTTGCAACCTCAAGAACTGCCATCTTACAATGTTCAGTGTAGTCAACAGAACACTACAAGCTAGTACGTTCATCAATTTATCAAAGAAATTAATATCCACCAGTCTTGTCACTTCAAATGGAATCTCTAACACACCTTAAGCCAAATACACTGCTTTATATAAAGCAAAAAATATATTAAGTACAGAAAGATTTTAAATGATTATAAGTCAGAGGAAAGCCAGTCAGATTTGATCAAGGGAAAATAAAAGGCAATTTGCACTCTAAACTAAGCTTAACACTTTCAGCAACCTTACAAACTCAAAACAAATAAGGAGACCTGTGGCATTTATAAAGACTAACAAATTTATTAGCACATAAGCTAAAGCTTATATAAGATAACGCTTATGCTCTAATAAATTTGTTAGTCTTTATAAGTGCCACAGGATTCCTTACTTGTTTTGCTGAAGTAGACTAATATGGCTACACCTCTGGAACTTACAAACTCAGTTGATTCTCACCACAGGCTGGCTGGTCTGCCTCCAGTTAGGCCCTCCTGCTATGATCAGCACTTCAGTTGCTTGATGGTTTTTGCAGATGGAGGTGGAACACAGACAGAGCCACAAAATCTCTCTCCTTTTCAAAATGTTCCTTCTCGCCTCTGGGGCTTCATCCCCCACCCTTCAAGGTCAGGTAACAAACAGTATCTAAGCATAACAGACAAAGAGTCCTATGACACTTTTAAAGACTAACAAATTTATTTATCACATGAGCTTTCGTGGGAGAAAATCCCACTTCATCAGATGTTTTGAAGGGTTTTCAAAGCATCTGACCAAGTCGGATTTTCTCCCATGAAAGCTCATGCGATAAATAAATTTGTTAGTCTTTAAAAGTGCCACAGGACTCCTTGTTTGTTTTGCTGACCTAGACTAACAAGGCTACCTCTTTGAAAGTATCTGTCTATGGTTCCCTTCATGCATCCTGAGTCACTGTGGACCCTTGTTGGATTTGTTTGTTGACTTCTGGGCCAGTCCTTTGTTCCTGGAATGCTGAGCTAGATTGTTCTATACAAATCCTATTGAGATGCTAATTGCTCCTCAGCTCTGTAGAGTTTTCTCTAGATCTGTTTCAAACCATGAGACCCATATTTGGGAACATTACATAGCAACGCCTCATAACCACACACATGGTATTCCAAAAAACATTACTATGACAGTAATGTTCAGTATGCCATGAGCATTCCAAAAACATCTTACATAGACTCATAGATTCATACAGGGCCGTTCTTAGGCGGGGGCGAACGGGGCAATTGCCCCAGGCCCTGCGGTTACGTGGGCCCCGCACTGTCCCACTCCCAGCGGGGCAGTGCAGGGTCCATGCGCGCCGCAGCCCCCGCACCCACGGCTGCACTTCCTCTTATTCTCCGCTGCCTTCGGCAGCGAGCTGAAGGCAGCGGGGCAGGGCGGGCCAGGAGCGCTTTGCCTGGCCCCTGGGCCAGCCCTCCCCACCCCTAAGGCAACGCAGGCAAGCCCAGGGCAGAGCACGTGGGTAGGGCCCGGCCTCTGGGCCGGCCTGCTCCACACGGCCATGTGCGGCCAGCTCCCTGTGCCTCCGGCCTTGGCTTCCCGGACCGGGGCCAGGGCCGGGGCCGGAGCCGGCTCCCCACACCTCCAGCCTCGGCCTCCCGGCCTGGGCCTGGGGCCAGGGCCAGAGCCGGCTCCCAGGGCCAGGGCCAGAGCCGGCTCCCCACGCCGGCGGCCTCCGCCTACCAGCCCGGGGCCGGGGCCAGAGTCGGCTCCCTGTGCCGGTGCCCTCAGCCTCCTGGCCTGGGGCTGGAGCTGGCTCCTTCAGTGGCCTCGGCCTCCGTGGCTGTCTCCCTGGAGGGCGGAGCAGGCTGGTGGGCCCGTCATGCTCCCCTGCAGCGTGGAGAGGTGGGGGTGGGGCCCCCCAGGCCAGTTGGCCCAGGGCCCCGCTCCCCACAAGGGACTGCCCTGGACTCATAGACTTTAAGGTCAGAAGGGACCAATATGATCATCTAGTCTGACCTTCTGCAAAATGCAGGCCTCAAGACCTCACCCACCCACTCCAGCAATAGGCCACCAACCTATGACTGAGTTATTTACCTCCTTAAATCATGATTTAAGGACTTTAAGGTACAGAGAATTCACCGGTAGGTGAGCCATGCCCTGTGCTACAGAGGAAGGTGAAAAACCACCAGAGCCCAGGCCAATCAGCCCTGGGGGAAAATTCCTTCCCGACCCCAAATATGGCGATCAGTTAAACCCTGAGAACGTGGGCAAGTCTCAACAGCCAGTTACCCAAGAAACAATTCTCTGTAATAACTCAGAACCCACCCCACGTACTCTCCCCTCTTAGGCCACTTGTATATCCACCACACGTAGCCAAATATCAGTCAATTTCCAAAATAGGGTAATCATACCATCCCCTCCATAAATTTATCAAGCTCAGATTTGAAAGCAGTTATGGTTTTTGCCCCCACAACTCCACTTGGAAGGCTATTCCAGAACTTTACTCCTCTAATGGGTAGAAACCTGCGTCTAATTTCAAGCCTAAATTTCTTGATGGACAGTTTATAACCATTTGTTCTGGTGTCCACATTGGTGCTGTACTCAAATAATTCCTCTCCCTCCCTGATATTAATCCCTCTGACGTATTTATAGAGAACAATCATATCCCCCCTCATCCTTCTTTTGGTTAGGCTAAACAAGCCAAGCTTCTTGAGTCTCCAATTATAGGGCAGGTTTTCCACTCCACAGACCATCCTTGTAGCCCTTCTCTGCACCTGTTCCAATTTGAATTCATCCTTTTTAAACATGGGGGACCAGAATTGCACACAATATTCCAGCTGGGGTCTCACCAGTGCCTTGTACAGAGGCACTAACACCTCCCTGTCTCTACTTGAAATACCTCTCCTGATACATCCTAGAACCGCATTACCTTTTTTCACAGCCATATCACATTGGCGGCTCATAGTCATCCTATGATGAACCAGTATTCCCAGATCCTTCTCCTCCTCAGTCTGTTCCAACTGATGTGTCCCCAACTTATAGGAAAAATGCTTGTTATTTGTCCCTAAATGCATGACCTTGCACTTCCCATTATTAAATTTCATCGTATTCCTGATACTTCAGTTTACAAGGTCATCCAGATCTTTCTGTATGGTACCTCGAGCCTTCTCTGTATTGGCAATACCTCCCAACTTGGTGTCATCCACAAACTTTATTAGCACATTCCCACTTTTTGTGCCAAAGTCAGTAACAAAAAGGTTGAACAAGATCGGTCCCAAGACAGATCCCTGAGGGACTCCAGTGGTAACCTCCCTCCAGCTTGACAGTTCACCCTTCAGTATGACCCACTGTAGTCTCCCTTTTAACCAGTTCCTTATCCACCTTACTATATTCATATTACTCCCCATCTTCTGTAACGTAACTAATAACTCCCTATGTGGAACTGTATCAAATGCCTCGCTGAAATCTAAGTAAATTAGGTCCACCACATTCCCTTTATCTAAAAAATCTGTTATCCTTTCAAAAAAGGAGATCAAGTTGGTCTGGCATGATCCCCCTTTTGTAAAGCCATGTTCTATTTTATCACAATTACTGTTATCCTCTATAGCCTTAAATACTTTCTCCTTCAAAATTTTCTCCAAGACCTTGCATACTACTGACATACATACATTACATACTTTGCATTAAGCAATACTCAATTACACTATAAGGGCGAACATGAATGATACACAATTACACCAGAAGGGTATACATGGCGGTGCAGTGTGTCACAATAGGAAATTGTGAACAGCCTCTCATCATTGTCTGCTTCATTAAATGCAGGAGTTCTCAAAAATCATCTCCATGTATATTCATTGGGAGGGTGGAAGCTTTACTTCCTTACTATATATGAATGTATGATTCATACTGCTGCAAATTTTATGAGAATATTATAAAATTAGGAACTCCTGATAACTGATAGTTAAACCTAGTAATATTTAACAAGAGGAACAAATGAATCAGATCAGTTTTCTGTTACTTTTACATTCAGTCAGCTGATTTAATAAGACACTGCCTATTAGTGGGTTCTTTTCATAGACCTGCAAGATAAAAAAAAGTTTTGCTTCTCTGCAGAATTATGGGATACATCAGGGCGAGGCTGGCAAACTCTAGTAATACAATCCATTATATATCTTTCTGGAACACGTTGGTGCTCTGCAGCAGTCAGGTTTTTAACACAAATGAAAGCATATTAGCCTCAGAGATAGTCTGGTTAGACACATATGGTCACCTAAATAGGACTTTGATGTAGTTTTGTCTTGGTTACCTAGGTAGCTTTAATCATGGGAAACCATTGTCTCTGATGGCCAGTAAATCTCTGGTCTTTCTTTCATCTTACAGTCTGATATATTAAAGGTAAATGCCTGGAAATATTATTTTTGTCTTTATATCTGATCACTAGCAGGTGCATTATAAAAGTCTATTCTGTATTTGAAGGAGCAAAAATTGTTCAGAACAAAGACATGATAATAATGTAAAATCTTATCCCTACCCCTCCAAAAAATATTTATTTCTCTGTTCTCTGCTAGCTTATCAGAAAGTTCACTGCTGGAAATGTAAAGGTTGTTTTTCATTTAGACAGTGGTTGTTGTAGAAGGCCCTCTGCTACGAGCTTCTTCTGAATGATTGTCAGATGGTAAAATATTACAAATTCATCATACATTAATCATATAGATGCACAAGGGAATTTACTGTTCCCTGCTTCATCTGACAGAGGGAAATTCATAAGACCCAAATTATTCAATTTATTTTATGGTTATAAATAATCAAATACAATTTGTGCCTCTGTGGTCCACAATGCATTCAGATTGACTTAGAACATGATAGAAAAGAACAAGCTTGGTTTATATCTGAAGTTCACTAAGGACTAGAATTCCCCAGCTATCTCTGTCTAATTATGTAGGGCACAGTCATGTTCCAGGGACCTCTCTCCCATCCCAGGGGAAGGCTGATTCTCATTAGGCATGTCCCAGTGAGCACTGCTGATTGGCGTTTGTATTGCTGGACAGATCTGTAGGCTAGGATGAGAATTATCAAGATTTTGGAAACTGAAATTGGTTGAGTACTATCTTCTAAAGGTTTTTAATCCAAAAGCCTTTGATGCAAAGAAGAAATGAAGGCTGATAATGCAAAGCTGAATATTGTTAGTATGAATTTGTTCTGACAGAAATATGGTCAGTGGTTTGTTTTTCACAGTTCAGTTAACATTTATTTCAAGGATGAGAGGAATCCACTACTTGAAATTTCAAGCCCATTCAAATACTAGAGGGGTCAGAAATTTCTGTTTAAAACCAACCCTTCATTTAAAAAATCCGGAGTTCAGTTGAACAGCCTGTCTCTTTAAGAGTAGTGTGGTGCAGTGTTTCAATGGGAGCAAAGTCATCCCCCCCTACACTTGACCAGTTTCTCAAATTGTATTGGACTGACAGAGCAATAGTTGGTAACTGGCAATCAAAGGCATCCAGAGGTGATGTTGTTCAGAGTTGATGGAAGTCTTCTTCAGAAATAGCAATAATGAGCATGACCAAGATGGAGCTGCTGGAGAGCAGAAGAAAAGCTGCAGTACAGGTGATATGGGCAGAAAGGAGGAAAGGCGTGTCTATGGACCTCAGAGTTACCATGCACTCTGACAGCTGTAGCACAATGGGAGGAGGGTGTTATAGCCAAGTGCTTCCCAAATGGTGGGTCTTTATCCACTAGTGGGTCACAGGAAAATTCTTGGGCCAAATAAACCCAACAATGGGCACTGGCACAGGCAAGCCTACCCTTCTCCAGTCCCACCTGGAGAGGAAGCTCTGGGAGAGATTTGTTGGAGAGCAAGTCTGCTCTGCACCTACTATGCAATGGCAGCTCCTGTCCTGCAGGGCTGGACCTGTCTCCCTGCTCCAGATGTTGTAACTTGATGTATGAGTTTGCAGTGCCACTTCTATTTGCTGCAGCCCCTCCGTCATGATGAATGGCACTGTGACTCAGTGTGCCAGATTGCAACACTCAGAGCAGAAAGATGGGCCCAGCCACATTGACAGGACCTCCCATTTTGGGATAAGCATAGGGTGGGCTTGTTCTCCAATTCCCCACCTCAACAACCCTCCATGTGTTTCCTCTGCACCAGGCTGGGATTAGGACTGGAATGCTAGGGCAGAGGGTGGATGCACATATGTAATGGTGGGTTGCAAAAAAAGACAAAATGCAGTTGGTGGGTTGCCTCAGTAAAAAGTCTGAGAACCACTGTTCTATAAAAAAGGCCTGTAGGAAACTAGGAGGCAGGTGTAGCAGCAGAGTGAAATGGCACCAGGGGGACTGGCAAAAAGAGTGACTTGGTAGAGCCAGAGAGAGGTTACCATGTGAGAGAGAGAGATGATCTAATAGCTATGAAGTTGGAAAAGCAGGCGGTATCTGATATTTCACACAGAGAAATAGAAAAGAAGAGGGAGATAGAGGCGTCGCGGACTGTAAATTCTTTAAGAGAGTCAGATACAAACTGAATGATTCCAAACAATTTGGAGTAGAAGGGCACAAAGCAGTGAGCTAATTAAAAACAGTTGGTAGTGGGGACCTAGGAGAAGTAAAACCAGCTATGGAAAAAGTAACTCTTCATAGCTATTTCCACGCCCAGTTTCAAAGCTCACTGCAATCAGTAGAAAGATTCCTATTACATTCAATGACTGTGGATCAGAGCTGCGGAATAAGGGTAAATGGCATGGAGAAACAAATAGGTTGTATATGTATATGCCCTCTGTTGTGGGCCACAGCATGGTGGACCCTTACATACATGTCAAACTCCTTTTCAATACTGTTTACACTTCTTTTCTATAGTTTACCCTTCCTAAATTACTCAGTTCATTTGTTGTGCAAGGAAACTGTGCCTAGACTCCCCTGGTGCCTGGCCTTTAGCTAAAGTTCATGCCTCTTTGCCCTTGCATTTGTCACTAGCTCAAACTGCCTTGTAGCATCTCTCCTCATATTTCCCTTTAGGGCTGTGTTTACTGTACCTCAGTGAGGCCTCCTCTTAAACCCATGCCTTGTATTATGTCTCAGATCTCTGAATAATCAAGATGCTTCAGCTCCTGTTTTATTCTGGTTAGTGTTTATTACACCTTCTCCTTTTCTATAATATAGGCTATGTCTACACTTACAAAAGCTAACTAATTCGAACTAATTGTAGTTAGTTCGAATTAACTTAATTCGAACTAGCATGGTCCCACTAGAATGCTAGTTCGAACTAGCCATGGCCATGCAGGGCACTTGCTTAGTTCGAATTAGTCAGTTGAAGGAAGGTCAATCTGCCAATTAGTTCGAACTAAGCAGTTAGTTTGAACTAACATGGGCACATTGGATTAGTTTGAACTAACTAATTCGAATTAACAGTTAGTTCGAACTAAGCAATCAAATTTATTAGTTCGAATTAAGGAAGCCCTTAATTCGAACTAATGAAAGCCTAGTGTGGCCAAGGCTTTTAAGTTAGTTCAAATTAAGCTTCCTTAATTCGAACTAACTTGCAAGTGTAGACATAGCCATACTTTTCATAGTGGACTAAGCATATTCAGTATTTAGTCTTAAAACTAGTCTCTTCTATAGCATGCAGTGGATGTTGCACTTGACTGACATTTGCTATCCTTCTTCTGTACCAGTTTTTTTTTTTCCAATTTCTTACTGTTTTTCAGTGCTCTTGCTAATGATGCTCGACTTCTATCCACTACTAACCTCAGATACTGCTCTTGCTTAATCTTTTATAATGTATGACTATTGAATGTATATTCCCTTTTCTTGGTTTTCCTTGTTCTCAGACTCATTACCTTACATTACATTCTTTGAATTTTATAAGCAACTTATCTGCCTCTAGCTCCTAGACTGTAAATGCTAAATTTTGTTCCCTTCCCCTTTGTTTTGACTGTCTCTTCACTTTATATCATCAGCAAATGTAATCCACTTGTTGCATTTTCTTTCTTCATTGATATATAAAACGAAGAAAACTGATCATAATACTAATCTTTGTGACTCTCCTCCAGTCACATCCTTACATGTTGAACTCTTGCCATTCACAGCTACCACTTGCTTTTTGATATTCAGGCCTAGTTGTTCATTGAAGTAACATCATTTTGGGCAAAGACTGTGCTCATTAGCCACAGGCCTGTTTCATGACTATGTCTGGGCTGGATGAGAGTACATGAGAGTACTCCATATTTCTAAAGCTAAACTGGCTCTTTGGGCTTTGTCATATACTGGGCCTGAAGGAGTTAAATGATGGTAATAGGCCCAGGTAGCCCCAACCCTCCAGATCTGCAGATCATGCTCCAACTGGAGAAAGGGTTGAAAAGTGAACGACCCAGCTCAAAAAGGGGCAGGCTTGAAAGGAGGACAGACCTTTTCTAAAGACTTCTGATAAGGGTTCTGGAGAAGTCTTCCTGAGCGAATAAGATTGTATGCTGAGCTCAACTGGGGCTGAGGGTTTTGGTTGCTTTTTCTTTTTCTTTTTACCTGATATTGGACTAGAAGCTGGGAGAGAAAAGCAGGTAATAGGAAGTGCTCCTCGGAGGGTAACTCAGAGGGCACCTTCAGAGGTCAGACCCTGTTGACCCTCCTAGGGCTCAAGGTTGGAACCTGGCAGAGTAGGCAGACGAGGACTCCCCTACAATTGCTCATACTACAGGAGGGATACAAGCTGTGTGCCACCATCTCTCACCTCTGATTAAAAGAGGATTTGGACAGCAAGACCTACCCACTGGGAGCTGGCACTTCCTTTGGGAGCCACTAGACCAGCTAACCCCCAAAGACTCTATAACCCTCTACATTAATAGAGCTATTTACACTGGTGTTACAGTTGCAGCTAACATTGCAGACACATGCAATCAGGCTGACTTCCTGGTACCAAACTCTTCCCTCCTGCAACTTGCACTCCTTCCTCCAGGTTGCATGCAGGATGCTATAGGCCCATGTTTAGTGAAGTGATCATACTTCGCACTTGCTGAAGAACCTTTCATCGGAGCTTTTACAAACAGTAAGAATCACTGACCTCAATATAACAAATAAGTATTATAATAGCCATTTAACAGATGGGCAAGCTGAGTTGAGGCAAAAGCCTTGATTTTTTTAAAGGGCACCTATGGATTGTGAAAGTATTGAGCCTTGTCTTCTGTTCTCCTGTATGTTTCATAATGTCTGACTATGGGATAGGTAGCAAATTCCCTTTATTTTTATTCTATTTTGACTTCACTGGAGCTGTGGCAATTCACAGTAGCGGAAGATCTGCCCCAAGCTTTGCAGTGGAACCTACAGCTACCAATCCACAACACAAAAGGCGGAGGAGAAAGGGTTGGCTGCTTAAGAAAGTAAAGAATTAGTTTGGATACCAGAGAGACAGAATTGTGAATGGCTGGAGAGCTGTAATTATAAAATATTCGGATCAATTTTGTTCACTTTACGTATCAATGAAGAAATAAGTTACAATAAGTGATTTACATTTGCCTTTGAGACAAAGTGAGGCAGCATTCACAGCAAAGGAGGGGGTCAACAAAGTTCAGACTGTGTAGACTAGGAGCAGGAGGAAAAGAGGTAACACATTCAAAATATGTAAAATAAACTACTGAGTCTGAACAAAATAACAGTGAAGAGAATATACTGTACCACTCAAAAGTAATACATAATAAAATGTTAAGAAGAAGAACAGAAAATAAGGCTCAATACTTTCTGCATACAGTATCCACAGGTGCTGCTGTTATGGATGTACATCATAAATCTGCAGGGCAGCAAAGCTATTAATAATTCCCCCATCTCTCTAAATGCCATTTTTTTCTAGCATGTTGGATCCCATCTGGTTTTGAAGTTCTATCATTCTTCAGACATTTCAATTTCTTGATTACCTGTCTGGTCATGACCCTGTAGCATTTTTCTTTTTTAATATTTCTTCCTCCTCACTTGGGAAATTTCCATGTGTTTCTGACATCTGTCACCCATCCCCCTTTGTGAACTCCAAGGCAAAGCAATAATTAATTAATTTATTTCAGCAACATCTACCTCTTCTTTCAAGAAATGAGCCCTCCTCAGTCTTAAAGGACCCATTGCTGTCCTTCACCGCATTCCTATTCTTTATACTTGTGCTCTTCCACAATCTTTTACAATGACAATCTCCAGATTTTTCCTGGAGAAGAAACTGCCTTTTGAATCTGGAGAATAATGTCCCTCAAGGTCCCAGCAAATGTCATTATGGACCAAGTTGTCTCCTTTGCACTTGTCTAGTGGATAAACTCATTTCCAGTTCTGCTGTCAGACAGTCCCACATCCTGAACTTGTTCCTGCAAGGTGCTAAGTGACTTCAACACCCATTGATTCTGGGCAGAAAGAACCCATCAATAATTCAGAGGGGGAAACAGGCTGTTGTTGAAAGACGTGTCCATTGCTTTAAAGATTATATATGGATCCAGATTTCCATCTCCTTCCCCTCCTCCGCCTCATCTTACTGGCATCACTCTCAAAAGTTAAAACTATTCAATGTTAAATAAGATGAGTGGTAACCTGTTCCTAAAAAGATATGGGCCAGGTATGAATTTTTGATTTGGCTCTCAGTTCAGATTTCAAGTCCCCTTTCAGGGCAAGGGAGATTCAGATCCCAGGCTTTGTTTAGGTCCAGAGCTGTCCAGGAATTATTTTTTTCACAATGTAATTTATTGTAAACAAAACTGTTTCTGTTTTTATCAGTTACTCAACAAAAGCTTTTGAGTTTTCATTAGTAAACCAAAAAACAGATTTTTTTAAAAAATAGGTAACCAAAATTTTCAGTTGATTGGGCAAAAATAATTGATTTTACTTAATTATTTTTACCTGTTGGCAAAAAAATTTCAGTTCATAACCATTTTTTGTTTGTTTTTTGTCTGTTCTCAGATTTTCTCATGGAAAATTCTACTTAAACAAAAAAAAAGCCATTTTTCATGCAAAAACAACAAAAAAGTTTCAAATGAAAAATGCTGACCTGCTTTAATTAGTAGGCAGGTTAATAATTACAAATTAGATACTTTCACTTTTATATTTCTTTTGTCCCTAACAGTCTTCATATTTGTACAGATAACTAGTCAAATATCAATTACTACCTCGTGTTATGATGATTGTCATTATATAAATATATGAGTGTGACGGGGTGAGCCTACCTTGCACTAAAGAAGCCCAACAAACCCTATGGTTAAGGGCCCACCCCTTAAGCCCTGCTGGGCATGCTCAGACTGCTGCCCCAGTATAAAGGAGGGCAGCTCAGCTCAGTTGGGGCTGACTGGTGAGGAGGAAGGACCTCTGCTTGAAGCTCCTTCCCAGGAGTGTGACCAGCCCCAAGCAGTTGTAGAGGGAGAAGCTATCTTATGACAGGCGCCCTGAGGCCAACCTGCAGACACAGATGGTCGCTGGTGAATCCCGGAGTCCCCCGGAGGAGCAGCCACTTGGCCCCACCGGGGGTAAGGAGGCATGGAATGGGACCGTGCAGGAGGACCACTCTCTGTCTGGGTAGGAAGCAGCCCAGGGTCTGGATCCCTGCTGGCAAGGTGCCATAACCCCGGCACCCATAGGGCCCTGGGCTGGGGCTTAGTGGAGCGGGAGGGCCTGAGCCCCCGTACCCGGGCACCAGTCTCCCTCTTGCCACTAGGCTGGACTGCCCTGACACGAGGGCCTGCATATTGACTTTGTGGTCGCTAGGCCGTACGGCCCTGAACTCTAAGGGCTATTTAGTAACTCAGAGGAGGGAAGCCTACAAAGTTGGGTTGATGCCCTCTGTGTTCATAACCCTGGATTTCCCCACCTGGGGGCACTGCGGAGGGCTCCCTCCCTGACAATGAGATAAAGAGAAGGATAGATCAATAAAGATAACTTTTCTTTTATGACTCTCATTTGCCACCCACTCCACTATTTTTTTATTCTTACCCTTCACCTATTTCATAATTACATAAAATTGTATTTTATATTATAATAATGTAACTATTTATAACGAAAGATTTTAAGTGGTAGGCTAAGGCCATAGAAGGATGTCTGCTTTACAGGTAATTAATGGTTTTGTTTCAGTTATACCATCATTGCTCAGTAATGATAGCAATAATCAGAAGAACAGCTATTGTGTTGATTTTTAATTTTTCAAGCAAGAATGGTTACGCTCCATAGGCCTGGAATCTACCACCCTACATCGATGGGCATGCACTCCGGTGAGAGTTGAATTTCCCCAGATGACCAGAATTGTGCCCTTTGGATGCTTTCAAGCCATGTTCATTCTCCAAAGGTGCCCCTGTGCACACTTTTGAGTCAGACTTCATCCCAAAATCATCAAAGTGAGTATTTTCACATATATGTATGTAAATATCATCCTTCCAGAGGATTGAGGCTTTTTTAAAAGATAACACCGTTCACTTTGTTATGCCTAAATTTCCTTCTGTAACCTGATAGCCAGGCAATAGAAACTAAAGGAGCAGAGATGATAAACAGTTGTTGTAGGCTTTGGTTTACATGTATTAAACATGATAATTCTGAAGTAGTGAGCTCTCTTTGGACTGAGGCTTACATTAATGAAGCGCACAGGATACAGCTACAGTTATCTCATTATCTTACAACCTCAAGCAACCTTTTGACATATTTTATATTGATTAAAGCAAGAAAAACGTGGGCATTTCAGCATAATTTATGCAAACTCAAACCAATAATTAAAACTGCTAATTAGCTATTGGTATTTGATTCTATAGTAATCTGAGAACTGAGATAATAGAAACAACGCACAAAAGTCTTGTTCGATAATAAAGAGTTTGGTTTATATACCCTGGCAGTGATCATTAATTTTGCTATGTTTTGATTTAGTGTTGATGTTAATATATTCTAGTATGTCTCAGGATATGAAAGTAACACCTGGTGTGCTCTGTTCAAATGCTTCTGTGCTTCAGGAGGAAAGCCAAAGGGGACATGCCACTGAACCTGGAGCATCATTATAAACAGGCTTGTGGGAATAAATGCCCAGGTTTTCTGAGAATAAAACAAAGTAAGAGAATATACATAAATATCTTATTTTTATTTAGACAGTAGGGGGGAGGGAAGAGAGAAAAGACATTAGAGGAGAATTTATGCTGAGAACATAGTGTATATTTTAGCAATACCTAATTCTACATATACAGCCTTTGTCTACACATACGTGCATTTTTATGTTTGCAGTTTGTTAGCTGAGGCAGTAAGCCCAATTAAAGAAAGCCTTTGCTCAGAGGTTTAATTTTGCTGATATCACTAGATTGTCAAAAGGGGGATATTCCTCCTAGAGCTGAACTTGCCAGCATTGAGCTGTATTAAACAATAACGTAAATAAAGAAAATGGACTGAGTTTTATTTCCTTTTCCTCAAAGCAGTCTATCCAATATGCCTGTGAACAACACTCCCCTCTTTATGCATAATTGAGAGCTGGTAACTCGCTTAGCTTATTACATAAATAAGTCTCCAAGAATAACAGGCAGAGCCACTGACCCCTGAGACACATGTTCACACTAAGCCAAGCCGCTGGATTGCTGGAGCTTTGCTATGTGGTATAAACTTAATCAACTTTAGTGAAGAGAGATTTATTTGAATTTCAATACATAAATACAACAAACTTCTTTTATGCCTTTTAAAAAATGGTGGTGGTTGAATCAAAATCTGTATTATATGGCATTTCCTGCTGGTACAAGAATATGTACTGAGTAGCTCCAAATTAATCTAGCTCTAAAATTTCCTCTATTAAACTCATCTTTTAAAACTCCTGGTAGTTGTAGTCTCCATTTATGTGGTAGAAAAGCAGTAAGGTCTGTTCAGATCTCTGCTCTCTGTTATCTTCCATAAACAAAACTGTTTTTCTCCCCGGTCCTCATGTTTACTTCTCCCACATGTTCCCCTATTCTCTCCCCTCACACATATTATTACTGGGATTGGCAAAACCTTTCTAGCAATATCAGCCTCTGGAAACTGGAGCTTGCAACATACACTTATTTACATGCAATACACCCAAGAAATATACATCTTAGGCTCAACAAGAGGTGCTGGGGTTTCAACAGAAGATTTCTGGTGCACAAGGTGAATATAGTAATCTGGAAAGTGTAGCTAATGAATACACAACTGAATGTACTTTGGAACAGTGTGGGAAGAAAGTATAAACAATAAAAGAAATCCCTATGTACAACCATGCTTGTCTGCAAACCACTATGCTAAAAACAGACATGGGCCTGAGAGAAGCAATCCTGAACCTTGGCTTTGGGCTGTTCAGACCTGAGGTTTGGTTTCATGTCCATCTGTAAATAAAATATTAATTACAAAAAGGAAAGTGGGATGTGTTAGGAACATGTTTTACTTACTAGATGCCAGCTCTGTAAAACAGGCGAAAGGGATGGTACAGCACTGCCTAGAAATCACAACAGCTTGTGTTTCTCAGGATTTAACAAAATAAAAGCAGCAGAGGTCAGGAGAAAGGGCCACTGTTAGATGTTTCTAAAGCCTGGTTATTATTTGAATAAACATTTTTATATTCAGTTTACAGCAGTCGCTAAATGATTTTAAAGGTTATTCTAGAGAAGTTTGGCAATGAGAGATCTACTCTTGTCTAAGTCAGGGTGACCTGCATCACACAGGGGATTCACCTAGAGAAGAATGCAGGGACTCCTTCCTGTCTCTACACAATCTCTGATTGTTGGGGCACCTGCTGGGGGAAGGTGATGCGGTCACAGAAGAGTTGCATCATCACTTCCCTCTGGCTATCCTTGTCATGCCATTTTGCTCTTCCCCATCATCGACTTTTATGACTGCTAATCATCTTGGCAACCCCCGTGGAAAGGTCGCTGTGGCAGAGGGGAGGTTGTGATGGATTTCCACTGCCAGAAATATGGGCAGATTAATGCATGGGCCGATGGGGCCTATGCCCAGGGTGTGGGCCCTCCGTCTTGTGGCACTGGGGGTGTGGAGTGGGGCCACCCTTGGCCAGAGGCTAGGTTCCGCTGTCCCGCCCTGACCCTGGGCTGGCCAGTCTGCCCCTCGTGGCAAGGCGGCGGCAGCTGCCATGCAGAACGGCCTCCGCCCCGCTGCCCTGGGGTTCAAAGAGCCAGACCAGCCTCTGGCCCCAGGGCTTTCCACCAGCACCAGACTGCCTGTAAGGGGCAGGGCCGTGGGTGAGGCCCCAGGAGGGCAGGGGCACTGTGAGAGAGGCTCAGGGGGATCCACCTCTGGCCAGAAATCCCTTCTTTAATTTTCAGCTACTGGGACCTTACATAAGTTTTTGTACTGTATGAACAAAGGATAAATCCAGCCACTATGTGTAATGGGCAGTGGCACACAGGATTCTTTAAGACACTTTAACTATCAGCACATTGGTCAATATTCTCCTTCCACATCAATCTCTCCCAGTTTTAAGAGGGCTGCTTGGAGACTTCCACTGCAAACCTTTATCAAACATATATTTGTGCAAATGCAAAAAACTGCCTTGCAAACAAGACGATGATGTGTATATGGGAAATTAATTAATAGGAGAGTGAATTCTGGTGAGTTGGCTCTGAGGTTTATAAGCATATTAAAATTGCTACTACTTCTCTCTTTTGCAATATTTATTTGGCTTTAGTACCAACTAATCGAAACACAATTTAAACTTTTTAAAAACAATTGCAACCAAAACCATACAGCCATACAAGGGTTACAAATAAGCCAGTCCAGCTTGCCACTCCAGCTAAAGATCTTTGCAACAACCTACTCTACAGAACACTGGATCTCCCCCTCCCAGCCCCGCAAATTTATCCTTTTCTTTGAGGAATCATTTTGAGCATTACAAACTGTAGAAGCTATCTGAAGCTCATTTCTCCTGAAGAACATGCTTAAATGGAAAAATTCTCTCTGCTTGATTTACAGTTTGTAAAATACTGTCATATTCCTAGGAGTGTGAAAGCTAAGGCCCCAATCCTTCAGTCACTGCATTGAAACTGTTGCCCCTGCACAGAGCCCCCCTGACATCATGAGACTCTGTATTGGCAGAGTGGTCCATCCATATGTTATACATTACAAGACAAAGCTTTAAGAATCAATTTTCCATGCACTTCCCAGAGTAACATACTTTTTATTAAAGATTTTCTAACCTATTAGGATAGAAATAAGAACTGACTGAAAATCTCCCCAGAACTTTGAACAAAATCCAAATTGAACATTTTCAGCGGGTGGACATAGTAACTTTAAAAAAGAAATATATTTTTTCATCTTTAGCGTACTCCTGTGTGTTCTTTTCCCTTTTTGGAAGAATTGGGTTTGTCAAAGTACCACAGGTGAGCCTGTTCTTCAAGTATTTCCTGGCCAGTGGGAAGCAGTAAATATGAGAAGAGAGAAAAATTGTTCCTGTGAGATTTCCATCATAATTTCACAGACTCAGGGGGTACCCAACCGCCCTGGGAAATGCGTGCATGCAACTCCCATTAATTTCAGTGGCAGGTGTCTGTATGCATCTCCTGGGCCCAAAGCTTCAGATACTTGGGGAAAGATGTAGATAAGGGTTACATAGGCATCTGGCCTTTGAATTTATTTGGCCAAAGAAAACTGAACTGCATACTTTATGCAGTTTATCCATCTATACTCATTGCCTGAATTAAGAAGCCAAATGTATTTATACATTCAGGAGTTAGATTGTGCCTCAATGACAGAAGCATAGAGCTAAACCCTCCAAAAAGACCCTCAGAAGGCACTGTACCTCAGGGAGGGGCAACACAGTTCCCAGTTGTACTGGGCACAGAGAAGTAAATTGTAAAACCCCTTTACTCTCTCCTGTGGCTGGCTAGCATGTGGGAGGGTGTGTGTGTGTGTGTGTGTGTGTGTGTGTGTGTTTGAAGGCCTGACTTCCTCTATTCCATAACAACCCCTTTTTCAGAGAGTTGCTATCAGAGGGGGAACCATTCAGGTGTAGCTTTTGTGTTCCTCCAAGCACAGGAACTGCACTTCTGGCCCTTAATGTAGCCTAAACAAGGAGTGGGGAGTCCTTGATTCCTCCTACACCACTGTTGGGCTAGCCCATAATAAGCTTGTTTTGTTTTCATATCTAGGGCCATGATGAGGGGAATCTGTGTGTTTCATACAACTTCCAAATGAAGTTCTCACTGCTGAGGTAGCGTAATGGTTTCAAAATAATGAACACTAGTAGGAACTGGGAAGTTTCCCTATATGTTCATTTTTTACTTTGCTGATAAGGAGATATGATGTTAAGTGTGCAGCTGGTGGCTCTGCAAAGCATATAGTTGCAAATTGACATAGCTGCATTCTTTAGTTGCTGAGCTGCTAGAAGCTGCACATATGTGTCACTTCCATTATACATGCTGCCTCAGGGGAAAGCCAACTTCTGACAGCTGGGTGAGGAGGGGCCCTGATGTCATCTGCAGAAGCAACCAATAATTTTAAATTCCAAGCTGAGGAAATGGTGGTTAGTATCAACTATTGAGGAGCAAACAATATGAGATAAATTTAGCTGCCACAGGTTGTCAGCTAGTGAAATTCTATCTAAGTAGGACAACTGAACTTATTTGTGCTTTCGTATTTATTTTGAGGATCATGTGGTCTTTTTATCTGTGTCCTTATTGACTTCTTTGCCCTAAGGCATTGTGGCATCTGTCCCAATTCTAGGTCCACAGGATATGTCCTTAAAATTGCTGAGAAGCAAAATTGGATACTGTGGCTCTGCTGAGATTCATACTCCATAGTTCAAAAGTTGACACATTTGGTAAACGTTAAAGCCCTGCCTTCAGGCCCAAAATAACCATATCTAAAATGGCTGTGTTATGCAACAGCTTCATGCCATATTAAGATGATTGACCAAGGTCTTTGGTTTATTTTTTTCTTTTTTAATTGAACTTGTGCCCTCTTAAGGTGTGTCTACACCAGTGACACTCAGACTGAGGCTTGGGTGCCACAAGTGGCTCTTTAATGTGTCTCTGGCAGCTTTGCACAGTAAATGATTTTAAAACACTGTGATATAATAATGAACCAATTGGGATGCTTTTACTATGTTATTAAGCAATTGTAGAATACTTGGTCAGTTGTTTTGCTGTAATGATAATATATATAAAAATGATAAATGAAACAATGAATTCACACTACTGAAGGTCTTATGAGTAATGCTGATAACTAATTTGGCTCCTGAACCACTGAAGACAGGGTCCACACAGTGAATGGCAGCCTATAATAGCAACTCTTGGAGCCTAAGGCTATGTCTACACTGGCAAGTTAGTTCAAATTAAGGAGGCTTAATTCGAACTAACTAAAGCCATGGCTACACTAGGCTTTAGTTAGTTTGAATTAAGGGCTTCCTTAATTCGAACTAATAAGTTTGAATAGGGCTTCAGAAGTAAGGCTTTAATTCGAACTAACTAGTTCGAATTAGCCAATGCGGCCATGTTAATTTGAACAAATTTCTTAGTTCGAACTAACCGGCCATTGAAATGAATGGGGATCGCTAATTTGAACTAAACAAATGCTATGAATGGCACTTGCTTAGTTCGAACTAACTTTTTCTAGTTTGAATTAAGCTAATTCAAACTAACTAAAATTAGTTCGAGTTAGTTAGTTCGAACTAACTAATTCAAACTAATTTTTGCAAATGTAGACATAGCCTAAGACTTTGACTTGTGTGGCTAGAGCTACCACTCAAAAAAGCTGCTACAGCTTGGGTTGGAACTCAGGTTTTGAATCTCTGAGACTCAGGCTATGTACACACGATAAGATTACAGCGCGACAAGGCAATCGCGCTTTAAAAATCACGTGACCTTTTTTGTGGGAGAGCGCGTACACACGTCGCTCCTTGCAACGCAACACACCTCTTTACAATGTCGCGGTGTAGCGCAATGAATTCTGGGTATCTATCCCATAGTTCAATTTTCCCTGAATCAGTGCTTGGAATCCTGGGATGAAGGAAAGGAACGCAAAGCGCCATGGGTAAATTCTCAGTTTCCCGTGGTGCACTGTGTTCCCCTGGCATCTTCCTCATTGCTAATAGCAACTTGTGCCTATTTTCAACAGTGCAGTGCCGCACTACTTGCGAGCAATCACAATTGCAACAGCATGGATCTTGCTCTAATGTCCACTGTCGCCTTCAGGATTCTAAATACATCTCGGCTAGTTACTCAGTACGCAATGAGTTCCGAATCAGATGAGGATGCTGAGGAGCAGGGGCTGCTCGATGCCCTGCAGAGCAACAGCACCGCATTGCTCAGCTCCTTTATAGATCATCTGCACACGGGGGCACAGCCGTTTCTGGTCTCAAGAGACGAGCACCAAGTGGTGGGATCGCATTGTTATGCAGCTGTGGGATGACGAGCAGTGGGTACAGAACTTTCGAATGCAGAAAGCAACCTTTCTGGAACTATGCTCAGAGTTGGCCCCTGCCCTGCGACGTAAGGACACCAACATGAGGTCCACCCTAACCGTGGAGAAGTATGTTGCAATAGTTGTCTGGAAGATGGTGACTCCTGACTGCTACAGGTCGGTTGCAAACCAGTTTGGAGTCGGGAGGTCCACCGTCGGATTAGCCCTCTCACAAGTGTGCCGAGCCATCAATCGCGTTCTACTACGGAGGACGGTGACATTAGGCAATGTTCGTGAGATTGTTGATGGCTTTGCTGCCATGGGATTCCCTAACTGCGGGGGAGCAATAGACGGCACACATATCCCGATTTTGGTACCAGACCATCTCGCGACTGAGTACATCAACAGGAAGGGCTACTTCTCCATGGTGCTGCAAGCCCTTGTGGATCACAGGGGGCGTTTTACAGACATCAATGCTGGGTGGTCGGGAAAGGTGCATGATGCCCGCATTTTCAGGAACACTGGTCTGTACCAGAAGCTGCAAGGGGCTACCTTCTTCCCAGATCAAAAAATTACTGTGGGGGATGTGGAGATGCCCACAGTCATCCTAGGAGACCCAGCATACCCACTGATGCCATGGCCCATGAAGCCATATACTGGGAACTTAGATCGCAGCAAGGAGCGGTTCAATTACAGATTGAGCCGGTGCAGAATGACTGTAGAATGTGCATTTGGCTGTTTAAAAGGGTGCTGGCGCTGTTTGTATGGGAGGCTGGACTTGAACGAGGACAACATCCCTGCTGTAATTTTGGCGTGCTGTGTCCTTCATAACCTTTGTGAAAATAGGGGAGAAAAGTTTCCCCGGGGTGGGCTATGGAGGCAGAGCCCCTCGAGGAAGCATACGAACAGCCAGCCACTAGGATTATTAGGGGGGGGGGGCCAACAAGGAGCTGCTCGCATAAGGGAGGCACTCAGGGAGCATTTCAATGATGCCCTCCCATAGTTCACTTTAAGGATGCATCAAGTGCACCTTATGAGATTTTCACTGTGTACAAATAAAGCCACTCTTCAAAATTTTTGTTACTGTTTTTATTAAGAGATGAAAGAGGGGGTGGGGGGGGGAAGGTGTTACAGGTGGGTGTAGCTGTGGGTCTCTAAAAAGTAGCTCTGTGAGGGACTGGCTGTTGCAGTATACCAGGGGGGCGGGTGGGCTTCAAAGAAATGCTTTGAAGGACTACGGGGTGTGGGAGGCAGACACGGCTGAACTGTCTGGAGTGGAGCCCGTACATTAATTGCCTGGGTCTGCAAAGCAATCATGCTCTTGAGCAGTTCTGTTTGCTCCTTCATGACGCTTATCAGTTCATCCCCGCATTTCTGCCTCCTCTGTTGGGATTCCTCTCTCCAGGCTCGATTCTCCCTCACAGCTGCCTCTGTTGCTTTAATCAGCTCTTGAAACATATCCTCCCTGTTTCTTCGAGCATGCTGCTGAATGTTTCTCATGCGGTCAGCTGGGGTAGACACCAGCCTTGTGAAGGTCGAATCTATTAAAAAAATAATAAAATAAAGCTATTGTTAACACATAGCATAGATAACCAACGTAACCTTCCAGTAGCACATTCCATTGGAAGGTACAGGGCGGTCTACATCCTATGGTTAACTGAAGCGGACAAGGTACGTAGGTTTTCCATCTGTCCCATGAAGGCACCCGTTTTGAAAGGGAGCTGGGTAAGGGTTGTCTGGAAGGCAGGGGTTAAAGTAAGGGGGGATGCACCAGAACGCAGTTCCAGGGCCCATAAATTTGAGGGACCAGACTTCCGGGGCCCCTAAAAATAGAAAAATCCGGCGGAACGCATGTTCCACTCTGCCCTGGCTGCTGGCAGGTCCTACGCCCCACCATTGTTAATCACAATTCTCCTTGTGTTATGCAGTGTTTGCTAGTTTGTGACAATAATTGCTATAGATATAAGTGCCATATAAAAATAAATATATTTTTATGGAGTGATAACTGATGTATGTGGCGCTGAGAAATGGTTGCAAATGCTTACCTGCACATGCATGAAGGGGGCCCAGACAATACGGGAAGGGAGCCTGGAGATTAGGAGGGTTCCGGACCCCATCAAATTATACTTTAGCCACTGCTGGAGGGCTAAACTCATACAGTGCAGTCCTATTAGTAACATAACTGGGGGCTAACATTCTGCACAGAGAACACAGATGGAACCCGATATCTCTCTCCTCAGAGTGCCCCTGCTAGCTAGAATACATATCTTACATGCCACTGGATGCAAGCCAGGACCATACGCTGCCGGATTGTGTGCTGCCATGGTTCCCAGTGCTGTGCTTTACAGCTGGCAAGGCCAAGTATCCTTATACGGGAGCGGAGACACATACGCTCTCCCATCTAACCTGTGTAGGAGGCTCTGGAGGTACATCGAGGAAACCTTTAGTGAGCTAAATGCAGATGATTTTTTGACAATTACTACTTGTATTGATGTACTTCTAATGAATGCAGACTAAAGAGCGTGCACAGTGGGCACCGATACAGCAAGCACCCTTGCCCCGGACAATGATATTTTAGCAGAAGCCATAGCTCTACAAAAGAGAAACTTACCTGAACCCCCTCTGCCGCCTCAGAGGACGAACTGCAATTAATGTCTTGGGTGGACGTCTCAGCGGGAGTGTAGAAGAGCTCCTGGCTACACGCTGTTGCGCTCTCCTCCAGGTCATCCTCCATCTCCACTTCCTCATCGATCACATCCTCATTCTGCTCTGCTCTGGCATTCTTTGGATGAGGGGGCACCGATGTGTCCACAGGACTTTTTGCAGTGGTTGTGGGGTCCCCACTGAGGGTGGCTTCGATCTCCTTGTAGTACCTGCATGTAGCAGGCGCTGATCCCAAACAGCGGTTTGTCGCCTTCGCTCGGTGATAGCTTATTCTTAGCTCCTTCATCTTCGATCTGCACTGCACAGTGTCTCTATCATAGCCTCTCTCTGACATGGCCCGAGAAATTATGCCATATGTATCGAAATTTTGGCTGCTGTCGTGTAGCTGCGCCTGCACAGCAGACTCTCCCCAGATGCTGATCAGGTCCAGCACCTCAGCCGTGCTCCAAATGGCTGCACGTCTGCCACGTTGGGCCGCCATTGCTAGTGAAGATCAGACCTGCACTCCACTCCATGAGCAAGAGAACAGGAAGTGACAACAGAGGAGAAATTTAAAAATTCCGGGAATCGAAACAGGGCGGGGACTGTTTCATTACGGCCACAGAGCGCGGGTGGGGGGAAGACCAGAGAGGATGACTTCGGAATGCTGGGACATTTCCAGAGGCCAATCATTGTGCGGTAAGCGTACACATGAGTCAAAAGACGCAACAGCTATTCTGCGTTAACTGCTACCACCTTCGTCAAGGTTGTTTTTCTGTTGCAGTACAATAGGGCTGTTGACGTGCAACATCCCTATTGCACATGTGTACGCTGTTGTTGTTATCGCGCGGTAATGACCGTTAATGCGTGATAAAGTGATCATATGTACATGGCCTCAGTGAGGCTCGCTGTGTATATGTACCCTTCTTTTATTCTTACAGTGTATTTAAAAGACATGGGCGGGGGATTGTTGGTTTCAGGTTTTTAAATTGCTTTTGTCCCTTTGATTTGTGTTTTATTTGGTTTTTAACTTTAAACATACCAAGTCTGACTTACCCTTCTTTCGCTCAAAGCATGCATTCTGTGGGTTTTAATAACTTAACTGAAGAGGCCTGGTTGTTAAATCTTTAACAAAGACCTCCTTTGTCCAAAATGGCAGTCACTGAAATTGCATATTAGCAACAACAACAACAAACCAAACAAATTAATTCACCACCCTCAATTTTATAGTGAGACTGAAATTCTTTTCCTTTCTTGGTTGCTCAGCTATCACTCTCCTGACTCTCGTAATGAGATCATTTCACTGATTCTCTAGCCATATCAACTGTGTCTACATAGATGATTTTCTCAGATTTTTCTACCATCGCCCTAACATCATTACAGCTCTACCAGTGCTTTGGTGTGAGCTCTCGGTAGATCAGATCCAGACTTTTACTTCTGTACCATCTAGATCTTCTTTTACAGATCTTTTCAATGCCATTTCAGAACACCACTTTCTTTCCTTCATCTGAATGAGGTTTTTTGGAATGAAGAGTCTTGTGAAGACTCTCTAGTCCATTTTGATAAAATGTCTAAATTAAAATTCAATGAAAACTAATAACATTGCAAAATTCTGCTTGATAGGTATGCCTTACTTGACAGACCCATGTAGGATGAAACTAGCCTGTGATAACTCAAATAAAAATATTTGGGGTTTTTTTTAACTAAATTCAAACATTTTGTGTCATCATTTTGACTTCAATCTGTTTACCTGCATTGGGTAACTCGTGTCCACTCTACTCTATGGGTTGGGCTTCAGGACTGGACTAAATTTCCCATCATGTGCTATGGTCTTGCCATAGACTCATAGGGTGCGTCTACACTGGCAACTTAGGTCAACTTAAGGCCGCTTAAGTCGACCTACACAAAGCCGCATCCACACTGGGCTTTTATTAAGTCGACTTAAGCGCTTCCCTAGGCAGTGGCTCTCTTTTGCTCCCCTCCCTCTGGCCCTATCAAGGACCAGCATCTATAGACTTCGGTGCAATGCTTTGCCTTGCTCCCTCCTGCAGCCAGGTGCAGAGGAGTGCTGATCTTCTATTATCTTGGCTGCAGCAAGGAGATGGTACTGACCTTTTAGCCCCACAGAAACGTACTCTGTCTGGCTCCTTAGGCTGTGATTCCCTTCTGCAGCCAGTAGGATGAGAGCTGCAGGCCACTTTGAAAGTCCCTATGGCTATGTCTACACTAGGGAATTAAGGTCGACTTTAAAAAGGTCGACTTTAATAAGTCAACTTTAAGTCGACCTTATTAAGTCGACTTAGAGAGTCCACACTGGACTCCTAAGTTGACTTAAAGGGGCCCTTACTAAATCAACTTATAAAGTCCACACTGGACTCTCTAAGTTGACTTGTTTGCTCCAGGGAGAGCCAGCCCCACATGGGGCTGGCTCTCCCCGGAGCAGCAAGCCCCTGAGCGATCCAGGGGAGAAGAGAGCGAGGAGCTCCCTTCTGCCCTGGACCACTTGGCTCCCTTCTACTCGGGACTTCCCACATCCCGGGCAGAAGGGAATCCTCCTAGCCTGGACCACTGGG
>ML685840.1:13758484-13773845 GCA_007922175.1 Pelusios castaneus | reverse complement strand
GGCTGGGACCCGCGCTTCAGCTGCTCAGCAGCGGGCAGCTGGAGCAGGGATCCCAGCAAGAAGGGACCTCAGGGCTCCCTTCTCACCGGGACCACTCATGTCCCGGTGAGAAGGAAGCCCCGCGGCAGCCGGAGCGCGGGTCTCAGGGACAAGGGAGCCCCACGGTCCTGACCAGGAGGGAGTGCGGGAGACCGTGCTCCCTCCTGGCTGTGACTGCTCGGTCTGGCCAGGAGGAAGCCCGGGGCTCCCTTGGCCAGCACCGCGCTCCAGCTGTCTCTCTAGACAGCTGGAGCCGGCGGGGGCCACGCCGCGCTCCAGCTGTCCCTTTAAACAAGGGCTTCCTTAATTCGAACTAATAAATTGAAATAGGGCTTCAGAAATAAGGCTTTAATTCAAACTAACTAGTTCAAATTAGCCAATGTGGCCATGTTAATTCGAACTAATTTCTTAGTTCAAAGTAACCAGCCATTGAAATGAATGGGGATCGCTAATTCGAACTAAGCAAGCTAATTCAAACTAACTAAAATTAGTTTGAATTACTTAGTTCAAACTAACTAATTTGAACTAATTTTAGCAAGTGTAGACATAACCCTTGTGTCTTACATAAAACACTCCTGTTAATACACCACAGTGATAGTAGCCTCTTTTGCAACAGTATGTCACTGGTGAGTCATTTAATTGAATTCAGACTAATTCTTGAATTTGTCAAGGTCTTTTTGAATTCTAATCTTCCCATCCAAAGTTCTTGCAACCCCTCTGAGCTTAGTGTCATCTAAGCAAACCCTCCACTCCATCGTCCCAGTCATTAATGAAAACACTGAATAACACCAGACCCAAAATTGACCCTTGGGGGATCCCACTTTTTTTAGTTATTTTGCGTGTTCAGGTTTGTTTGATTTTTTGAGTGGGGTTGTTGTTTTTGTTTGTATGGTCTGATCATTTTTAAGCTATATTTAAATGCCAATATTTTAAAATGCAGTGTGTTTCAAATACAAGATATGTCAGGTGATAATCAGAGTACAAATGAATCATAGCATTAGACTCCAGTATATATTAACACCGTTTCTATATAGCACGTTACACACCTTTTTTAGACACTCACTTGTAACCATAGACAGTGCAGTGGAGAATAAATGTTCAGAAACTAGAGACAGCCTTTGTTTAAATTTGTGGTTAAATGAAGAAAGGCAGAAGAAAAGTAGAAGAAAATTTTATAGCAGAAAACAGATGATTCTGCTAGGAATCATACCAAATATTGTTATGCTTTGACATAATCAAAATAGGCTGTGCTCTTATTTTCTTGTTTACAGTTTGTAATGCCTATAACTACATACAGTATGGTATTACAATGTTGCCTGATAGTGGGATTGCACAGAATGTGAGTCAGTGCAGAAACTGGCCCAAACTCTATGAATTATATGTACTTGGGATGTTTATTTGATCAGAACAACCTACAATATTTGCAGTGAGGGAAAATTAGACTTCATAATTCTTATCTCTTACTTTCTGAAAGCCCTTAAAGTATCCTGTCAAATCTGGATGTTTTTTAAAAAATGCAAAGGAATCATTAAAATAGGCTCCACAGCAGTGATTGCAATACACATGGAAACCTGTGTGAGAATGTGAAATTATACTATATGTTTCATAAAACATACCAGTGTGTAAGGTATTCTGTAAAGAAACTAAAGCCAGATGAAAGATGGAGCTAGAATATTGCACAAAGGGCAAAATTATTTCACTCCCACTATCTCTGTTTGTGTAGTAATAACAATACCTAGCTCTTATCTAGTGCTTTACAAAGGGCGTTTTACAAAGGAGGTCAGTGTAATTCTCCCCACTTTAGAGATGGGGGAACTGAGGCACAGAACATGCAGGTGCCTTGGCTGGGGCCACAGGCAGTTTCAGGAATAAAACCCAGAACTCTAGAGCCCAGTGGTCTATCCATGGGGTCACAGTGCCTCCCAAACAAGCACTTGCTGTGAGCAGTGTTCAAAGTTGTACAGGGAAACCCCGTTGGATTTCGAGTCTAATGCCTTACCATACAGCCATCACAGCTTGGTACGCTAGATGCAAAGGAGAGTGTAGAGAAATACTAGTGTACTCAGGTAGGAGAGAGGCCCAGGGCTAGATTAATGCAGGGGCTATAGGGGCTATAGTGGCTGAAGGCCTAAAGGTGAGGCCCCAGGCTCAAGCCCCAAGGCCCCTCCCTGATCCATCCCCCCGAGCAGGGCTTGGGGGTGGGTTCTGCCCTGCTGGCACTGAAGGGGTGGGACCCTGGGCCAGAGGCTGGGCTCTGTGCTCTGGCCCTGCTCCTGGGCCAGCTCTAGGGGTAGGGTGGGCCAGCACCTGCTAGTCTTCGCTTTGCTCCAGGGGCAGGGCCAGCTGGCACCTGTTGTGGTCAGCCTCCAGCATGGCCTTCCAGGGCCTGTGGCCTTGGGAGGCTGCACCGGAGGCTGCACCGTACGCCAGTCAGCCCCACCCCCAGCAGAACAGCCAGACCAGGGCTGGGGGATGTATCGCGGAGAGCGGCCTCTGGCTCCAGGGCCACCCCAATGCCGTCTACCCACAGGCCACTGCAGTGTGGGGCTTGGGCCCCAGACAGGGGGCCCACAGTGGTGGGCAGCCCAGGACCCCAAGACTCCTTTATTTGGTTCTGGAGAGACCTAAATATTCTGATTTTAGAGGAGAGAAAATAATTAGCATTAGCTGCAGAGGAGACATTTGAGGGCAAGAATGAGCAGGGCCACTATGTCGCCATCCCCTATGATGTCTGCAATGAGATAAGAAAATGTTACTCCTTTTTAAGGATGTAATAGATTTTCCTTTGTACTGTGCTCAGCCCTGCACCCATGAGGCATTTTGACTTTGAAAGACATCTTTCCTCCTAATCAGGCCATTCCAGCAATGTGCCTCTTCCCCTCCCCTAAAGCTGTTCAGATTTCTAGGAGGCATAACTGAGCCGCGACGGCCTTAAAACTCTCATGGTTTATGTGAAAAATACATCTTTATTGCTTTACAAATTCATTATAATAAGAGACTCGTTTTTACATTGAAGGGTATGCTGATTATTGTCCTGTGGTTTTCAATTAATATGTTCACAGCTAACAGTTTTTAAGTACAGTGAATCATGTAAATTTCCATATCACAGCAGCTAATTTATTTGTTTATTGGGGAATAGCAAGCACCACATGAATCTGTTTTGAAATCACTTCCAAGCCAGGCAGACAATTTTGGTAGTAACAGGGCGGGAGGAGGAGGAGTGAGAGGAGGTGGGTGTTGGGTGGAGTGAGTACGATATAACAAAGACTTTAGAAATCTCTTTCTGTTCTGCAAAGTGTGGTTTGTCTAATGTCAAATGGGAACTTGAAATGGTCAAGGTCAAAAATCAGTTGTCAGTGGGCCCAAATCCTGAAGTCCTTTCTCAGGCACAACTCTCAGTGTGTTTAGGATTTCTAGACAGATTCAGTGTTCATGTATCCCCAGGGCCTGCAGCAGAGCCAACTCGGGCAAGCTAATGAGTACAGCTGGGGTGTAGCAGGTTCCCTGACTGGCTATATCCCTGACTGAACATAAAGAGTCAGCAGACAGTTGTTAAACCCAGCAGTTCGGCAGCTGCTCAAAGCATTCACCTACAGATGCTTGTTCCCAGTCCAGCTCCTACCTCGGCCCGTGTCCTGCTCTTGCCTTGCCCCACTCCAGCTAATCCTGTCCTGGCCTCTGGCTCCAATTCCTGACTTTGGCTCAGGGGTGTAGCAGTGGGTGGAGCTGGGGCCCACCCAGCTGAAGATCAAGCCCATCCACCACAGTACCTGGCCGTGATGCGCATTTCTTTGCTGCAGCTGTGTGGCCCAACCAGCAACCATTGGCCACAGCCACAAGTGGAACAGAGGCACCAGCACTACTCCACTTGCAGCCATGGCCAGAAGCTACTTGCCGGGACCCTCAGCCACTGACCGGGCCCCGCAGCCAAGTTCACAAGTGAGGCAGTTCCAGCACCTCTGCTTCACTCACATCCACAATTGTGGTCGCGGCTGCCGTCTAACAGCCAGGCCCTGCAATATTGGTGGAGATATTCAGGCTGCTTCTGGGTACTACAGTGGGTGGGCCTTATCTTAGCTTCCGGTCATGTGACCAGAAGCTGCCTGGCCCACCTACAGAGTCAGGGGCCAAGCCAGAAAACCCCGCCTGGCTATGCCCCTGGTTTGGCTCTGACCTTTGGCTCTGGCATCTGGCCTCTGACTCTGGTTCTGTCCCTGGGCTCCAATTCCTGACTACCAACTCCTGCCATAACCTCTAGACTTTACTCCTGCTCCAACCACTAGGCATGATGACCCATGTTCTGGTCACTGACAGTTTGAGCAGCTCCAACATACAATAAGGGAACTAGACCTGATATGGCAAGCAAAGACTGATAGCTCTCTGAAAGAGATAGCGTGAGTCCTACAGATTTTGCAGAACCAGGTCACCTACAGGCACACTCAAGTCTGGCAAGCTCAAGTTGCACCACCTTCAGCTCTGAGCCTCACTCCTTGCAAGCTTAAGCTTCCCCTACCTGAAAGTTCAATGGCAACAGTGACAAAGATAATGTGTTCCTAAATTAGCATCAGTTCCTATTTCTACTATGCCTACAGTTGTACTTCCATTGACCAACCTGAAGTGGGATTGATTATCAATCTGCTTACTGAGCAGGCCCTGACTTGGGTATCTTCTCTCCTGGAAAAATCAAACCCACTTCTGGTACAATTTGAGTGCTTTATTCAAGCTATGGCAGTAATCTTCCATGACCCAAGCTGCGAACATGCAGCCAAAGCTGGGCCTCCAATGCTGTGTTAGGGACACTGGCCAGTTGCTGAATATGCAGTGGTGTTCCAGTCTTTGGCAGTATACACTGCGTGGAATGAGGCCACCTAGCATTATCATTTTTAGCTTGGTGCAACAACAATATTAAAGGTGAACTGGTACAAGTGGACTTCCCATCTGGCCTGGTTGCCTCAAGCTACTTGTGCATCAAGATCAATGAACTCTTGAGCAAACCCCACTAAGAAAAAAGATAGTTGTTCTGGCTCTCGCCAGCCCTGTGTATACCGGCCCCCAACACCAATCCCTTCTTTGTCATCTAAATGCATGCAAGTCAATCAGGTCCTAGAGAAGAATCAATCCCAAGCATTGTGCCTATGCCAATACTGTGGGAAACTAGGACAATTTACATCAAGCTGCCCTGCCAAGGTTTGTGCCCTAGTCAGAAAATGTCAATAAGGGGGCCCAGGCTGGGTTGGCCCCCTTCCCCTTTTCCCAACAGCCCATACCAACTCTTGTCCACCTTTAGCTTTATGATTGCTAATCAGCATCCATCATATCTCCAACTCCCTTTCTGATTACAGCATCCTGTGATGTCTTACATCAATCTAGAAAAAGGGTTGGTGTCTTAGGCAATTTTCTGGACTCACAATGGATCTGTCTAAGGGAGTAGCAATATTGAATTGGGCCATGTTCAAGGATATACACAGGGTGTAGCAGGATGCTGGGTTCCCCAATTTCTACAAGCAATTTATTAAAAGATTCTTTAAACCCATAACAGCACTCCTGGAAACAGAGGCTTAATTCTCCATGTCCATGGAGACTTAGTCAATCTTTGATTTGGTAGGAATTTCTCAGACTCCTTGACGTCAAGCCACTACCTTATCTGTCTAACATCTGCAGACTAATTTGCAAACAGAGAAAGTCAATCAAATCTTGGAACAGTACTGCTGCTGTTTTTTGAGATACCACCAGAAGATACCACCCCTGCTGTGCTTGCAGTCTACCAAAAAAGAGTGTAAACATCATGCAGACCAAACCTTGTCAAGCTAACCTCAGTATGGCCATAGGGGACATGGTGCGGCTTTCTGCCTAGAACCTTAAATCAAGTTGCTCGTTTGCCAAACTAGACTACTAATACATTTCTCTCTCAAGATTCTAGAATGAGTGAACCCAATGGCTGTCACATGATGCCTCTGAGTTCCTGAAGACCCTCCCCATCTTTCACATCTCTCTTTAAAAACCCAACACTCAGAACTCGTATTCAAACTTCTGCAGTATGGCAATTACCACCCATAATAGTCAATGGACAGGAGGAGTACTTGGTCCACCAAATCCTCAACTCTCAGTGAGTTAAGAAAAGGGTCCAGTATCTGGTGGACTGGGAGGGCTATGGATTAGATAAGTGGTCTTGGGAACCAATAGAGAAGATTCACACCCCAGACCAGTTGCAAGAGTTCCATCAGAAGTACCCCAAGAAACCAAACCTCAATGCCCCTAGGAGGAAACTTTCTTGGAGGATTCAGTCAGGAAGTAGTGCCTGGAGCAGAGGCAGTCTCCAGGCAACATAATCAGTGCAGCTGGCCTGTAGTAGGCTGCCTGACTGATTAAACTGCTTGATTGGAAGAGTCATAAGAATGGCTGTTAAGGCCAGCAGAAGCAGCAGCAATTCAGTGGGTGCTCAAAGTATTAACATACAGATGTCATAGCTCCATGCCCGCCTTGGACCTAGCCCTCCTCCTGCCTTGCCTCACTCCAGATATCCTGGTCCTGACCCATGGCTCTGATTTCTGACCTTGTCTCTGAGTCCAGGCTCCAGTTACTGACTCCTGCTCGAATCACTTGTCACAACCATTCAAATCTTGGTCACTGACAGAAAGGTCAGAATCCAAATGTTTGTATAGGTGCTAATTATTTGTGTATATTTCCAGCTTTTGTTCCCTAGACAATGTTCAGTGTTCACTGCAAATACGAGGATAACTGAGTTACAAGCTGGATTTATACACTATTTTCAGCTAGACCAGGCAGTGGTTCTCTACTGTGCCAGATTTCAATTTCAAAACTTTCTGATGGACATACAGGATGTGATCTTGCTCTTTCTCTCAGCTTTTTCACATATACATTGGGACTTAGTTATGATTCTTTAAGCTACATCAGAACTGAGGGACAGCTGAGGAAGTAGAACTAGAGTGGTGTGGCAAGAGCATACACAGTACACCAAGAATGGTGGCAAGAGCATTATTCATGTAGAGATCAGGAACAGGCATAATAGTTGCACTGAACTCTTTGAGGAGTGTCCTTTGCTACATGTTAAGTGGACCTCAAGTAGTGCGTAGGACTCATTCTGGTCCTCTGCATAAGGGGGACTTTAACTCACTGCAGAAACATAGGCATTACTGCATTCCTCTGCGGCTGCTGCTGTGCTAGTGGCACACTTCTTGTGCTGAAGAAGCTGGTAGACGTCATGGCTCTTCTGACAAGGGAGAACTGTATGGGGAAAGGACTCTGTGCACTCTTTCCTCACCTTTCAGTGCAACCAGGTGAAGGCAACTATAATTTGAGATACTTTTCTTTTTAAAACAAGGCTAACAAGTGTACTAGACAGTCCCCAAACCTATTGGTATTGGTTAACGCTCTGCAATGTAACCTTATTTTGAATTCATTTGTTCACGCAAATTGTATTCCCCAAATGCTTTACCAAATCAAATAATGCAGCTGCATATTTAAAACAATTTACCTGTGCCTCTGTTATAATTTAAGCAGCATGTGTAGGGGAGTAAAAGACATGTTCTCAGGTGATGTCTGAAAATAGAGGAAGAGTCATTGGCTATGTCTACACTAGAAAAAGTTAGGTTGCCTTTGTTAAATTGACTTAATAAGGTCGACTTTAAGTCGACTAAAAGATGACCTTATTAAGTCGACTTAACAAAGTGGACTAAGTCGACTTAACTTTAAGTTGACTTAGTCCACTTTGTTAAGTTGACCTAACCACCCTTAAGTTGACTTAATAAAGTTGATTTAAGGGTTACTCCATGTCTACACTGTCCTTAAATTGACTTAAGGAGTCTACTTAAGGCTTAAGTCGACCTAATGGGTGGTTCTTATTAAATTGATTTAAGCTTTCATTAAGTCGACTTAAGGAATTTCTGGTGTATACAGGGAGTAATTTAGGTCAACTTAAGCCTCCTTAAATCGACCTAAACTGCTGGTGTAGATATACCCATGGAATATAATCTAAAAACAATTAATCTGAAGAAAACCTCTGTTACCTTTCTAAGTGTAAAGGAGTATTTTTTTTCCTATGCAATAAGTGACCATCAGATGAAGATGATGAAATGGCATGATTCCTTGCTATTCAAAGAAATTGTGTGAGATTTGATGGCTACTTTTACAAGCCATAAAATCCCTATGGTTAATACGGAGTTTTTCTGACATTTCACTGTTGTCATCACTGCCTCCCATGTTTGGTCTATTTGTCTTCTTTTGAGTCTGTTTTATTTTTCCTTTTTCTCTGCATTGGAAAAAAAAGTGAGGAAAAAAAGATGAACTTATTTAAATCACTGTGGATACAAAAATAGTTGAATAAGATCTTTAAAAGTGGTTTTTAATTTACTTTCCCATGCGATAAAGTTCAGATGTTTCAGCAATTGACTTAGTGTGGGTGAAGCCTGAGATTATTGAAAGACAAGATGCACAATTTCTACAAAGGTAGAAATTTTAAACTTTTTTTCCACATTTGGTGGATTTTACTTATTCAAAAGCAGTGTGTCCTGGTATATGACATGTATCTAGATTTTGTAAATTATGTTGCTTTAGACCAAAAAGGAACTTGAACAGCTAACATTTTAAAATAGTCATTTGTAATCTCTTGCATACACTGCATCTATTCTGAAAATAATTTCACATTCAATAAGGAAAAAAGTTGGGCATATTTTACTCCCAGTTATTCTGATGTGAATTCCATGATCATAATATGGTCGCACAAATGGTTCAGGAAGCAAAATTTGACCCTGTATATATTTCATATTATGGGTGAGTGTATGGTTCTGATCAGAACTAAAAAGTTCATTATCAGAAAGTTTTTTCTTATTTCCCTTCTTCTTCAAAAGATCTGATTGAACTGGTGGGAAGAAACAAATCCAATAAATTACTATTTGGAGTCTGATCCAAAACCTATTAAAGTCAATGGAAATATTCTTATTAATGTCAGTGGACTTTGAATCAAGCTCTTGGTTTGTTGACTAGCAAAAATGTTTAGAAAAGTATTGCTGAAAGAAATTATCTTTGACTATCTTCAATGCTGACTAGCCAATTGGCTATACACTGGGATGGAAGTAGGGATAACAGGGAAGTTGGGGGGAAGGGAAAAGAGAATGAAACAATGAGAGCGGAGAGAAATGCAGGGAATGGATAGTGAGTAATTGAGAAGGAGAATAAAATTAAAGGGAAGTGTTTAAGAAAGAAAGAAAGAAAGAAAGAAAGAAAGAAAGAAAGAAAGAAAGGGATAGAGATCTATGTGCAGAACAACAGAGAAAAGGAAACAAGTGAAACAAAGCGATAAGTAGAAGAAACAAACAAGAATAAGAGTGAATGCTGGAATGTTTAAAAACGAGAGATGAAATCAAAAGAGGAGGAAAGATGACAAAGGCTTGAGAGATTCTACAAAGAGAAATGCAAGAAATAAGGATAAGCAAAACAGCAGAGAGATGAGAGAGATTAAAAGAGCAAGGGTGCAGCACAGACTAAATGAGAAACAAATGTTAGTATAACAATGATTTTAAAACATGAGAAACTGCAACAGGAAAATATTGTGAAGGGGGCATTAGTTTCATTTGCTGGTTGTGGAAATTTATTTTTCATATGCTAGGAAGTGTTCCTTTTATCAAAACAAACAAGGAGTCCTGTGGCACTTTTAAAGACTAACACATTTATTTATCACATGAGCTTTCATGGGAGAAAAATCCCACTTTGTCAAACGCTTTATAGTGAGGGAGCTTAAAGAATGGGAGGAAAATAAATGCAGGGAAGTGTAAGTCATAGGATCAGGTCAGGTTGTAACAGCAAATCAGAGCCGTTGTTAAGATTCAAACACTGGGGAACAGCATATAGAGGAAGGTGAGGTCAAATCACCTGTTGTATTGAGAAAAAAATCCGTAGTCCTTGTTTAACCCTGAGGAAACAGAATCAAATCTACATATAATTTACATATAATTTACAGACCTCTCCTCACTTACAGAGAGCCCTGCAACCTTAAATAGATACTCAACAGCAACTACACACCAAACAACAGAAACATTAAAACAGACACATATACCTGCAACAAACCATGTTGCCAATTTTGCCCACATATTTGCGCAAAGGACACTATCACAGGACCTAAACCAAGCCAGCTCATTCACGTACTTGTCCACCAATGTGATTTATGCCATCAGAAATGCCCCTCCACCCTATATATTGGACAAACAGGACAGTGTCTGCACAAAAGAATAAATGGACACATCTAACATCAGAAATCACAACATTCACCTCATTTTAATTGGCACTAGTGCTAAAGTCGACTTTATTAAGTCAACTTAAGCCAGTGGAGATGCAGAGTAGTGCCTAGTTGGACCTTTTAAAGTCGACTTAAAACATTAAGTTGACTTGTTAAGGCCAAAAAGGTGCCATGTCTACATTGAAAAGTTAAGTTGATTTTTGTTAAGTTAACTTAATAAGGTCGACTTTAAGTCGACTTCAAGTTGACCTTATTAAGTTGACTTCATAAAGTCGACCTAACTTTTCAAGTGTAGACATAGCCTAAAAGTGCCACAGGACTCCTTGTTTGTTTTGCTGAAGTAGGCTAACATGGCTACTCCTTTGGTCCTTTCTTCAAAAAAGCCATCTCAAAATTCTAGACTGGCTCAGTATCCTGGAAATAAGGGCTAAAACTCTGTGTATTCTTTTATACTTTTGTAGAAGTATATGCCTAGTATGTGCATTTTTTTTTACTTTCTTCCTCTCTTTTCAGTTTTCCCATGGTCTGTGGCATTTGCTAGGAGTTAGGGAATGGTCAGAATTCTTCCCATGAATGGGGGTGTTGTGGGTTGGTTCAGTATCTTGGTGTGCAGTTCAGTCATTTGATTAAGTCTGATACAGGGTTTGTCAATGGGGGAAAGGAGGGATGTGACCTCGATTGGTAACAGCAAATCAGGATAGGCACTAGCACAGATTAATGGTGGATGGAAGTTGCACCGATGCATCCTGAGACTCAGATCAGAAACTTCATGGTCCAAAGGCAGTAGTTCCATCGAGTAAACCACAAGGGATTTTCCCATTGCTTGAGTCAGTGGGAGCAATGCTAAGCTTTTCTCAGCTAGATGTCATTTTATCACTGTTAGTTTAGTGCACACTGTTGACTCCATGCTGTTTTTCAGGAGGAGATATTTTTTTCCAGACAGTATTTTAGTGACACTAGGTATATCAGTTATACAGCCGCGCCCATCTTGATTTAAGCAAGAGCATACTGTTCCAACATAAGGAAAACAACTCTAGATGAGGATACAGATCTGCAGGAGCAAAACCCATTCTAGATCTTGCAGCCATTAACCTCCTCTGTCTGTATCCTTTTCATTGTGTTTGAGAGCTTTCTTCCAGACTGGCAGCTTGTGGCAGCCAGCAAAAAAGATAAGGCTTTAGTGAGATGCAATCCACAGAGAGAAAATGTACGACAAATTGGACTTTCAAAGTAATGCAGTGATAGCAGATTGTGATCTGAGATAGGTTATATATGTTTTACTTTATGTTGTTCTGGTGGTAAAACCTCTTTTTTTGTTTTATACCTCATGGATTACTAGTATGAGCAATGTAATCTCAAAGCTTTTCATTAACATTATTATTAGTTAACAATAAATTATGCTAATAGTCATCATCGTCACAGGGCATTTACTAGCCCGTTGGCATTCATTTGAGGTGAGTAAATATTATTAGTCCCATTTTACAGATTGGCTGAGTGGCTTGCCCAAATCACATAACAAGCTTGTGCCAAATCAGCATTCTTAATTCCTAGTTGTTTGCTTTAACCACTACATGTTACTTCATCTCAGATCTCTGAAGCTTTTGGTGAAAGCCCTAAAACTATTAGGAACATTCTGCCAAAATGTTCTGTAAATTTTAACAAAAAGCAAAAAATATCAGATGGTGGGCTTTCTTTTCTATTTAGGTTCTGTCAAAGGCCAAAGTTTATAGCAAGGTGTTTTGAAGGCCTACATTTCACTACTAGTGCCAAAAGAAAAGAAAAGAAAAGAAAAGAAAAGAAAAGAAAAGAAAAGAAAAGAAAAGAAAAGGCGAAGAACCACCACAGGCCTATTAACAGAGGTGATACGCCAAGAGCAACCATGATGAACTGCTGAAATAATAACTAGATGTCAAACTTCTTGACCTTATTGTAAGACAGGGTCTGAATGAAAACTCCCCTGTCACCTATTGATGAACTGGGGAAAAAACCTCCAGGAGCAGATATTATTTGCATAGACACACCTACTTTGCCTAGGTGATCAGCAGGCAGAGCTATTTCCCCCAAGTTATCAGTTTTGGCTATTTTCGATTAATATTCATGTTAGTATTGAATGCAGGGATAATGAAATGTTATTATCCTTATTGTATGACTAACGGACAATAGATCTGTACTTAACATGCCCTAATTATGGTGAGAGTCACCCTAAATATAATCTAATTTGCTAATTGGTAGTGATGGCCAATCCAAGTGAAAAGTGGAATAGACACAGAGATAGATGTTCCTATTTACTTGCTGTGGACTTAATTTAAAAAGCCTTGATTGCTTTTGACTTTCATCTTCCAGTGTTTAAAGACAGCTGATCAAACTCAATTTAGCATCCTTGTTTTTGCTCAGTGGTCCCTGGACTTGAAATCACTGAGCAGGTATAGGGGGTTGAACTGTAGACTGGCTTGGAGACATAGTTGCAATGAAAGACATCACAGAGGATGCAGCATCAATGGGGTTTCCCACTATCTACTGAAATCACTAAGAGAGAGGCTAAGTGGTGGAATTCTGTGGCATTGCTCATGGGGAAAAAAAGTGAGGGTGTGAGGTTGACCTACATGAATGCACCCTGGAATTCTGAGACTTGGCTGACTTTGAACACCAGCTGCGAGTGGGATGCAGTGGAGGGAAAGGGGAGTGGCTTATTAAGTGGTCATTCATTTATCAGCAGCAGCAGCAGAAACTGAAGCAACAGACACCGCCCAGCATATTGTGTGTTGTGTGTCAATGGTTCACATGCTCTTGAGAAATTGTTGTTTTACCATATTATTCCTCGGCTCCCTTTCTCTTTTAATAAACATTTTCATTTGTTATAAAGACTCAGTGCTTGTGAATGGGGAAATATTGCCTCTGCAAGGCATCTAGTGTTGGTGATGTTTTCCCAGATTTCTGTATGGGGTTAGTTGGTTTTGTTTTCTAATGCTAAAAGATATTGAACTGTCCGTTGCTGCTGCTGAAACCACATGGCAGAAGAGTTATATTATCACTATCACTTTAAATGGCTAAATAATACAGAAGTGTATGCAGTGAGCATCTTCCAGCAGAAGACCTTAATACATAAATGGAAAAGTATGCAATATGGAGGGCCAGATTAACAAGGTTGGGAGCCTTGGCTTAATGTTTCTAGGAGCCCCCTTTTTGGTGAACAGGTATCTGTCTTATGACAACAAATCATGTATACTACTTTAATAAATACGAAAAGAAAATCAAAGACAATTTATAGGTGTTATACTACCTAAATAAACATAAAACATTAATAGTCAAATGAAATGCTGTGTGTTTAAACTGGCATCTTTTGAGCTTTAAGTGCTGCAAATTCAATTAAATGACACTATGAATTTCATTTAACTGACATGATTGCCAGAGCATTAAGCTTTGTTTATACTTTGATTGACCAAAGACAACTTTTTATTAAGGCAAACTTATAGAACCATTTCTCTGCCTTACTGTTGGCAGCGGGTACAATCAAATATAGTTTCAGCACAATGACAATATTTGGGAAGATATTGCTCAATTCTTTGTCATGCAAATTTTGATGATTCCAGTAGCACTTTTATCCTGCAGCTGCATGTCACAATATCTTTATAAATGCTGAAAATTGATATATTTTGGCAAAAAGTTCAGACTCTAAATCATTTGGTGAGGATCAAGCAATGCCTTAGTGCATGTTTTCTTCTCTTTTCATTTCATACATGATCAAGAGCCATAAGGAAGCCAAACTTTGTGGGTATTTCAGCATAACAGTCACTTCCTTTTAGTTCCAAACTTACCTTGCTGAAGATACAATAAAAGCACTCAACTTTGAATTTCCTTCTTCCTTGAAGTGTCACTTTTACCATCTGGAAATTTTTGCCTCACACAACGTTTGTGTTCTTCATGGTAGGACTCAGCAACATAACTTCCCATTTTTTTTTGTTTGCTCCTCAAAATTATCAAACAGACTGTAAGCTTGTGACAAACTCTTGCAAGGATGTCAGCAAATTAACAGCAACTACATGATCCAGAACTGGCTTTTGAAGCTTTATGCAAGTTTTGTCAAACCTGTCTAGTATCACATTCTATAAGATGCTCATAAATATAGTTTTCCCAGTTGGCACACTTTCTTGTACAATGATTGTGCTTACCTTCAAGTTTTCACCCTTTCCCTCATAATTGCCCTCTGTTCGTTTCAAACAATGTTGAATGCCTTCATAGTTCACTATGATTGTTTTACAAGATACAGGTGACAGGACCATCTCATAGCTCCCAAAGCTTTTAAGACAAGAGGAGCTCCTTGCTCACCCCTGGAAATATTGTTACACATAAACTGCCACTACCTGGACGATGATGCACAAAAAAGAAAATTTCTGAACAAAACTGAAAAAATGTATGGCTTCTATGCAAGAATCAATACTGCAAGTTCCAACTAAGCTCAGAAAATAAGCTGTGTATGGCACGAATACAGCTAGTGTGTTTAGTCTTTTGATTTGGCTTGAAGACCTTCATACTTTTCAGACATATTACTTATGTTATTGTTTGACTGACCTCTACAGTTTTCAACAGCAGTGTTGTTTGTGTCCGCTAAAGACTATATTGTCTGGAAAAGTGACTTTCCTATCTATCTTTCAATCACTATAAATACGATAGCTATGTAAGATGTGAAAGCAGTATCATAAAATGACAGATAACTGATCAATGTAAGTGATATCAGGAGTTGAATTTACTAAGTAATAACAGTATTTCACTTGTCTGACTTCAGTTACAATGAATTCCAAAAGCTTATGTCCCAATAGCTCAATGAACTCATCAGAGATGTTTCTATTGTGTTTAATATGTTCCCTTAGTAATGGGTCAAATTTAGTGATGACTTCACGAACACCTAGTTAATTTCCATTCTGAGGAGCACTGATAACTTCCTCTACATGCTAAACCACGTACAGAGAGAAGTTTAACAACAATCATGATAAGCCTTAAAAGTTCCTTTCCATAGGCAAATTCCAAAGGGGTAGCCGTGTTAGTCTATTGTAGAAAGACAACAGAGTCTTG
>ML685840.1:13663727-13758084 GCA_007922175.1 Pelusios castaneus | reverse complement strand
ATAAATCTGTTAGTCTTTAAAAGTGCCGCAAGACTCTGTTGTCTTTCCATAGGCAGTTTGTGTTAGAAGCAGTTGTACCATCTCCCTGTCAATATGATTCTTGCCTTGGAAGCGTGCTACTGCAAACCATGGCACAGCAAGTCTTGGTCTCTGCTTTTTTACGATCAGAAAAGTCTAACTATTCGATGGTACTAAGGTTGTGGCAATGAGAATAGATTGCACACAAACCAGAATGCTGCTTCTGTGGATTTAGAAAAATCAACCAATGCTTCTGATGATGCCCTGCCTTTAGTAGTTTTTGTTGGAAAAGAAGACATGGTAGATACTTTTTCAGACATTAGTACTGCCACTTGCAAGCTATAAACTTGTCATTTGGGCAGGGCCGTTCTCAGTACAGGGATGTGAAACTCCTCCATTATAAAAAAGGTTGTCTGTGGTATCAGGGTCAATGAGCCTTAGGAAGACAGCTTGACATCTACACCATATCAGGAGAGAGAAGCTTGGTCTGGACTGTCAAAGAATACATTTCAAATGTTTACTGAATTGTAAAAAGAAAGGGGAGAGAACTCTAATTATCCATCACATGAAGTCTTCAAGGGGCCAGATCTAATGCTCTCACAGAACACTGAATCCTTTAACCAAGGCTGTTGTTGTCGCTGGGAACTAAGTTTAGGTGAGAAACCTGCTTAGTCAAAGATTGTAACATGCTGAAATTAAGTTTTAGTCTTAGAAGTGTATTTTTAGTTTTGTTATTTGTAATTCTTTCTATTTACTATCACTTCATCCTATGGCCTTTTGTTAAATAAATGTGTTTCACATTTACTATAAGCCAGTTCAGTACTGTGATTGAAATAAGAGTGTTTGTCTAATCCCAGTTAAATTAATGAGCAGCAGTGTGTTGTCTTTTTTAAAGGAGCAATGAACTTAATAAGATTCTGTGAATGCTACAGTCCGAAAGGCTAGGCACTGCAGGGCAGACAGTTTTGGGGAAATTCAGGGCTGTGGGGGTGTTGGAGTCACTCTGCAAAAAAGTAATTGGGTGATGGAAGCCAAGATGTGCCCTGCAGGCTTGTAGACTGTCTGGTGTCAGGGCTGTGAGCCATAACAGCGTAGCATTTAAGGCGGCCAGTGTTGCAGGCCAGGCTGGGGCACCACCATTGCGAGTCTGGATTGACTAACAAAGTGTCACAGTCCCCAACAGGAATTAAAGGAAGGCTCATGAGAAAGCTCCTTGTCATAAGAATTACAGCCAAATTTTGCAGATGTGTGAAATTTGGAGGGTTTAGTTAGGCAGCCAAACCTTGGTGTATTTACCCTAACTAAACCCTTATATGGCTTGCCCATGACCAGAGATCTGATCCAAAATCTGCTACAGACAATGGGAAATGTTTTTCCATTGACTTCAATGGGCTTTGGATCAGACCAGTCACCAGGCTTCTGATATTGTATTTGTCCTAACAGTTTCTTTCTTGAGTAAATCTAAATACAGTGTGGTTGCAGTATATGTGCAAAGGAGACATACATTTTCAGTAAAATTGCTGTCATGACCCATAGGGAAAGGATATAACAAATTTCTGTTCATTCCTGCTTTTGAGAATTCTGGTCTGAGTCTTAAAAGAGGAAATATTTGGCTTCATTTTCTTTTACTGGAAAAGATGCCAACTTTAACTGATATGAAACTGCCGTGCTTTAAAAGTAAACTAGCAGAAGCCAGTATTTAATATGGATCATAAACATAGGAAACTTTATGAAAAATCGTAACTCTGAAAAGGAGCCTAACTGTTAATCACAGTGACAATTCAAAAAATGCTCTCTGCTATGCAGTTGATTAACTGGCTCAAATAAACTAAAACAAAGATCCAAGAAGCCCCTGTTGTGCCTTAATCTGTGTAATAAACAAACTATTTCATGAAGAAGATTATGTGCAAAAACCAAAACAAAAAACTGAGTAGAACATGCAGAGAAACAAGACAAGAAAGGCAGATGTTTGTCCTGACCTCTGCTCACTGGAATTTGATTGACACTTTGGTTGACTTTCACCAGCTGTTTAAGAGAGCTGCATGGGAAGTTGAATCTTTCCCAAGAACTGAGAGACCACCTGCAACTTTAACCCCTCCCTCCCTCCTTTAAGTTAAATACTACCATGGGGATTCCCATTATGTGACCGCTGGTATTTCTAATCTCTACCCTTGAATTTTGAAAAACATTTTTAAAGGGATTATGGATTCTCTCCATCACTTGAAAGAAGTTGCTGCATTATTTCATACATGTTTTACAATGTCAGTACATATTCCATCCAGTGCCTTCTAACTGTTCAGTTATGTGCTAACTTGGTTTAGATATTGCTCAAACAGGGGTCTACAAAATATCAAAGGGTCCATCAATAGCTATTATCAAGTGGTAAATAGCAAAGCACAATGCATTTTATAGTTCACAGACATAGAACACCACTTTTAGACCTCCAGTTGAAGGTTCTGTCCTTGTCTTCATCTATACTAAGTTCAGATTCTTAGCTGTAATGGTTTTGACTTCTACTTTTAAAACAGAAAATATTTTGCAAAAGCTTTTAAGCCTAAGTCATTTCTCCCATCACGTAAACATATTTTATCGTAGGCGTGTCTACACTTGAAATGCTACAGCAGCGCTTCAGTGTACATCCAACCTATGCCCATAGGAGGGGTTCTCCCATTGGTGTAGGTAATCCACCTTCCCTAGAGGCAATAGCTAGGTTGACAGAAGAATTCTTTTGTCACTCTAGTGTTATTTATACCAGAGGTTAAGTCTGCTTACTTTGGGGACTGGATTATCTATTATAGGACCTTCCAATCCTACATTTCTACGACCCTATGTTGCCCAGAAGTGTGTATTTTTCACACCCCTGAGCAATATAGCTGAGTCAACCTAACATTTTGGTGTAGACTGGGTTGAGGAGTGGAATTCACTGCTGTGCAGAGGGCTGGAACATAACCTATGCTCCTCTTAAGTCCCACTAAAACCTAAATCATTGTCCTGGTCCCTTGCCAAGAGATGATTTTCTCCCCAAATGAGCGAGTGACCATTGCTCATTAGTTCCTTGCATGGTTGCTTATGACAGGTCTTTACTGCAGTTATTTAAATAAATACTCAATAAGCCTTATGTAATAAAAGAGAAGGTCCTCTCATGGATCAGTAATTGGTTAAAAGATAAGAAATAAATGGCCACTTTATACAATGGAGAGAGACAAATAGTGAGGTCACCCAAAAATTTGTACTAGGACCTGTGCAGTTCAACATATTCATAAATGATCTGAAAAGTGGACTGAGCAGCCAGGTGGCAAAATTTTCAGATTATACAAAATTACTCAAGATATTTATGTCTAAAGCCAACTATAAAGAATTAGAGTGATCTCACCAAACGGATGACTGGGCAACAAAATGGCAGATGAAATTCAGTGTTGATAAATACAAAGTAATGCACATTGAAAAACATAATCCCAATTATACGTACAAAATGATGGCATCTAAATTAGTTGCTATCACTCACAAAAGGTTATGCTGAATAGCTGCTTGATGTGCAACAGCAGTAAAAAAAAAGCTAACAATTGTAGGAACTATTAAAAAGAGATCAATAATGAGAAAATATCATAATGCCACTATATAATTATATGGTATGACCACATCTTGGATACTGCATGCAATTCTATTCATCCCATCTCAAAAAAGATATATTAGAATTGGAAAGGGTACAGAGAAGGGCAACAAAAATTATTAGAAGTATGGAACAGATTCCATATAAGCAGAATTTACAAAAACTAAAAGTATTCATCTTAGAAAAGAGATGACTAAGGGAGGACATAATAGAAGTCTATAAAAATCATGAAAGGCTTGAAGAAAGTGAATGGGGAGGTGTTAGTTACCACTTGACATAACACAAGAACCAGCTGCACCCAATGAAATCAATAGGCAGTGGGTTTCAAACAAACATAATTAAGTATTTCATCACACAATGCAGAGTCAACCAGTGGACAGTCACCCAGAGTCAACCACTTGTTGTCAATGGATATTTTGAAGGCCAAAAGTATAACTGGGTTCATAAAAGAATTAGACAAGTTCCTTAAAGATGGGTCCATCAGTGGCTATTAGACATGATGGTCAGTGCTGCTACCCCCAAGCTCTGTGTGTCCTTTAACCTCCAACTGCCAAAAACTAGATGGATTATTGATCTGACCCATTATGGCTATGTTTATGTTCTTATGATCTTAATAATTTTTGTACTTTTGCCACACCATCACATAGTTTATATCTACCAATGCTGAAATAAGTCTCTGATAGAATAAAATTAAGTTCACTGTGGACAGTTTTCTTCATGTTTGGAGCTCTCAGATACACAGAACAAGCACTGTCTAGTGCCTACGGAATATTTACTTCATCCTACTCAGTCCATGATATACTATATAGTTCTCTCCCAGAACCCATATCCTTAGCAATTCTTTTATGATGTAGAAAGAACAGATCTATAAATAACTCATTTCACTATAAGAAAACACTCTCAAGCATATCCTTTTACTGTATTTACTAGAAGCTTTTCCATGTTATTTTTTTGTTATTTATCTTGAGATTAAAATCAAACTTTATTGTGCCATATTCAATATTCTGCAATAAAATGTGTATAGCAGGTCTGTTCTCACCAGCTGCCATTCACAAATTGCTTGGAACAGGCAAAGCAATGGAGATAGTAAAGTGATTCAACGAGTCATTACATTCCATGATTCATGTATCTGTCCTAAATGGGTCCTTATAAAGTTCTACCTGTTAAGGATACTACTTTCATGAAAAACAACAGCCCCGAAGTTCGTATCTGCTCCATAGAAGATAGGTGGCACAGGCAAATTTCTTAGCATTTTATTTCCACGTAATGTTCTTTTTTCCAATGTAACCAATCCAAAGAGAGCCTTTGTGAAATATTTTCAAATGATAATGCTCAACAGAGTGCAATGGCTAGCCTACTGTAGTTCAACAGGTTAACCACTGATGTTATTCTATATTCAAAGTGTAGCCTCTGTAGAAATAGTGTTCCTATGACACAAGGGCTGCATCTACACTTGTAAATTAAGTCAACTTAAGTTTGCTTAAATCGACTTAATTTACCCTGCGTCTACACTACAGTTTCCTTAAGTCGACTTAAGCAACTTGCTTAAGTTGACTTAAAGAAAATAAAGTCGACTTAATGAAAATGAAGTCGACTTTATTACACCTAGTTTTAATTCGACTTAGGGCTTAAGTCAACTCCCTAGAGTCTATGTAAGCCAGTGTAGATGTGGGGTAGCCCTAAGTCGACTTAGGGCTACCCCAAGACTACACCAATGCTCTTCCTGGCAGGGGGGCACAAGGGGAGCCTGGCATGCCCCCCCACAGGGCAGGGCAGAGTCCTGCCCACCCTGCCCCTATAACCTGCCAGGGTCCCTGCCCCCCTTTGCCCCATTGTACCTATGTACAATGGGGCAAAGGCTGAGCCCCCTGGCACTGGGCAAGGGGTGCCCCCCCGCTCCTGTGGACCTGCCCTAGGTCCCCCTAGCCCCTAGAAGTCAACCTAGGCAACCAGTGTGGATGCTCTAGGTTGACTTTGTAAGTTCCCCCCAAAGTCGACTTCAAATTTAGGTGTAGACTCACTAAGTCGAGTTAAAGTCGACTTAGTGAAGTCGACTTAGTTAAAGTTGACCTAAATTTTCAAGTGTAGACATAGCCAAGGGTTCCACAATACTGCACAGAAAAGAATTGAAATAATGGCCCTAGCTACTGCAGTATCTTGTGTGATAGAATCCACTTCTGTGTTCACACTTTAGACACTACAGTAATAATCTTTGAACAAAGTAATCCTTGTGAGGTATCAACTGAAAACTCATAGCTTGCTGGTCAGTAATATCATAGTAAAATATATATGGTAGTATTATGTGTGAAGCTATAAACCTCCACCTGTATGATGTTAAAAGTTCATGTTCAAAACTCATGGAGCATCAAACTGGTTAGATAGGTCTGTATTGAACAAATGAGTATTTTTTGCCTTCATTTTAATTTAAGTAATAGAGTCATCAGGGGGGAAAGGAGGAAAGAAAAGGAAACCTTCATGAAACTATATACAGATGAAAAACTCATCAGGGAACATATTTCTAAACAAACCTTTTGTCTTCTAGTTCTCAGCTAGAAATGCTTTTCAACAGGGGGATTGAAACTATAAAAAGGCGGGATAACCCCCCCCCCCCCAACAGTTTCACTCTTTGCACTTGAGAAGACATTAGAAACAGCCATTGGACTCTGGGAGGAGGGGCCTGACATGGGAGTTTGGTCAGTAATGCTATTGGGAACATGAGTGTAGAACCTTTTAGCCTGAATTAAATTTAATCTGTGAAGTTGAGCATTAGAAAGTGTTTTATCTTTATTTTTCTTGTAACCATGTCTGACTGTATGGTCTATGCTTAATCTCACTTAAAATCTATCTCTTTGTATTTAATAGTCTTTTTTATTATTTTATTTAATCCAACGTGTTTAACTTTAAGTATCTGGTTAACTCTATTTTAAGTGGCAAGTTGTCCTTAAAGGACTAACAGACTTGAACTATGCAGGGGAAGGCTGGGCAATACAGGACATACATTTCTGGGGGCATCCTGCAGCATAATTAAAGCTGGTAAGATCCAGGATGTGACTGGCAGGCTGCAGTTACACAAACACCTCTGGGAGTGACTTGTATGATGGCAATACATTTGGGAGCATGCCTGATTTAAAGCCATAATGGGAAGGCATTGCTATGCACCCCAGGTTGCAGAGCTGGGATGACACAGTTCTTCACTGTTTTGTATTGCACCCTGGTGCGTCACACTTCATAAATGTTACACTCTTTTCACCCATCTCACCACTGTGGTTCTGAGCAGAGTTCAGAGCCAATGGTATTGTATTTTTCTTGGAATAAATCCAATGCCAAATTAGAATAAAGAAGGCATTTTATCAGTGGTCCTGGGTCTCCCTGTTTTTTTGAAGCTTAAGTAATATTTGGTGAAGAGCATTGTATCTGTTGATAACATTACCTCATTACCACATTTGTTGGAGGGGAAAATTGAAGCCATGTTGGGTTAAGCAATTGAACACTCCTATTTGCTTATACAGCAAAGCAATGTTACATAGACTTCAGTACAAAATTATATTTGCTTCCCTCCTGTCCCTTCTTTTTTTTGGCAAAAAATACTTGTATGTATGAGTACACACCTACACATATTGAGAAAAAATATGTCTCTGTTTATAACCTAAAGCAATCATCTGGATTTTAATGGGGGCACACACGTTATAAATTAGAGAAGAATTTGTATAAATTAATGACATATTATTATTTATTATTTTTTGGCTGAAAATAATATATTGCATTGTTCTGTTAGTTTCTTCAGTGTTTGTCAAGTCAGACTTCACTAGGATGGAAGGGCTTATGATATTTCAGGTAATGAATTGTTACATCATTGTATGAGTCAGTAAAGGAAAAGTCATTAGTAAATAGAAAAACTGCTGCTCTGAATAGCTTGGCAATACTATTCAGCAAGAAATATAAAGCTGAGCAGATGATGTAGAGTTGTGAAAAAAATCCACAAATTGTTCTTTGTGGAGTTTTGTGCAGAACTATTTGACAATTAATGCAATTTTGTCCCCCAAAATATCACTGTATGTGATTTTTGTGTGTGTAAAATTGTGTCTTTTTATATGGAAAATGCTTTCAATCTGAAATTTGCCATAACTCATGAGCAGACCCATTGTTTGTCAGGTAATGTATTCATTTTCATATGCAAATAGTACAAAATGAGTCAATAACACATTGTTATTGGAAAATTAATCTATTTCCATTTAAATATCAATGCATCTAAACAATTATCTTTTGTGGTCTTGGTCCTTGTGACTGGGTATACCAGATATTCACTGCCCCCTTCCAGAGACACCTACTGCCATGATGCATTCTGCTCCAGGAGGTGGCTTTTTAAGAAAAGAAGGGTAGCAAGTTTTGGATTTCCAAGGTTGTCTAGAAAACCCTCTCTGTAACCAGCAAGTATTGATCTGCCAACAGGTTTTAGGCAACAGCCAATCAGGGCCCAGCAGACCAAATAAAAAGAGCTGATTGCTTCTATCAGATGGCAGTGCCTGGGTGAAGCCAAGGAAGGCTTGAAAGAAGAGTGGATGGATGCATCTTCCTTTTATCACAAGCCCAAGTAGAAAGCCTGACCACACTTTGTGGTTAGGACACAGGGGCTATCTCTACACTTGGCCAAATAAGTCGACTTTGCTAAGTCGACTTTGTTAAGTTGACTTAGCATGTCCACACTCAAAAATTAAGTCAACTTAAAGGGGACCTTGCCAAATTGACTTAGAGCGTCCACACTGGATGCCTAAGTTGACTTTTAGGGGCTAGGTGGACCTGGGACAGGTCCACGGTGGCAGGGGGGCACCCCTTGCCAAATGCCAGGGGGCTCAGCATTTGCCCCATTGTACCTGGGTACAAAGAGGGCTGAGCAGGACAGGGACACTGGCAGGGCATAGGAGTGGGGTGGGCAGGCCAGGTTCTGGCTGTGCCAGCCACCCTGGCAGGGAGGGCAGTGGGGGAGCCCTGGAGCCCTTTAAGTTGACTTAAAGTCGATTTAGGGCTAATCTGCATCCGCACTGGCTAAGTAGACTTTATAAAGTCGATTTAGCCAGTAAAGTCAACTTTAAACGAGGTTTTATAAAGTCGACTTTAAATTTCCTTAAGTCGACTTAAGGAAATTGTAGTGTAGATGCAGATTAAATTAAGTCGATTTAAGCAAGCTTAAATTGACATAATTTGTAAGTGTAGATGCACCCAGAGAGACCTTTTTGGTGTGTGTGTGTGTGAGAGAGAGAGAGAGAGAGTTCGACTGGACTACTGAAATTAGTGAATTCACTCCACCCAGCACCCCTTGGGACAGGTGTACCAATGACAATTGATATGAGAAGTGGGGTTGACCAAGCACCACCACCACCCTATCACAAAGGGCAATAGAAGACTAATTCACAATCTTGAGACAACAACAGCAGGCTCACGATGAAGCCCAGCATCTGCTACTGGAAAGGCAAAAAGTTGCCCAGGCGATGCCCAAAGGCAACAGGCTCTGCTTCTTGAGATGCTGCAGCTCCAACAATAACACTGATAGCAAGAGTGACCGTTTTAGGAGTCAGTACTCCAGTATAACTAACAAGGGCTATGTCTGCACTTGCTAAAATTAGTTTGAATTAATTAGTTCAAACTAATTAATTTGAACTAATTTTAGTTAGTTCGAATTAACTTAATTCAAACAAGCATGGCCACACTAGAACATTAGTTCGAACTAAGCAAGCACTTGCTTAGTTCGAATTAGCAATCCCCATTCATTTCAATGGCCGGTTAATTCAAACTAGGAAATTAGTTGGAATTAACATGGCCACATTGGTTAATTCAAACTAGTTAGTTCAAATTAACCCCTTAGTTCGAATACCCTATTTGAATTTATTAGTTCGAATTAAGGAAGCCCTTAATTCGAACTAATTAAAGCCTAGTGTAGCCATGGCTTTAGTTAGTTCGAATTAAACCTCCTTAATTTGAACTAACTTGCCAGTGTAGATATAGCCACCAAGTCTTGTGGCACTTTTAAAGACTAACAAATTTATTTATCACATGAGCTCTCGTGGGAGAAAATCCCACTTTGTCAGATGCTTGAAGATGGAGAACTTACAGAATGGGGTTGGCCAATCCAACTCTGTTTGGAACAACAGTACTTGATACTGACCTGTCCCTTGCCAAAGTGAGGTCTGATGATGATCGGAGGCCTACTTGTTTGCTTTCAAGTGTGTAGTTATGATTGCCTACTGGACTAAAGAGACCTAGACACACATCTTGACCCTTCCTGTCAAAGGAGGCCAAGGTTGCCTAATGGGCTCCAGACAAGACAGCTAAAGATTTTGATACTGTAAAAGTGGCTATCCATGACCAGCTGGGAATTTCCCCAGAGACATATTGCCACCAATTCTAGTCAGAACCTTTTCCTCCTGGGTCATGACCCCACGCCAAAGCCTGATACCTAAAGATTGGGTTACTTGGTGGCTCTAGTCAGAAACTCACATTTCATTGGACATTATGGACTCAGTTATGCTAGATCAACACTTGGAAGTTCTGCCAATGGTGATTCAGATCTGAGTTTGTAGGAATAATCCCAACTCACTGGCAGCTGTTGTCCAAATCCCTGAAGAATATCTGGTTGCGGGTTAGCTCAATAAAACTAATTAGTCCAAGCCCATCACAACTGATCCTTCTAGAACAATGAGGAAAGCACTGTGGAACCCCAGTGGACCTCAGGAGCCAGCAAAGGCCAGACTCTGGCCCCCACAAGGCAACCTGAGATGTTATGACAAGAGACACCTATGATGTCATCAAGACAGTATGACTTGGAGATGAGACCGAAAGCTAGCAATATGGGCTACACAGCAATCCTATAGTTTGTTTTCATTGCAGGAAGCCATGAACCTCTTAGAGCACAATGGAAATATGTTCTCTTCTCAATTAGGTCTAAAGCCTCCCGGTACACCAGATAATGACAAACCCAGGGACAAAACCTGAACATATGACCTAGCAAATACCGCAGAAACCCTGTGGAACCATGGAATGGGCCCTTCAGGCAATACTACAATTCAGAGTCATTGCAGAGTCCAAAATTCCTTGATGCAGTCTGGCAGCGCACAGAGCTAAAATAGACAACATTGCCTGTTTCTGTGTAAACTTCAGGAGATTAAAAATTGTCACACAGTTTGATGCCTATTTCATGCCCTGTATAGACAAGCTCCTGGATTATCTAGGGATGGTTGGGTATATCACAATCCTAGAATTGACAAAAAGTAATATCTCTCATGCAAAACTCAAAGAAAAAGATGATGTTTGCTACTCCCCTGGATTATTTTTAGTTCACTATCATGATCTTTGCTTACATGACCACCTTTCAGTGTCTCACGGACCAGGTGCCTCCCCATCATCACCAGGTTGCAATGGCATTTCTCAACAATGTCCTTATCTTCAGCTCAGACTGTCAATCTGAGTTTGTCCATGTGTCATCCAAACTACAGCCACTGGGAGAGGCTGGGCTTACAGAAATCATCAAAAGTGTAAATTTGGCAAGCAAGAAGTTATATATCTTAGATATCTTGTGGGCATCTTCAGGACAAGACAGAGGCTCGGAAGAAAGCCCCAGTTCCCAAGACCAGAAACAAGTGCAGATATTCCCAGTCTTAGCACGCTACTGCCATTGCTTTATTCCTCACTTTGCACTACTGGGCATCCCATTGATGGACCTCAAGAAGAGCAGAGCATCAACAGTAATACAGTGGACAAAGGAGTGTGAAAAATAAAGGACATTTTGCATAAGAAACCTATGCTCCAGTGGCTAGACTTTTCATTACCATTTTTCTGTAAATCAAAGCATCCCTAGTGGGTTTAGGAGCTGTGTTATTGCAAAATGTACAAGAAGAACACATTTCTTTATTTGAGCAGAAAACTCAACAGGAGACCAAGTATTCCACCACTGAGAAAGAGTGCTGTGCCATAAGGTAGCCTGTGATGACATTACATACTGTGTCCTAGGAGTCCTGCTCTCAGGCCTGAATCAAGGCTTCTGGGGGCCCAGGGCTGCCCACTCTTGTAGCCTTCCTCTCTACAGTGATGCCCAGTCTGGGGGAGGTCGGCACTCAGGCTTGCAGGTGCTGGGGCCCGGCAGGGGGATCTCTGCCCTGAAAAGAGTCTTGGTCCTGGGCCCTGCCCTCTGCTGCACTGGCCCAGCTCCAAGGCCTGATCGGAGCCTCCAGCGGTCTGGCCCCAGATCCCTAGCCAGGGTCAGGGTGAAGCTGGCCGTAGCTGGTGCTGGCAGGGCCCCAGATCCCCAGCCAGGGTCAGGGTGAAGCTGGCCGTAGCTGGTGCTGGAAGGGCCCTGGGTTCCCAGCAAGGGTCAGGGCTGGATCCTGCCACTTCTGGTGGCCGGGCCCTGGGTCACCGATCAGGGTCTGGACCGGATCCGGCTGCCACTGACCCTGGGCTGGCCCCAGGTCCGGGGTCAGGGTCGGAGCCATATCCTGCCATTCCTGGCAACTGAGTCCTGGGTCCCTGGCTGGGGTCGGGGCCAGATCTGGCCACTTCTTGCACCTGGGCCCTCGGTCCCTGGCAGGGGTCAGGGTCGGATCTGGCCACTTCTGGCAGTTGGGCCCTAGGTTCCAGCCCAGGATCAGGGCTGGATCCAGCCACTGCCGACCCTGTCCGGGTTGTGGGGTCCTTGGTTGAGGTCAGGGCAGGCCAGTGCTTGGCACTGTGGGGGGACAGGGCCTTCGGGCCAGGGGCTGTGGGCCATGGTGCTTCAGACCTGCTGGGGCAAACCAGCCAACCTAGGGGCAGGCCAGGCAGGCCAATGGTAGGCAGTGGCAGCACTCCAGGGACAGGGACTCCCTCTCTGGTTGCACTGTTGGGCCGGCATGGGGGATGGGCATCAATCAGTCTGGGATGAGAGGGGCAGAGCAACTGGTGCTGTGATGTGTGTGGCACTTGCAGGCTGACAGCAGCAGCACTCCAGGGGCGGAGACTCCCTTCCCCTCGGAGTGCTGTTGGCCAGTGGCATGATGGAGGCGAGGCAGCAAGCAATTAGCTGGGAAAAGGGCCCTAGCCAGCAGCAGGTTGGGCGGTGCCCGCAGTGCTCAGGGCTGGATATTTGTATGGCCGTGGGGCCCCCTTTAGCCCAGGACCCTGGACTGTAGCCCCTAAAGCCACTGCATTTATCTGGCCCTGCCCCCTCTGCCTGATAAGGGTCACCCCCTTAAAATGGACATAGCAATGAATACCAATTCTGCATCACAAGGCGGTACTTAGTTTCCAGTTTCTAGAGTTTCCAAGCCGGGACCTAGTATAGTGATGAAGATTTCTTTTCCCAGGCAAAACGGGATGTGAGAATGGGCTATGACCAGATTCATAGGCTGTGGTGAAGATAGCTATTTGAGATTCTTAAACCCTCATTTCAAGAAAATCAGACACATCTTTGAAAAAAAAAGAAGGTATTTTATACCTTGTTCTGATCTGATAACTCTTTAATAAAGTTTACTAAGACATTATCTCTACTAATGACAAGGTGTTTATTCTCCCTTCCACATTACTGTAACATTGGTACTGGTTTAATTGCAGAACCATACAACTTCGTGTCGTTCCTTCAGGAAGTGTTACTATGTGATGTTAGTACTTTTGGTTTTCATTTAATTTTGTGGTTAAACTTTTTATTGATTTCCCTGCAGTATAAAATATATCTTCGGTTTCAAAGGAACACTCAGTAACAAGGAATCGTAAAGGATTCAGCACAGAAGCAGGTGCTTTATTTGAAATGTATGGAATCTCCATTGTGAATCCTCTAAATGTGTCGCCTGTAATACCTTTCAATTGCGCACTTCAGTCTTCACTTATAGAACCAATCCCACCAGTTCCTGCTGGTTCACAGGGTTATATTTTTAACTAGAAAAAGGCTTATTTAGGAGTTGGTAGAAACTAATATTATATATGAAGCTTTTAAGCCATCAGATGAATTCCACTAAATATTACTGTAAATCATGTGTGATTGGCACATTGCAGTACACTGCCTGGGAGAGAGACCCTTCCATCTGAGTTTATATGTATAGGAATACTTTGCACTTCTTTTTCTGAAGAATTATAGCCTCCCTGGTCTACAAGTGGATAATCAAACAGAAGCCCTGCCTGTTAATGAACATAGTTGTGCCTTCTGTGGCATCTATAAACCCATAATAGAGAATCCGTTGCCTGGTTTGCAGACAGGAGCCACTTGTACAAGTTTCACAGATGTATGTTTCCTTTAGAAGTGGACTGTTACACAGCAGGACTATCTACAAAACAAAAGCGGCACCAGGGCCCTGATATGAGACAACCTTTAAGGTCCATTCACCTCTTTCTGCACATATATGACCCCCTCTTACGTTAAGAGGGGAGTATGCCATTTAGCACTGGCAGAATTAGACAAATGACAGGCATAAAAAAGGGTTTGAAATAAATACATTCCAAAGGCCAGCCCTGCACAATATAGTGAAACCTCATTTACATAACGGTTCCCTAGCCACTTGTTTGACTGGACTCAGTATTTTTTACTAGTCCTACTCTGTATCAATGGTCCACTTCTAAATGACTTTTATAAAGGGTTAATACATTATTAATGGAGGTTACAAGCATATAATAATGTGATGGCATGTCTGCCCTAGGCTGGCACTGAAGGGGTTAAAAGCAGCCTAAGGAGGCTGCACAGGAAGCAATGAATAGGCAAGGGACTGGAAGGAACAGCTAGAGCTCAGAAGGCCCATATAAAAGGAGCTGCAAGGCAGAGCAGGACAGTAGTTGCCTGGAGCTCAAAGAGGGAAGACTGTGTCTGTTGTAGGCCAAGAGGCCTGTAGCATGTGAGTTGTAGATACTGTTGGCAGGGACTGGGGGAGTCAGAGGAGCTCCTTGCTGACTGCTGAGAGTGGGAAGTAGCAGGGCTGGCGCTTGGCAAAGAAAGTGCTAGGACTTGGGGGAAGTGACCCAGGGAGAGAGCAGCAAGGAGGGAAAGTTGAGGCACAGTAGGAGGTTGTGATTCACAGAGTTCCTGAGCCAGGACCTGGAGCAGTGAGCAGGCCTAGGAAGTGGCTGGATAAGCTACTGCAAGCCACTGAGGAAGTGGCTAGGCCACTGAGGAGCTGGAAGAAGGAACCTGCTGGCAGTGACAGGCCCAGAAGGCTGAGCCATGAAGAGACTGCTATAGTTCCTGATAGCTGTGAGAGGGGCTAAAGGTGAAATGTGGGGAAAGAGTGATGGTGTGCAGACTGTGGATGTGGGCATGGGCCTGAAGCTAATCCCCAAGGTACGTCTACACTGGGAAGTTAGGTCAACTTAAGGAGGCTTAAGTTGATCTAAACAAAGCCACGTCCACACTGGGCTTTTCTTAAGTCGACTTAAGCACTTCCTTAAGTCGACTTCATAACACCTTGTTTTAGGTTGACTTAAGCCTTAGGTCAAGTCCTTAAGTTGATTTAAAGCCAGTGCGGATGGGGATTAGCGCCTAAATCGACCTTATTGACTTAAAGCATTAAGTCGACGTAATAAGGTTGACTTAAAGTGTAGCCACTTTGTTAAGTCAACTTAACAAAGTCGACTTAACTTGTCTAGTGTAGACATAGCCCAGGTGACTAGCAGGAGGTACTAGTGCAGTGGTGAGTAGTGTGTCCTGTGACAAATATAATAAAAAATATATGTTAGAATTGGGAATAACTATATCAGCAAAAGGTGTGGTAGAGTGTGATAAATTGTGGTTATCAGCAACCTTGTGGCCAACTGGACTCTATAATAATTGTTTGCCCATTTATTCAACCATCTCCTAATCCATTATTAACCCTTCACAAATGTTTATAAATTGAACCTTAATAGAAAGCCTTATCCATTTTCCTTTGATCTTATCCATTTGGCTGATTTTAAATGTAAGTTGAGTTTGAAATGTAAACCAAGGCTGCAGAGACTTAAACAATCTCAAAAACACCTTATACCAGATGGTATGAACTAGAACATTCTCATAGCAAATGAAATTGAGAGTTTAAATGAGCATGTTGTAGCCAATTCCAGAGACAGGAAATGGAGTGACATGGCTGTTCTCCACTAAAAACCAGTACTGAAACAATTAAATGAATAAATAAAAGGAGACAAGAGACTTCCTGCTCCCAAAATGGGGACCTTCATTCTTTGTCAACAATAGATCATATAAATAAATAAATAAATAAATAAATAAATAAATATGAGCAGGCTTAATTTCAGTTTTACCCATGCTCCCTCCCACCCCCATGTCTGTTATTGTATTTACCTGTTTTATCTCATCACATGTCTGTTATTGTATTTACCTGTTTTATCTCATCATACACAAAGTGAAAGCTGTTGAGAGCATTATGTGTATGTGTATACAGTGCCTGGCACAATGGATTCTGACTGGGGTCTGTAGGTGCTAACATAATACAAATAATTATTAATAGACAAGACAGGCTCATTTATTTAGATATACCCAAAGGAGGAGTATTTTGCTCCAAAGATTAGAATGAGTCCCCTATCACTACTGGCTCATTCCTACACTCTATACTCAGGCAAAATTCCCATTGAAGTCATTGGGAATTTTTCTTGAATAGGAGCCTATCAGGCAGTGTCCATACTATGGCTTTTAACCTGGTTAACTTTGCTCTTATTTAACATATAGGCCACCAGGAGCTAGTTAATAATATTACCAGTCAGGGCTTAAAACAACATGCTTCAGCACACAGATATACAGTCTCTTTTGAAGCATGTGTAAGATCGTTTTGTCCTATCAGGCTTCATTTCAGTTATCATTAACCCAACAAAACCTCATTCTGCCTTCATCTGAGCACCATAAAAATCCTAACAAGCATACCGGGAAGCATGTGTTCGTCTTATCCTTTTCCAGAATGGCTGATCTTCCAAGACCTGCTATAAATAATTCCTGGCCAGTTTTGTCTTATATATGAACTGTCTTTGAATGCTTTGGGGGTTTTTTGGTTTTTTTAAAGCCCAATTGCCATTTGTCAGCCAGCAAACCTGGGCTTGTCTGACAAGTAGTTTAGCTAACTGCATACGGAATGAAATGGTGTTGGGGTCCATTCAGATCTGGGCCAATTTAAATAGACTGCCGAATCTTGAGCCATAGGGAACTCAGGTCAGGTTGATAGGACACATCAAGCAGTGTGGGTCTAGAGAACTGCTGCCAGGTGGGCTACATATTTGCTTCTCCAATTCACTTACATGGCATCCACTTTGGGAGATGCTAACTCTGTATTATAAATGTAAAGAATTAGCATGCGTACGTACATTTATCCTGCAAAGGACTCTATGCTTTCTGAAGAGCACCATGGTTTATAGCTATCGCAAAGTGGCTTAATAGGAGGTGACCCCAGAGTTACTTATGTAAGGATTAGCTTAGTCAGTCATCTCAAAAACAAAAACACAGAGCCCCTAATACAAATGGAGACAGGATTTTACTATATATGCAGCTGTGGTCACTGTCCTACAGCTGCTGGATGAAGAAACACTGTGTGAGCACTTGATCTTTTTTCAAAGACCTAAAGAAAAAAACAGGCCAAGAAAAATGGTACAGCACAATGGTATTTGGCTAGCTGCCAAGACAAAGAAACTTGTAGATTCTAGGGACAAGAGGCCATGTGAAGGGAATTTTCCTCCTTTCAAAGGAATATTAAAATATACCAGAGGATTTATTTTGTGTGCTTGGCAGAGACTTGATTGATCAGTACTGCAACATCAGCATTTAATTCAATTAATTAAAAATACAGTTCTAGAAAATAAGGAGAAGAGATGTATTCTAAAACTGAGACTATTGGATACAAAAAAAGGATGTAAGGTGGAACTATTTCACTCAAAAAGTAACAAGCAAATGGCATAAGATTTTAGAGAAGGCGATTTAAGCAGCAAGTCCATAGGAGGAAGGGAAGGATGGCTTTGTGGTTATGTTTCCCGCTGAGTCCCAAGATATAAAATAGGAATGTGTCAGGGATGTTGCAAAGCATTAATATTTGTAATGTGCTTTTAAATCTTCATTCGGAATGCACATGAAAAAGTGCCTCACCTTACTATTCATTTGATTTTTGTTGTTGTTTTTTTGTTTCTGTGGAGCAAAGGAGAGAGAGAGGTGAAAAGCAGGGAGATAGGATGAAGGTAACATGAAAAAAGACCAGAGCTGGTAGGGAGCATAGTCTTTTCCACTTCCTAAAGCATCTTCTATCCTCATTGCATCTATAGTCTCGCAGTTTCCTCTTTTCTATCGCTAACTGAACAAACTCTCTGAAGCAGGCCAGCTCCTGGGTCTGTTTGTTTATTGAGATTGGATGCCAAGGATCTTCTGACAGGAAACGAGTGAAACTCTGAGGAGAATATTTTGGTAATGCAGGAGGAAACCATAGATTTTGGTAACAAAGTTATTTTATTTTATGTTTGTTAATGTTGAAACTATATTAGAGATCAATGATGCATCAAATGTTGGGGAGCGTAAACACGAAATCTGAGCAGATAAAATGTTATAGAAAACAAAGTAAATTTATTTTGCCTCTAAAATAAACAATTTTTTTTTCAGTCTGAAAAGATGGATACTGTTTTTGCTAACACCAAACATCAGGATTGTGAGGCAAATCTTACTGTCTTTACTCAGGGAAAACTCCAATTGAGCTCAGTGGGAGTTCTCTCTGAATAAAGGTTGCAGTATTTGGCTCAGTGCCTTTTTTCGTTATGCTCCAGGACTTGATTACCAGTGAAAGATGTGTAAACTCACCATGGAAGTCAACAGATCCTGACCTTTTTTCTATAACAAGTGAACCCCATCCAGGTTCCATATGACTCCAAGGCTATGTCTACACTGGCAATTTAAGTCGACTTAAGGAGGCTTAAGTTGACTTAAATTAAGCTATGTCCACACTAGGCTTTCATTAAGTCGACTTAAGAAATTCCTTAAGTCGACTTAATGAAAGCTTAAGTTGACTTAATAACTATCATTCATTGGCTATGTCTACACTTGTTAATTTAAGTTGATTTAGCATTTCTACACACAAAAATTAAGTTAACTTAAAGGGGACCCTGCCAAATTGACTTAGAGCATCCACACTGGATGCCTAGGTCATCTTGTAGGGGTTAGGTGGACTTGGGACTGGTCCACGGTGGCAAGGGGGACACTCCTTGCCAAGTGCCAGGGGGCTCAGCATTTGCCCCATTGTACCTGGATACAATGGGGGCTGAGCTGGACAGGGACACTGGCAGGGCATAGGAGCAGGGTGGGCAGGGCTCTGTCCTGCCCTATGGGGGGCACAACACGCTCTGCCTGTGCCAGCCACCCTGGCAGAGAGAGCAGTGGGGGAGCCCTGGAGCCCTTTAAATTGATTTAAAGTTGATTTAGGGCTAATCCATCTCCACACTGGCTAAGTCAACTTTATAAAGTCAATTTAGCCAGTAAAGTCGACTTTAAAGTAGGTTTTATAAAGTGGACTTTAATTTTCCTTAAATTGATTTAATCTGCTGCTTAAATTGACTTAAGGAAAATATAGTGTAGACGCAGATTAAATTAAGTTGATTTAAGCACCCATTAGGTCGACTTAAGCCTCCTTAGGTCGACCAAAACCCAGTGTGGACACATAAATCCACTTTGTTAAGTCAACCTAAGGGCCGTTAGGTCGACTTAACAAAGTGGACTAAGTCTATTTAAGGTGTTGCCACTTGTTAAATCGACTTTAATAAGATCGATTTTAAGTCGACTTAAAGTTGACCTTATTAAAGTCAATTTAACAAAAGTTGACTTAACTTTTCTACTGTAGACATAGCCCAAGAGACCTTCTTCTCGCTTGTGATATTGCAGTAAGAGAACCCTGGCCAAGAACGTCTCTAAGATCTTCACCATAAGAGGGAGATTTTAAAAGGCCATGGGAACTCATGGTGAGCAGTATTGAATCCCATACAAAACATATTTAGGAATATCCAACATGAAATTACTATGCAAGAAAAATGCTGATTGGAATTGAGGCCAATTAGTGCTTAATGCAGTCAACTCTGCTGCAATTGAATCTTGCACATTTATCATCTATGCATTCCAGTCTCCCAGGCAATACTCTATTGCCAGATTATTGTACAATTCACAGTACTCCGTCTTAGATGCTAAACAATCATGGCCAAATTGTATTCTCATTTACTCCCCAAGCTGCATCAGCATACACGAGAGTGCAATTTGGGCTTGAGCCTTCATTTCATGCACTATAACCTCTTCTCTGAATTCGTTTTCTGTAGTTTTGTGATAGACTGCTCACTGTTTTAGCATTTTTAAGAGCCAAAATCAATGATAGCACCTAACAATTCCAGGAAAGAAACTGAAGTATTCTCATTTATCCGTTCCTTACTATAGATAAAGATTTTTAAATAACCCTTTAGCATTAAGGAGAGGCATAATACACTGTAAGGCATTTTTAAAAGAAAGCTCCAGCTTCTTAAGTATTCTAGATGAAACAGTTTGCTTGGTTCAAGGATCATCATCAAAATTTGCTGTAATCACTGCCTGTCCCAGCAATCTCATCTGAAAGGTCCAGGGCTAAATGGGCATGAAGTCTGTCCAGGAAAACCCTCATGCTCTTAAGGTCGGCATCTTGGGCTCAGTGACAACAACATGATGGTGCAAGGAAGTCATCATGTTCACTGCACCTTTCAGTGGGGTTGATTTCCATCTCCAGGGCTATCAGTCTGGTACTTTTCACCAGTAATACATTTATTTCTTTAAAACTTTCAAAGGAAGTGGGATCTTGGGAGAATAAGGAGGCTTATTCCACTTTGTGGTGGAGGGATCAAAAATTGCTGTGATTCCGCTGTGCATGTTTTTAGTAATTTACCGTTGCTTCATTCACGTTTTGTTTCTTTCTGATGTTGCAGCTTTATCTTTTCTAGTTTGTCCATTCGGGGGCAGCTAGTGGCTGACTGCATAAAGTTAGAGAGAAACAAGTATGAGGAGCTTTTTTAGCCTCTTATTCCCGTGCAGTGGCCAGCCACAAGCTCTGTCTATGCTTGGGTGACAGTGATACTAGACTCACTGGAGTGGGTAGGGAAGGACACAGAAAGTCAAAGCCACAATTCTAAACACCGCTAGAGGAATTCTGATGAGTTAGCCAGAATTGCCACAGGAATTGTTAATGGAACCAGGCTGTGAACTGCCTGAGGGAAGGACAGATGTATGTACAGCACCTAACGCAGTGAGGCCCTGGTATTGGATAGGTGCCGTCTGTCATTACTGAAAAACAGTGATAAATAATACTACTGTTGCAGAGCCCTTTCCAACATCACACCATGATCCCATCTTAACAATCCCAATAAGATTCCAACTGCTTTCTTAACTGTAACTAGGGGGAATCCTTTTTATCTTCAGTATATTCACTTTGGTTTAATTTTCATGTGGTTCTGCATTTCCTGATTTCTTTGGGTACCTGAAATGTTATGAAAGGCAATTCTTGAAGAACATGTGAAATGGTAAGGAGCAAAGTTAAAACCTGACATGAAAGCTGGCCAAATATTACATGGAGATTTCATTATCATTCGGTTTGTAATCATTCTTTGCAAGTTTTCACCTGAAATGTTTGCATGGTATGACTTAGGAATAAATTATGTTTGATTCAGTTCTAGGACTGGGTGAAGAAGGGAAGGGCTGGTGAGTACTTTTATATTCAGAGCTATTTATCCAATGCAACTGTTCTGCTCTCCTCTGGATCTGATCATTTATTAAAAGAAAGAAAGAAAGAAAGAAAGAAAGAAAGAAAGAAAGATGTACTGTAAACAGTATGTATTTACGAAGTGCTTGCGAATGGTGTAGTTTAAAGAGAAAGAATGAACCATTAATGCTGTGCCACTGGTAATCTATACAAGCTCTGTGTATAACTGTACATCCTGAAGCATGAGGAAGAGGGCCAATCTTCAAAAGTGTTTAAAAGGTTTACAGCAGCTTTCACTGCAATAAATGTACTGGAAACAAAAGAGCCAGAAAAACAATATAAAGGCAATAAAATTTGCATAAAGAAACCCTAATGAAGGTGTGCCAAAGGAATGATTGTTTGATGTTGCGTTACAAATGTATCGTTTATTTTCTTTGTTAAGATTCAGCGTATCCAATGTCTTTTGCATTTAGAGAGCATTATAGTCTGGGACTGTGAGAAAGGACATTAGAGTCTTTCAAGAGCTTATGTTTCTGCAGAATTTCTAACCCAGTTACTATATCAAAAGGTCTGAATAAGCATCTGATTTTGATTTTTATTTAGATATTGATTAGAACTTTCAAACCTTAAGATCTGAGTGGAGGTTGCTGGAAGCCCACTGGTCTGACCATCTCTGAGGTTTCGGCTGCTGGACCTGAGTCCATGGTTTAGGCCCCTCCAGTTTTAAGGGTGATTTATCACTACACTCTGTCCTGGTCCACACTGACAGTGAAGTTCGACATAATGCTGCTTCCCTCAACCTTCTGAAGCTTGTGTCCATCAGAGCAGTAAATATGAAAAAAGTGGCATAGCACTGAGGTCAAAATCTGCAATTCGAATTTAGGTCTGTGTAGCCAGAGACCAGCTTTTCCAGTTTTTCCTGTCTGCTACACCATAGCAACAAAGCTCCTCGCCTGCCTGCAGCCCCAGAAATTTTCAATTAATTCCTCTCTGCATGCAGCACTATGCCTGTTTGTTGTGCCAGCAGCAGAGAAACAGCAAGGAAAGCTTTCCTTGCCTTTTTTTTCCTTTAGAGAAGAAGGGAGAAGTGAGCAGAGGGTGACTGCCTCCACACAAGCCCCTGTGCCTATTACCCACAGTGCAATGCATTTCAGGAAGTGATGTGAGGAGCGGGGACATGAAACCCTGAGCAAACAATGTATTGTGATCACTTGCCTTCGCCTTCTTTAATTCGATAGCCTAAAATTGAATTACAATCCCACCCCCAGTGTAGACAAGCCCTAAGACAGTGTCATGCAAAATGCTACTGAGCATGTTACTGAATATCAATCAGTCTGTCTAAGCCAGTGGTTCCAAACCTTTTCAGTAACATGGCACATATCAATGAGACAAACAATTCCACAGCACACCCACTCTTTTCAGCTGACTTGATTGCTCTTAAACATTACATGTATTATGGTTACAGTCTTACTAGAGAAGTTTGCAACATAGTGCATACAAGCTAAAGAATGATCAAATGCATTAATGTTTCAAATCCACTGGAAAAAAATACACGTCACCTCAGTTTTGCCCTTTAGCCTCCTGCGTTTAGAATGTTCACATTTTCAAATCAAGAGTGATACCTCGCTTTTAATTTGATTATTAATTTTCACGAGTTTTGAGTTGTAATTTTGGTTGGATAACATATTGTTTAAGATGAAACCATGTTTGTTTTACGTCAGTTTTCATTACCTTTTGTACAAAATTTCATGGCACATTTAGACAGTTCTAATGGCACACCAGTTTGCCATGGCACACTAGTTAAATCCACCCATCTAACGTCATCAAAGTAGTATCTGACCATTTAAAAAAATTGCCATTATTCCAATAGGCCCTTCTCCTTTCCCAAAACATCAGAAAGTTTTATAATTAGTATTAATCTTTCTTCCTCCCTGTAGTCTATTTTCTTGCAATCTTAACTGATCTTGTTAAAGCTGTAGGAAAGGGGTAGAAGTGAGTTTTACTCTTCACTGAAAGTTGTGAGAGCTGTGGTCTTGTTCAGTTTCTTAAAAAGAGAGGTCTTTGACCACCTGCTAAGCAAAGTTCTGTGCCTTTATGTATATTAACAGAAGAGGCAAGATTTCTGTTCCACATCTTTCTTATGGCTGTTTCTTCTCAAGCCAAACAGATCATGGATTTAGAGCTTCATGTCATCTGCAAAGCTCAATGTATGTTCTACTGTTGAGACTTCTTTATTAAAGTTTGCAAAAGACATAGAGAATCAGACTTCTAACCATTCTCTGTTGTTAATGTGATGTTAAGGTGGTTATTCTATGAAGAAGCTTGGATGGTAAAGTCCTTTGCATTACAAATATTTAACATTTGTTGTGTTTTTATATTTGTATAGAGTGCACTGAGTTTAGAGCAGGGTTTTTAATAAAAGTAATAAAAAGGTACAACTTCTCTTAAGGCTACACATAATACTGACAAGATCAGGACTCCTCAACATGCTCACTAAGGCATAATTTATTTTAGTAGTGGGAGGGATTGTACAAAATAACAGTGTAGAGGGAATTCTGTAGATTTCTTGTCATAAATGATTGAACATTGGAGGTGTCCCAATGTCTTTTTGCTGGGGATTTGGGGGTGGGGTGGGAAGTTCACCAGCTGCATTAATCACTTGGTCCCCAGATGGTGGATTGCTAATCACTGACATAGGGCCTTGGTGTTCCCATTCCAGATGACTGTGTCTTGAACTATGCCTATAGTGATGGAACTGGAGGATTATGTTTTTAAGGGCTTGATCCTCTGAGATGCTGAGTACTTTCTGTAAGGTACTGCGCACTCTCAACTCCCACTGAATTATTGAAACCAGTGTGTACTGAAGACACTGTGACCTTCCAGGATTATGTCTTTAATGATTTCCCTTTTTATAGATGGGCACTGTATTTTCTCTCTTCCGGTTCCTAACATCTCTCCAGTATCTTCACAAAGATACTTACGAGTCTAACTCACATTAATGTCAATAGCTATGTCTATACTTGCAAGTTAGTTCAAATTAAGGAGGCTTAATTCAAACTAACTAGAGCAATAGCTACACTTAAGGGCTTCCTTAATTCAAACTAATAAGTTCGAATAGGGTATTTGAACTAAAGGGTTAATTTGAACTAACTAAAATTAGTTCGAATTACTTAGTTCAAACTAACTAATTTGAACTAATTTTAGCAAGTGTAGACAGAGCCAATCGGAGTTAAAGGCCTAAACACTGTTTAAGATCTGGTCCTTACTGTCTCTGGGCCTTGCTTTTCCATTTTGTATCTTTCACCCATGCTTTGTCTCTTGAATTTAGAACACATGTTCTTTGTGCTATATATGGATCACAGACATTGCCATACTAAAATCAGACACATAGACCATCTAATCCAGTACTCTGTCTCCAACACTGACCAACACCAGATGCTTAAGAAGAAAGGGCAAGAAACTCCACAGAAGGAAGATGTGGGATAATCTGCCCCCATGAAGGTCTGATCCTAATACCTAATAGTTAGAAATTGTTTCAACCCTGAAGTATCCCATCCCATTTAGTCTAGCTATTATAGCCTGAATATTCTAGTTATCCATGTCAATGTTGAATTCTTTTTTGAATCTTGCTACATTCTTGGCATGGGTGGAATCCTATGATGAGTTCCAGAGAGTGCCTCTAACCTAATGTCTCGACAAGTTCTTACAACAATGGAGTGATCTTTTAGACATATCGGAAATGCTGGATTGTTAATTTTGTGATGCAGCTCTTTAGGGAAGATGTGGTAAGCAGCAGAAGAATGTTCTCTCTCTCTATTTTAATCTCTCTAACTAGAGTGAATTCTTGAGGCAGAGTTGTCTGGAGTCTGGAAAACAGGCATTAATGTGTAGCTATAGAGGTTCTGACAGAGCAATTGTCTGTGTGTCATTTGTGACCACCTCTGTTCCAGCACTAGTTTATATATATGTAAAACAAATGAGGCCAGAACATGGCCCATTGCTCTGCAGGCCTGCTGATTGCCCCAGGAGGAAAGAGGAAGGCTGTCTTTATGACAGAGCTATGTGTGCTGCCCCCTATGTATGGCCAGCTATGTTGGTAAGTGCAGAAGAAGGGTGTGTTCACTTTAAACTTTATGAAGTCATGGGAATCTAGCAGTGGCACTGCTGATAGATATAATTATTAATTACATACCCCTGCCAAAGACTGATTCTGGCTGAGATCTGGGCAGGAATACAAAGCGGGAGGGGAAATTGTTTGCAGTCTCTTCTCCCCTTGTACACTCATTTAGGGCTGGGCAAACTAAGTCCTTAATGTCTTTCCAAGACTTGAAAGCCTTAGAACAACTGACTGTGAGTAGTGTCTATTTGCACTGATACTTTGGTCTTTTGGGGCTGCACCAGTGTGGAAGAGCCAGGAACAGGTTTGCTTACTGGCAAATGCATATCACAAGTGATGCCTCAACAGAGAGCACAGACTGCTCATGATCAAATACTGCCGCTGCTGCCCTGACAGCTGTTGTAACTTCCCCAAGCCCTCTCGGGCTATGAATCAAGGACAGCCCTCTGGATTTCCATGTGCCAAGAAGAGGAAAAGCAATTTCAATCTACAGCATAAGGCTTACAGAATAAATCACTTTGCACTACCCCTGATAATTCACTCTGAATTAAGTGCAATCCTTTTAAATGGAAACACTCTAATTCAAGAAAATGGAAACAAAGGAAGGATGATGAATTAAGGAAATGCCCATTTTGCTCACCAGCACATTTAAAATAAACCTTAAATGTAATCGGCAATGGAAATGAGGCTGGTGCAGGGGCATAAGGGGCTGGGAGAAAGTTCCTTGCTCTTTCCCCCATTGATCATTCACACAATTTGCATTAATAAATAATACCCTTAATAAAAACCTACTGAAAAAGGTGCAATGGCAACATTTAGAAAAACACTTGCCCAGAGACTCTGCTGCTGTAAATTGGCCTAACTTCACTGACTCCAGCAGAGCTACACCAATTTACACCAGCCAAGGATCAGGCCCTGAATGTCACTTACACAGAACAACAGAACTGCAAATGACTATTCCAAAATTAGCTAATTATGGAGGATTAGGTAGTTGCAGCTCTTACTTGACCCTGCAGTGAAATGGAGAGGAGGTAAGGTCTGTGCTGAGATTGTTACTCTGGTTGCCATGACAAGAGCCAGAGCTGCTGGTATGCCATATACTCACTTGCTGGTTGATTCTCTGTATTTTAAAGTCTTTAAATCATGATTTGAGGACTTTAATAACTCAGTCCTAGGTTAGAGGTTCATTACAGGAGTGGGTGGGTGAGGTTTTGTGGCCTGCATTGTGCGGGAGGTCAGGCTAGATGATCATATTGGTCCCTTCTGACCTTAGAGCCTGTTTCAGGGCTGGTCTACACCTACAATGTCACACCTGCATCGGTGTATCTGCAGTGCTGTAACTCGTAGTGCAGATGTCACCTATACCATCAGGAAAGCTTCACCCCTCAGCACAGGCAATTCACCTCCTCAAGAGATGGTAGCTACATCAATGCAGAAATCTTTCTGTCTACACTGAGTTGTTCACACACGAAATTCAATCAGCATAACTGTGTTGTTCAGGGCGGGAATTTTCTACATCCCTGAGCAACACAGGTATATCGAGATAAGTTTGTAGTGTAGAACAGCACTAGGAGACAATTTTTTCTTTGGTCTGTTACCGGGATTATGCAACTGGGCACTATCCATTATTCAAGGAAGGCTGTAAGGGGACAATTAGAGCTGTGTGAATATTCCAGTTTAAAAGGGATTTCAAAATGTGTTTCAATTTTAATGTGTTATAATTTTAGAATGTGTTTTCTTTCTGTTTTTTAACGAAACCCTCAAAATTCTGCAAGAAGGAAAATTCGGGTTGGAGAAAGAATCATTTTGAACTGATCAAATAATTTTGTTTTGAAAAAGTCAATGTTTTGGTTGATTTTTGTCCTTCTTTTGTATTGTACAATATTATACAAAATAGAAAACATTTCAAAACAGGATGTTTCAACATTGCTGGAACTCCCTTCCCCTATTTCTCCCCACACATGTTGGAATTTTGACAAAATTAACAAGATTTTGCAAAGCATTCTAATTTCAAGAGAACTGGATTTTCCAACAGAAAATATGTCTCCTGGCATTTCCCCACCAGTTCTAGTCACAATTTAGCCTCAAAGTACATAGTTGTAGAAGAAAAAAATTTGCATTTTCATTAAAAGCCTGACTCGTGAGTCTATAGTCTTTGAGCAAAGCTTCCATTGCTTTCATTTGGACTTCTGCCTGATTGAGGGTAGCAAGATCCAATCCCTGGAATATTTAAAGAGGGAAAAAAGGGAAACTGAAATAAACGCATCTCTCCCATTGATTTAAGCTTGCTTAAGGTGACATAAATTAATCTGCGTCCACACTACATTTTCCTTAAGTTGACTTAAGGAAAATTAAAGTCGACTTTATTAAACCTCGTTTTATGTCGACTTTGCTGGCTAAGTCGACTTTATTACGTCGACTTAGCCAGTGTAGACGCAGAGTAGCCCTAAGTCGACTTCAAGTTGACTTAAAGGGCTGCAGGGCTCCTCCACTGCCCTCCCTGCCAGGGTGGCTGGCACAGGCAGAGCCCTGCCCACCCTGCTCCTAAGCCCTGCCAGTGTCCCTGTCTGGCTTAGCCCCCATTGTACCCAGGTACAGTGGGGCAAATGCTGAGCCCCCTGGCACTTGGCAACGGGTGGCTTCCATCACCACTGTGGACCTGTCCCAGGTCCACCTAGTCCCTAGAAGTCGACTTAGGCATCCAGTGTGGGTGCTCTAAGTCGATTTGGCAGGGTCCCCTTTAAGTCGACTTAACTTTTGAGTGGGGACATGCTAAGTCGATTTAACAAAATTGACTTAAAGTTGACTTTGTTAAGTTGACTTAGCTAAGTTGACTTAAATTAACAAGTGTAGACATAGCCTATGAGTGGTTTGATGTCTGTGGCAGATATACAGCCTCAGTGATGGTTAATGAAAATATATTTGTGGCTAATCTATTAGGGTGTGACTACACTTGTAAATTAAGTCGATTTAAGCCTGCTTAAGTCAACTTAATTTACTCTGCATCTACACTACAATTTCCTTAAATTGACTTAAGCCATTGCTTAAGATGACTTAAGAAATTTTAAGTCAACTTTATTAAACTTTCTTTAAAGTTGACTTTACTGGCTAAATTGACTTTATTAAGTCAATTTAGCCAGTGTAGATGCAGATTAGCCCTAAATCAATTTAAGTCAACTTCAGGGGCCCCCATGGCTCCCCAACTGACCTCCCTGCCAGGGTGGCTGGCACAGCCAGAGCCTGGCATGCCCACCCACAAAGCAGGACACAGTCCTCCCCACCCCGCTCCTATACCCTGCCCCTGTCCCTGTCCTGCTGAGCCCCCATTGTACCCTGGTACAATGGGGCAAAAGCTGAGCCCCCTGGCACTTTGTAAGGGGTGCCCCCCCCCACCACCATGGACCAGTCCCAGGTCCATCTAGCCCCTGCACATCAACTTAGGCATCCAGTGTGGATACTCTAAGTCGCTTTGGCAAGGTCCACTTTAAGTCGACTTATTTGGCCAAGTGCAAACATAACCTTAGAGATGTTTCTCAAGAAAAAAATGACCTAATTATGATACCCTTGTAGTGGGGTGGAGATCAGTGTCTACACAGGTTATAACAGAACTGTCAATACCAAGAACACAAAGGAATTTTTAACCTCACCGTGCTTTAAATAACTTGCAAGTCTGGGGTTTATGAATAGAGCGACTTGCTTTCTTAGGCTCAGATCCTATGGTTTTTTGTACTATTCCTGCTGTCCCCTTGCCAGAGCTGAGCAAAAGAGTAGGGGCCTGAGGCTCCCACTACCCACTGAAATCCCACTATCCACTGAAAATCACAGGGAAGAAACAATTCCATGCTGTTGTTCATGGTGTTTAGGTGCAGATTTTTCTTCGTGATGGATAAGTGGAACATACACTGTATCTACAAAGAATATTAAGAACTTAAAGTTACATGCCTGTGTTCATTCCAAAACTGCCTAGAGCCAGAAGTGCTCTAGGGGGGAGTGAGGAGGAAGTACACCAGCAGAAACACTGGAACCAGGAGCGTTCAGGGGAGCCATACCTATGCAATTTTTAACATGGGTGCAGTAACCTCTGGCAGGCACAGAACACAGTGGTAGGAGCTGTGGTTTTTGGCAGAGAAACTGGTAAGATGATCAGCTTCCCTGCCATGAAGTGCAGCCCCTGTAGAGGCACTAGCCTGTTTCCGGTGAGGAGCTGAGGTGGGCCTTAGCCCCCTATTTGTTGCAGGGTCCCACCCTCTGGTCAGGCAGGAAGCTGGAGGTCAGCCATTGTAAGAGCTGCCCAGGAAGCCTGGACCACTCTGGGGAGTGTCACTGGAAGGTCACCTACATTCAGGGAGCATTGATGAGAGAGAAGCAGAAGGAACTCACTGTTAGCATGTCCCCTCTCAGTCACCTCTTTTCCAGACTAAACAAATCCAGTTCTTTCAATCTTCCCTCAAAAGTCAAGTGTTCCAGACTTTTAATCATTCTTATTGCTCTTCTCTGGACTTTCTCTGGACCTCATCTTCTGCAGAGACTCTAAACCTATGTCTACACTTGAAAAGTTAGGTCGACTTTATGAAGTCGACTTAAGTCAACTTAATGTGGACCTTATTAAGTCGACTTAACAAAAGTCAACTTAACTTTTCAAGTGTAGACGTGGCCCCTTTTCGACCTTATTAAGTCGTCTTAACGTTTTAAGTTAACATAATAAGCTCTAACAAGGTGCTAATCCCCATCTCCACTGGCTTAAGTCAATTTAATAAAGTCGACTTAAGCACTAGTTCAAATTAAAACAAGGTGTTATTAATTCAAACTAACTTTTCCTTAATTCGACTTAAGGAGCAGCTTAAGTCGACTTAAGGAAAGCCCAGTGTAGATGAGGAGTATTTTAAGTCGACTTAAGCCTCCTTAATGCACTCTACATGACCACAAGGCGTTACTGTGGCACTAAGGGCACTGAGTGGTTCTCTCTGCTTCCAAAGTCCCCCCTGCTGATGACATGCAAATGTGGTGCCAGCAGGAACAGCTAGCTTTACCAGCAAGGAGGCAAGAGGTACAGAGTTGGGGTGGGGGCAGAAGAAGGGATTCAAGAGGAAACAGTTTGTCAGTGATGGGAACCTTAGGAAACCCAATAAAATAGGGGATTGAAGGGGAGATGTGGGGGAAGGGATCCCACGGCAGGATTGATTGGGGTAGAATGGGAGAATAGGAGCTCCAGAATGATCAAACTGGGGAGGGACTGGGACTCAGAATGTATCCACTACCATGTCAGAAAGGGCGGTGGAGTGGGGCTTCCTTGGGTATGTCTACACTAGAAAAAGTTAAGTCGACTTTGTTAAGTTGACTTAATAAGGTCCACTTTAAGTTGACTTAACGTCAACCTTATTAACTCAACTTAACAAAGTGGCTCCTTTTAAGTCGACTTTATTAAGCCGACTTAACATTGGACATAGGCATCCACACTGGCATTACGTCAACTTAATAAAGTCGACTTACGGGCTACTCCCCATCCACACCGTCCTTAAGTCGACTTAAGAAGTTGACTTAAGGCTTAAGTCAACCTAAGGAGGGGTATTTATTAAGTTGACGTAAGCTTTCATTAAGTCGACGTGAGAAATTTCTTAAGTCCACTTAATGAAAGCCCAATGTGGATATGGAGTAATTTAGGTTGACTTAAGGGTCCTTAAGTCGACCTAAATTGCTAGTTTAAACATATTCCTTGAGCCTCTTATCCCCATATGCTCATTCTCCTTGAACCTATTTCCCTCTGAGATCTTCAATTCACTCTTCAGTTTGGGTCTGAATCAGTCTTTCCAGCCAGGGATAAATTCTGTGCACAGCAACAAGTTCATCCATTCAACTGAAACATGTCAAGATAAAAACTGTTGTAATTGTGTACACTTTAGTTTCTGAGTAGTTGATACTGTCTCTAGCACATGAAAAGTTCAATTGCTTTGGTAAAAGTGGGTCTGAGGGCAAAAAGTTAGAGAAACGCTACAGTAAGAAACAGTTTTAACTATGCCTGCTCTGCAGCCATCTCTTGAGTGGAACATGGCAGCTGTATAACAGCCAACTGCAATATTACTGAATGTGTGTAACAGGATGTGAAGAAAACTCTTGCTACCTGAAACAGCAAGGGAGACTTAATTAGACACAACATAATTCCTAGAACTGTAGGAAACTCAGTGATTTTTGTTTCACAGGCAATCATAGGAATATTTCTTACAGTGACTGCATTTAGCCATCCACTCCCCCGCATTTCACTCTGGGTTTTGGCTTCTGCCAAATTCCAGCTGGTTTTGCAATGTAACAGAGGAGAAGGGCAGATTTCACATTCAAAAATATGAATCAGCCAGGATTGCTCAACAGCACCGAGGAAGCTAAGAGGTTTTGAGAAACAAATTAGGATAGTTTAGCACAGTTTGAATTTCATTTTGAACTTTGTATACAGCTGTAATAATTTCCCAACATGGAGCACTGGAATTTGGCTAAGACGCTGATGTGAACAACCCTACTCTTATGAAATGTGCCTTGGAGTATTTAGCAACTACAAGTGTGTTAAGACTAGAGATGGGTCAGAGTCATGAAGTGCAGATCTGGATTCAGATCCAGATCTAATCAAGCCCAAGGTTTTGGGACATTTGGAACCACCAGGGTTTGGTGTGTTCCCATTTCACTCTGACAACATGAAATTCCTGTATTTACTATGTCTGCAAAACATAGGCATAATGATGGTAGGATGAAATTTTGCCCTTCTGGATATCAATTACTTTTATGAAGATTCTGATGTTGTAGACATTGTAAAAAAATCTAAAATGATTGTTTGCTTTCTAGTTAATTTTTCAAAATGAATGTTAGTTTGGAAGAACTAAATTAAAAGCTACCCAGGTATGAATATCTTCCCAGATAAGAATGAATTAAACAGAGCGGCAGTGTTTTTAAAACAAATTAATAAAAATAAAAACAAGAAAAAACCAGACAAACAAAATTGCTCCTCCTGAGTGAGATTTTGGTTTCTGAATTTCAGCCAGGCATGAATTTTTGATGTTGAGTTATAAGCCCATAAGAAAAGGTGTTTTAGAACAGAAGCGCTGATAGAAGGCGTAGCTACAACGATGCCATGAGCCACCGTTCTAATTCCTTTCATCCTCAACAGGTGCTTGTGACATCTGTAACAAGGCTAGCCTTGATAAAAGCCTCATAACTTAATCCAAAGTATATGATATTCATAAGCACATTTCCATTCTCTCCGATCCTCCTCCCCCTGAGACCCAGAAATAATGCACTATTAAACTCGCATTTCTGCTTTCTGGTGGAGAACATTAATAATGAGAAAATAACTAGCTCCCTCTGTTACAAGATTCCCAGAGGAATGCGAGGAAGGAGCAAATATAAAATTATATTTCCTGGGTGCTCTCGAGTAATGTGTCTACCTGTGATTGTAAATACAATTGTAAATCTAGGCCTTGATCTAACAAAGCACTTAAGCCCATGAGTAGTCCTATTAACGTCAACTTAGACTTAAGCATGTGGGTAAGTGCTTTTCAGGGCTGCCTACCTTGTAAAGGAACCCAAAGATTACTTGCATAATTATTTTGTTGACAGGAGAGAAAGTGAGAGGGTGCTTGGTTTCAAATTAAAACAATAAACCGAAACTGGAGCTTCAAGGGCCTGAATTTATGAGATTCTGAGTGCCTACAAATCCAGCTGAAACAGAAGGGAGAACAGGGTGTGCAGTACAGGACAGGAAGTACCCCATAGTCTAAAGTCCTCAGATTTATATTCAAAATCCCACTACTAAAAATCACTGAAATGTCCAGTTTTTAGGGAAAGAGTTGGTGAGCTTTGAGGAATCCAGCATCAGCCTCAAGATTATACAAGCTAATGTAATAGGACTCCGCTCTTCTACACGAGCAAATGCACATGCACTATGCACCAGCCAGAGTATCATCCCCAGTTCTTTATCCACTGGGCTATCTGAAATAGGCTTAACAGGTCATGGTTAGGATTCAGTTCCGTACCCCTACCCTATCCTACACACCTCTTGAGTTTTGCCTTGAGCTTCAGGTTCCTATCTGAATTTCAAATCTGCAGTGAAACCTAAGATCAGATGAGTTTCCTGTTGTGCTGGATTTCCTTTCAGCACAATTTGGTCATAGCTCTTGGGTCCTGTTCAGAGCTGTAACTTTGACTCTCATATAATAGAAAATAGGTAGATGAGGCTTAATTAATATTTGCAAACAAACAAAAATCTAGGTAAAGGTAACAACGGATTGTTTGTTACAAACCCTAGATGTAGGCTACCAGAACCATAAAACGTAACCAGAATATATCAGCTGTAAGGTTATCTAAGGATATAAAATGGAAATGGTGCTGAGATATTTCTAAGTAGCATATGCAAAAAATCTGTGCATTGTAGAACTCCTCAGTTCAGTCATCTTATGCACTTTGCACTAAAACTGAGAGACAGAGAAGGAAACTAAGTGGGGAAAATGTCAAAGGCAATAAACGGCAGCTCGGTTAACAGAACTCCTTAATATATAGATTTTTAAGTTAAGACAATTAACTAATTTCAAATCACTACTTGTTCATTTACTAATTCATTAACTACAAGAAGATATGCCCATACTGTACAAAACATGACATCCCTTCTGACAATGCTACTGAACTTTTGTGAAAGGATTAGTTTTGAGCGCTGCCAGAACATAAAATGAGAAAGATCTTAATTAAAAGATTAATTAAAAGATCTCCAAAGATGAAGATGAGAAGGTCATACTTGGAGTCAGTGGAAGACCAGACATTAGAACTCAGGACTTTCCACAGCCCCATGTTCAATTCATGAGGCCATGCTGATTTCACTGGCATTTATCCTGAGTACAGATTTCAGGATTAGGTCTCTCATTATTGGAGGAAGCATGGCCCTAATGGCTTGCCAAGCCTGGTCATTGCCGCCCTGTGTGGTCTTGGGCAAGTCACTTAAACTCTTTTCTCAGTTTCCTCACCTTTAAAATAGAGCTAGTGAGACTAATGTGGCTATTGTGAAGATAATTAATTTACATTTGTACAGTTCTTGAAGATGTGAAGTGACATGTACCTAAGTGCTAAATAGTTTTATTAGATTAAAATTAGTCATCTTCCACTGACTCCAAGTATGACCTTGGTTAAGCATCTTAACCTCACAGTATTTCATCTCCAGTACTGTAAAATAGGGTTTATAATAAGGGATATCAGTACTTGGACATTCATATTGCACTTTGTCAAAAACTTGAAGTTTGAAACCTAAATAGATAATAGGTCTGAGTCGCCTTCTGCTTATGCTGGTTTTACATCACTCTATTTGAACTGAGTTACTTCTGGTCTATGCCAGTAAAGTGTAAGAAAGTTCAACCCCTCTTTGATTCATGACTTGAAAAATGTTCACACATTTCAGATAAAGCAGTCTCAATGTCTAATTCTACTTAGCATGTGCTGTCGTGTCACAACAAAAGACGGCTCAGTAGCTCACATGAAAAGTTGATCACATTTTCCCATATACATTGTTGGTATAAAACAGCTACACAATTTTTTGGGGGGTGGGGAGATATCCTTTGTAGAGTCTCCCTTCTTCGCTTTCTGTACATCTGCATACCATATATTATTTCTGTTCACTTTAATTTATTTTTTATTATTCTTCAAAATTTCTTTCTTTCTTTCTTTCTTTCTTTCTTTCTTTCTTTCTTTCTTTCTTTCTTTCTTATATCTCACCTGGCTGGATGTGGCTGAGGAACAGTGTTAGATGGGTGAAAGCCTGCAGGTTCTCTTTATCTTCATTATCCCTTATCTTCTCTAAGGAGCTCTAACTGACCACTATGTTACAAATAGGAAACATCCTAATTGCTTGTCCACAATCAATGTCCACAAAAAATGTCCAATCACCCAAACATTTCCTGAAAGATGATCTCTGTAAAGAGTCCACTATCCCCACAAAACAGAATTCTGAGGGTTATGACTCAGGTTACAATTTATGATGCAAAATTTGCTGTTACAATGCAAGTTTCTGCTTCCTGAGCGCATACCCCAACTCTTCTGTGTAATATAGCATTTTAGTGTGACTATAAGCACTTTAATAAGAAAAGAATTGATTTTGCAGCTGGCACAGGATTCTAATGATTGGAAATAATATATTGATTTTTTAAAATTTAACTTATCTTCCCATTCATAATGGAAGGTAAGTCCTGCCCTTCTGGGAATTTATTGCCATAGCTCTTGGCTGAAGCTGGCAATGACTGGTACATTGATCATAAGAAAAGGGAAACAAACTATTATGATAGAAATGGTTTTTTTAAAGAAGTTAATGTTAATCCTCATAGTAGATTGAGTCCACTGCAAGTGAATGTCATCTGGTGTATGCAGAGATTAGGCATATTGCAAGAATAGAACTTCCCTACCCTACAATGCCCTGGTCAAGAGGCACCTCTGTAGTGGTCTAGTGGGTAGTTTAATTTCCAGAGTTTCAGTCTGTCTGTCTGAGGCTGCCAAAAAGATGCTAGTTCTGATGGTGGTGGCTTTTGGTTTAGAGCAATAGGAAAGGAGACCTTGATCCTGTGTTTCAGGTTATTGCTATTCTATATATCTAACAGACTTGTTTTGGAACCTAACATTTATTAGTATTATAATTATTTTTTCCGACAGTATCTACTAGTAAGTGGCTTTATTTTTTAGAAAAACATAAATTAACCCCCTCACCCATAAGTTAACATGCTACCCCAAACAAGTGGTGACACTAAATCCGTCACTAACCTGTCACTAGCTGATGATTAAAGAGTAGAGATGGAATAATAATGTGCCTAAAGCAGCAGAGGAACAAGATCTGCATGCAGAATATGTATGATATGATTACTGTTCCTGTATATACTCTATATCTATATATCTATATCTCTATAGAGATAGCCCTGCACAGATACAAATATGTGGATCTGCATCTGCAAGAAATGGTCCGCGGATATCCGTGTTGTATCCGCGGGTGCGAATATAATGCAGATATCTGCTGATGTCCGCGTATTTGCAGGGTTCTAGCCCTGCACAGATAAAAATATGTGGATCTGTATCTGATCTGTATCTGCAAAAATGGTCTGTGGCTATCCGCATTGTATCCATGGATATCTGCGGATGTGGATACCTGCAGATATCCGCATCTGGGATATTTGCAGATGCGGATATCCACAGGCGGATGCGGATATGATATCTGCAGATTTGCAGGGCTCTATAGATCTCTATATATTGAAAATGTCCCTTCTGTCATTCTTTAGTGTGGTAGAAGAAGCATGATATCAGATTTGTACAACATACATATGTTATATCACAGCTTTCCCTTATTCAGTGCTCTGGCACAATTGACTAAATGTATTTAATGTAGTGCATCTGGTACACTTTGTGCAGTACACCTCATATACCTAGTGTTATACTCACGGCTACAGTTTTGTCATGCCAGATTTTGATAAATTTCTTGGCAGAGGTGCAGAAAAACAACATAGGTCCTGGAAGGGTTGGGGGGAGAACTGAAGTTCTCTGCAGGTGGTTGGAGAGCAAACTCAGCACATATGCACCCCACTGCAGCAACTTTGGCTTCACTCAGCCCTGCACTGGGGTGTTGCAATCTGGCCCACAGGCTTTCAGTGCCATTCAGATTTGGCATATATACCTTTCTACAGATGGTATTGTGACCCCATGCACTGGACCACACTGCCACTTTGTTTGGGGGCATTTCATAGACTTTATTTATATACAGCATAACATCCATGACAAAGTTGTAGACTCAGTCATATGTCCATAGACTGTAAGTCTTTCAGAGAAGTGTCCATGGGCATAATACTGATCTCTCTTATAGTGGGATAAATCAGGAGTAGTTCCTTTGAAGTCATGAACAAACAAAATTCTATCACTGGGCAATGGCATACCCAGCACAGTAAGATGTCTTGTATCCTTTTAAATCTACATCCCTAACAGTTCCCACAGATTTTCCATTGTGTACCCAGGACCCATAGATAGAGGTTCTACTACTTTGTCTACTACAAGGTCTGTCCATAAGCTCAACACCTCATCCAAAGCCCACTGAAAGAGAGGAGAGTACGTGGGGTGGGTTCTGAGTTATTACAGAGAATTGTTTCTTGGATAACTGGCTGTTGAGACTTGCCCACGTGCTCAGGGTTTAACTGATCACCATATTTGGGGTCGGGAAGGAATTTTCCCCCAGGGCAGATTGGCCTGGGCTCTGGGGGGTTTTCACCTTCCTCTGTAGCACAGGGCATGGCTCACCTACCGGTGAATTCTCTGTATCTTAAAGTCCTTAAATCATGATTTAAGGAGGTAAATAACTCAGTCATAGGTTGGTGGCCTATTGCAGGAGTGGGTGGGTGAGGTCTTGAGGCCTGCATTTTGCAGGAGGTCAGACTAGATGATCGTACTGGTCCCTTCTGGTCTTAAAGTCTATGAGTCTATGAAACTGAGGGAAAGACTTCCACTGATTTGAATGGGCTTTGGATCAGGGCCTTAGTTCCTGGGGTGGGGCAGCCAGCAGCTTTCCCTCTGTCATCTGTGAAACTGCAAGAAAATCACTTACCCATGTCTGCTGAGCATATACACAGCATATTGGACTGGTCTCTGGGAAGAATGAAAGAAACAGTTTTCACAATTCTATTTATAACCTAATTTCCACTTTTCTGAAATGTAAAATTTTTGCTGGACTGAAGCCCAACATGTTAGGGGGCAAAAATCACTCTCTGAATGTCCTGAACAAGGCGAGTGGCTATGTTAAAATGCTGGCAGAAGTTCAAACCCATCAAAAAGCACAAAACAGAATGAAAACCAAACAAAAATGAATGTGAACAGCCCTTTTCCTGCTGTGAATGCTTGGTGTGAAATTCGTCAACCTTTTCTTTTGTATTAACAACTGTTCTTACAACACAATCAGTTTTCTTGAAGGGGCCACCCTGTTTGAATGTGGTCTCTGTTGTTAGCATTGGCAGTAATTAACATGTGATTGTTATTCTGTGGCCCAAATTTTCTGGTGGTCTCTAGCACACTGTGTTCAGAGACCAATTGGCCTGCTTTTTAGCAATCTCAGCACAGTAACCAAGGACTGAATAGGCAGGGAAGGGGACTGATCTGTCTTGTCCTCTCTAGTAGTACGTCTCCTGCTCTAGGATAGAGAGACACTGACTGGGTATGTGTGCATTACTGCTGCCATGCTATATGAATAGAGCACTTGCTATTAACTTGGTGTCTCACACAAGCACTCGCATTCACTCTGTATAAATAATTAAATAGGCCACAAACACGCATGTCTGCATCTTGATATAGACTCTGATTCAGTAAGATACTCAAGCATATAACTAATTTTAAGCCTGGGTCCCTAGTTAGATTTCAAGAGGATTCTCGCCATGCTAAATATAAGGCATGTGCTTAAGTACCTGCAGAATTTTTAGTCCAGTGGGGAGGGTACTCACCTGGGATTGGGAGACCTCTCCGACAAGTCCCCACTCCACATCAGAGGAAGAAGGGATTTGAAAAGAGGTCTACCAGCTCTCAGGTGAGTACCTAAACCACTGGGCTATGGGATAAGCTGATGTGAGGCTCCTTCAGTTTCTTCTGAGGAATTGTTCCACTGTGGAGAAATAATTTTAAAAAGTCATGAGAGTAACAGGACTTCTCTTGGTTCTCCCACCTCTCACATGATTGTTCTAACCACCAGGCTCCAGAGTCAGTGTCTGTTTCTGGTTCACTGACTCTTACTCAGTTATTCACCATGGAAGTACTTCCACAGGAAAGACTGATAAAGTCCCACCTCAGAATATCCCATGACTCAGTGGCTGGGGCCTTCACCTGTGAGGTGGCAGATCCTTGTTCAAATCTCTTCGCTGCACCAGGTTCTTTCAAAAACAGCCTAGGCACCTAATGCCATAAGATGGTTTGCAGCTGAGAATTCCAAGCACTTGGAGGTGTCTCCCTGCATCCTGTACTTAAGTGCCAAGCCCCTTGGGTATGTCTACACTGGAGGCTCTGTTAAGTCAACTTAACAAGGTCGACTTTAAGTTAAAGTCACCTTGTTAAGTCAACTTAGAGAGTCCAAATTGAACACTCCTGTTGACTGCTTGTGTCCACACTGGCAGATGCTAGGTCAATGGAGGAGTGGTGCTTTGTGGGTAGCTGGGAGGGGGCCTGGAGACCAATTAGGTCAACTTAAGGACTTTCCCCATCTACACTGGCTTAAGTCAACTTAATAGGTTGATTTAGGTGTTAAAGTCAACCATAAGAGGTGGTGTTATTAAGTCGACTTACGGAAGCACTTAAATCAACTTAATAAAAGCCCAATGTGGATGCAGGATTCTGTAAGTCAACTTAACCTCCCTTACATCGACTAAGGCTACAGTGTAGACATACCCCTTGAAAGGAGTATGATGTAGGACATAACCCTTTCCTTGGCATCTCCCACGGGCAACCTCAGTTGAGGAGATACCTAACATGCTGACATTTGTAAATCCCATTCTGAGGTGCCCATCTCTCACTACACACTGTATAGGGGCCTAGGCACCTAATTCAGGACCTGTAAGTCCCATGATTTTTCTAGGCCACTGCAAGTTGTGAATCTAGTTCCTAGTCTCTCTGGCTATGTCTACACTTTAAAAGTTAGGTCAACTTCATGAAGTCGACTTAATAAAGTCAATTTTAAGTTGATTTAAAGTGGACCTTATTAAGTCGACAACTTTTCAAGTGTAGACGTGGCTCCTTTTCGACCTTATTAAGTCAACTTAACGTTTTAAGTCAACTTAATAAGCTCCACCAGGGCGCTAATCCCCGTCTCCTCTAGCTTCAGGCAACTTAATAAAGTCAATTTAAGCACTAGTTAGAATTAAACCAGGTGTTATTAATTCGAACTAACTTTTCCTTAATTCGACTTAAGGAGCACCTTAAGTTGACTTAAGGAAAGCCCAGTGTAGATGTGGAGTATTTTAAGTTGACTTAAGCCTCCTTAAGTCAACTTAATTTGTAAGTATAGATGCACCCTCTGTGTCTCAGTTCCCTGTCTGTGGAATGAGAATAATAACACATCTGTACTTCACAGGAGTGCTGTGTGCTTAAATACTTTTCAAAGACTGTGAGGTACTCCAGTGCTATGGTAATGGGGCCCATATAAGTACTGAAAATAGAGATAGACAAGGAATTCATTGTGCATTTAAGGAACTGCCCACACCAAGAGATGATGTGGAGGCCCACCACTCAGGTCCAAGTTCTTGGAGACTTTGCACATCAGAAAACCTTAAGTTTCAGAGATCTTGGCCACTATACCATCCTTTAACAATATACAGCATGACTTCCCCCTGCAGTGGGCCAGTTCTTCTGACTGGCATGGAAAAGGGGAAGAGTTATTGTTCATCTTTAACTACTCCAAGTGGGTTCCTAGATTCACACAGCACTTATGATCAGAGGAGCACAATAGCTATATGTAAGACCGAGCCAGGAGCATTTTCTTGTATCCTCAGGTTTGGGTGACAAAACTGAGCCCTAAGGGAAGATTGTTTAGATACAATTTCTGCTAACTACATGGAGTGATTTAACCTGTTACTGTGCTGTAATGTTCTTCCAATACATCCCTTCTCTAAGGAACCAGTGATTTTCTTCAAGGCAAGGAAGTGTCACAGCACCAGGAATTCTTGACTTGATTTTTGGGTATTGTGACATGCTGTTCTGGTGAACCACATTCTATAGGCAGCAGTTCTGGTTGTGACATTGTAACCACACTGTGAATACTCTATACAGTTAACTCAATTTTTTGTATCTTTGTGCTGAGCCTGATCCTGTTGTCCTTGTATACAAAACCCACTGCCTCGAATGAAGATGTGTCTGGAAAGAATCTGGGTTTGGGTGCATAATGGGGTTCAAACCCTGGCATATATTTGACCAAACTTGCAGGTACAAATGCCCCAGTTCAGTCATTTGTATGTAGGCCAAGCTAGTGGCATTCACATAAGTGAGTTTTATCTGTGCTTCAAATTGCTGTGGACCACAGATGTCTGAGATGTGCTTCCTCTGCCCAAAGGAAATATGTATTCCCCTGGAAGCAGGTAAGTCCCTGTTGATTTCTTTGCCTGATCCACAAAGGGTGTGTTTCAGTTAAAGACTCCAGCTACTTGGTCCAAATTGTAAAGCCTCATGGCTTTAGCTGTAGAGGTCCATGGCCCAATGTACTGGATCACTCAAGATGGTGGCTGTCATGCACTCATCTGCAAGTGTTTATCAAAAGATGTATTTTCATTCACACGTCAGCAACTGTTCATCTAAATGCCTATTTCTTCATGAAGTTATCCAGTTCTGAGTACAATAGGGTGCCCACACCTTTTTACAGGTAATCCTGTTAAACAAACAGTTGGAGTCTAAATCATTTCTTTACCCCCTGAAAAAAAAATGTTGAAGGTAGATCCTTCCACACTCAAAGTTTTAGCAATGCAAGAGTGGAAAGAAGAGAGCCAGCCTGCATAATGGGAAGTTTTCTGCCAGATTCCCTTTTTCTTGATAGTATTATCTGAGTTTAATGAGTTGAAACGCACAAGTATAATTAGCCAAAGGCTTAAGATACTACTCTCTTAACATAATTGAATTTAATTTACTGCCAGAACAATTACATTACACGTTCAAGCAAATGTTGCCTTTTTTTTTTTAAGTCTTCATCAACTCTTATCTTTCTTGCCTTAGTGGAGCAAAAGTTCACTCATTAAGCTTTATGGTGCTAGGGTATCTGGCTTCACATGGATTGGAAACTGAATTTGTGAAATGTTATCTTTGGCTGTATCATAAAAGGGTTTAAGCTCGTCTAATGTAAGAAATATTATCAGTTTTTAAAATGTATATCCTTAAGCCTTAAAGGAATGCCATACCCATACTTAGTGCAGCAGCCTGAAAGTTTACCATGGTGAAAAGTACTTAAGTAATTAAACTCTGGAATGTATTTGAAAAGAACTGGGAAGCTTTTAATTACCAGTAGCATTTCCAAACTTATTTCTGCTAATGGCAATTTTGCTTTCAAGTGCATTAATTTATTAAACTTGCAAATATGGGACCTACTGTCAGAGGCTGCAAACTACCTTTGTATCCTACACAACAGTTCGTTTTCCCGTCTATAGCACCTCTTAACATACAAGCATCCCAGTGAGTTAAAACCAGCAGAATCATGCTTCACAGAGGTCCGAGCCAGTGTTTTTCCATTTGTGCACTGAGCAGCAACCCTCCCTTGCCCCCTATGATCAGCCAGGAGGCATGAAACCCAAGACAGAAATCAACTTTAGGAGGCAGGACACCCCCGGCCATCTGCAACATCAAACCTAGATGTCCAGTGAGGTAAATAATGGCCCCCTATGTTCCAGACTGGAGTGATGGGAAACTCTGTCATACTGGTGCCCTTCTCTGAGGCCTGGTAAAGCTATTCACAGGAAAATAAAATGCTGGAGGGGCTTGTGGACCATTACATACTGCAATAACAAGTGCACAATTACTGACATCTAATAGAAGGGGATGGAAAATGCCATACAATGTCTCATGGTCATGTGAGCAAATGAATGACTTCTAGAGTCAAGTAAGAGAGAGGGAGATGTTTATACAGAAGTACAAGATAAAAGAAGAATAGCCCGACAGAGAGAGTCAAGTGCAAGAGCAGTAAAAGTTCAGGGTTGTACTCTTGCAGGCTAGTGGGAGGAATATGGAAGTATGCAGGGGGTACATGTTTTAATGTCAAATGCTTCTATTTAGTACTGTTTTAGAATCATAGAAACTGGAAGGAACCATGAGAGGTCATCAGGTCCAGTTCCCTGCACTCATGGCAGGACCAAAGATCCTCTTGTAGTGACTTAGTTTTAAACCCAAGCAGGTGTGCAAGGCTGCCTTGAACAGCAGCCCACAGAACTGGTCTCAGCTGGATCTGAGTGCTCTGTTGCAGCCTATGCAAAGAAGTGGGTACAGTCACCAAGAGCTGAGCTCACAGCTTCTGCTGTGTGAAGTTACTATATAAACAATGTGAGAGTGGGGAAGGGTCGAGCCACTACGGGAAGGAACGAACCACCCGTTAAACTGATCTCACCACCCTGGATGCAGGGGGAATAGGGGGCTCCCGAGAAGGGCACGTAAATCCTGATTGGGAGGCATTGGGATTGTTCATTATCCAGTGATGGAGATCTCATCACCATTTTGAGAAACAGTGGAGTGTTGCTACACAAGAAAAAAAATATCAGGCTGGATTTCGTGCAACCATCCAAAAGAGTGAGAACACCATTATGCCTATGAATAGACTACCCAGGATATGTGGGGCTACCCGATTGCTTACTCTCTCTAGAAATAGGTGGTCAGGAAGCTGGTGAAATCTTGTCTCTGTTCACCCATGCCTCGCTCTCTAGATAGCTGAGCTGACATGCAGATAGAAGGTAATAATTTAGTATTCATAGTAGTAGTTATGATGGATACTGCAGTAGTACCTAGAGATCTCAATCAGAGTCCAGTTATGCTAGGCACTGTACAAACCCGGAACAAAATGACATTCCCAAAGAGCTAAGTCAATTATCTTTGGGAGCAAGGAGGAAGCAGAGTGTGAATTATGACTCTAACATGTGCCTGAGTCACAATGCTTTCGGGGAGCTACTCGTGAGGTGATGCAGGCTACATTCCACCCCTTGCTTTGGGCTGTGCTTAGCATCAACATGAAAGTCCTTTCGGCCTAGGTGTGCATGCTGGAATAGCTATTAATGTTAATGACATTGCCTCACATGCATCAATGGCTGAATAGACTTGCAAATGTTCAGACATTAAACTGGCTTATCTGATTGTTACACCTGTGTGAAAGCACGTTGTGAAGTAATTCACAATTTCTCTACATTGAGCTCTTCCCTGGCTCATCATGAATGATGTCTGCTTATAATATGAGGCTTCTATCACAGGATGCACATCTATGCATGCCTGGATTATGATCTATATGAATTTTCTGTTCACTTTTGCAATGAAATTGTATGGTTTGATACCCAATATGCCATGCAAGGTTCCTTTATGAATGCTCAGAACATGTTCTACAGGATTACTATTTTCCAAAGGGGTAGCCATGTTAGTCTTGGTCAGGAAAAGAAACAAGGAATCCTGTGGCACTTTTAAAGACTAACAAATTTATTTATCGCATGAGCTTTTATGGGAGAAAATCCCACCTCGTCAGACACTTTGAAGCATCTGACGAAGTGGGATTTTCTTCCACGAAAGCTCATGCGATAAATACATTTGTTCGTCTTTGAAAGTGCCACAGGAGTCCTTGGCTATGTCTACACTAGCAATTTAGGTCAACTTAAGGACCCTTAAATTGACCTAAATTACTCCCTGTCTTCACCAGAATTTCACTGAATTAACTTAAGAAATTCCTTAAGTCGACTTAATGAAAGCTTAAGTCGACTTCATAAGAACCACCCATTAGGTCAACTTAAGCCTTAAGTTGACTCCTTAAGTCAACTTAAGGGTTGTTAGGTCAACTTAACAAAGTGGACTAAGTCGACTTAAAGTTAAGTCGACTTAGTTCACTTTGTTAAGTCGACTTAATAAGGTCAACTTTAAGTTGACTTAAAGTTGACCTCATTAAGTTGACTTAACAAAGTTGACCTGACTTTTTTTAGTGTAGACATAGCCCTTGTTTGTTAGGATTACTATGGTATCATGTTTCCTGCAGCTCCATGTATGTGTGACTATGTGAAGCAGTCAAGTTCCAGAGGGTAGCCATGTTAGTCTATTGCAGAAAAATAAAGAGAGTCCTGTGACACTTTTAAAGACTATTTTTTATCGCATGAGCTTTCGTGGGAGAAAATCCCACTTCATCAGGTTACATGGCACCGGGAGGAAGGGAACTAGTGGAGTTGTTTTCAAGCAGCACATAAATAGCCAGGGCTGCACAGGGGCCAGAGAGGTTCATAATAGAAGAATCACCTCAGAACAGAGAGTGAGGGTGGAGAGGAGACTAAAAACAGAGACAGTTTGAACAGGAAGTAGTTGTTGGTTGGTGGCCAGGAAAACACCATCTTACAAGCAACGGCAAGATACAGAGCCTACCCCTAGCCAGACGGGCCCAACCTGGCTAAACACCACCAGGAGCTAGTTAGGAGGGTAAGAATGAGGCGAATAGACTAAAGAGTGGCCTTGGAATAGTGTTAGAATAAAATGTATTGTGAAAGAAATTAAGTATAGCAACTAGCTAACTCCATTTTGTAATCAGTAAACTCCATTTCAGCTAGATCAAGAAGTCACGTACTCTGCCGGAACTGGGGGGTGGAATATGCATAAGAAAGGGACAGGTGCAGGGAACGAAACTTAGGAAAACAGCCATTTAGCAGACCCCATATAAGGAAAGAAGAGCATCTTCCCTAATAAGGAAAAATAGTGAGGAGCACTGAGGGATTGGAGGGGAGCCAAGTCGCACTATGTGATGTAACCTAATTGTAATATGAAAATGTATTACCTATATAAGGTAACTCCACCCTTTGTGAGGGGCTCTTGGGCCTTTGCCTGGTCCCAGGGCTCCGCAGCTGCGTATAGGTTTTTACTAAACTTTTCTCTTTTGCTAAGTGTGGCCTCCGCTGACTGAACACCCCTAAAATCTCCTCCACAGCATCTATTATCTTTCATTGGATTGTGTTTTTTCTTACTGTTTTATTAAAATAATTGTGCATTGATTTGCTATATACTTAAAATCATACTGTAATCAATAAACTAGTGTTTGACCTAAAGCTATGTGAACTTGAGAGGATATGAGTGAGGGAGGCTGGACACGATCCATTTCTTTGTTAAATGGATGGACATGAGTATATGGTGACTGAAGAAGGATCCCAATCCCTGTAAAACAGACTTCCCACTGTGATATCTGAGGTTGGGGGGGCTTGCTTGGGGGCCATCAGTGAGCAGCCAGAAGATGCACAGTCACTGCCTGGGACCGAATACATGCAGGAGGCTGGTGTGAACTGACTCAGGACTGAGTAGTCACCTGGCAAGGTGAGGTAATTTGGTGTTCAGGAGTGGAAATCTGGGGGAGGGGGGTTCACAGCGGCACACCAGACCAGATCTGGGGATCAGCCTGACACAGCCTCCACAAGCAATTTGCTCAAAAATGCAATTTTAAATTCATTTTTACTTTTCAAATAGGTTTTGCATAGGGAGAAATGTTAATCTTCCCATGTGAGCCATCACTGAGACTTTAAGGGGCCATTTGATTTTTATAGATGTTAATGTTTTGACTGTCTTCATTCTGTAAATTTCAGTCCTGTAGTGTCCGTTTTACAGGATCTCTGTGTTATGTAGTAGAATTTGTCCTCCAGTAAACCCTGTGAAAATTATTAAGATTGTATGGCTCCAGTATAAGTTAAGAACTCTCGTCTTCCATATCATTCTTAGAAACTTGGTCAAAAGCTTTTTAAGATCTCTAGCCCTGATGAAATGAGTAGAAAACTCCAGTGCCCTATACTCGTGTTGTAAAATACACATATGTCCAGAGAAGGCAATAGGAGTTACTCATATCCTACAGGGGAATGGGGCCCCAATGTTCTCTTTCTCACACACCCACTCACTCACCCACACACATACACAAAAGGATGAAGCTCTGCTCGTATGACTGTGGCTAGCTCCCCACTTCCTCTTGGATCATACCACCCACCAGCTTGGAAACTTGGCATTAAGTAAAACTGAACTAGCTTTTCCCACTGGAGAAATTTTGGAGAGAAATGAAAATCTGAGTGTTGGTGCAGATATTTATATATATTCTCCACAGCTTAGAAGCCCAGTGGGTTTTTAAAATAGAACGTCTTTTATATATTTAAATAAATTAAAAGTAGTCTCCTCTAAATGAAAACTGAAGTCAATTTCCTAACTGAATTTCTGAAGGGTGGGTTCCACTACAAAATAATCTTATTAAAGAGTAATGAATACAGTTAAAATCATATACTTAAAAACTAGTAAATAACAAATGCGTTTAGTCATCTAACTGGACAAGGTGAGATCAGAAAAAAACAAAAATGTATTCAGCAGCATGTCTATAGTACTTCAGATGCTACATGTCTCTAACATCGGTTATTTAGAAGAGCCTTCTTTCTCTTTGGTTATATCTGTTTTCTTCTCTCAATCACTGCCTTTTACTTTGACCTTCACCTACATAAAAATTCACTTCATGTAATTCTTTATTTGCAGTGGTTCTATTTTGTTTGTTTGTTTTAATAACCATGGTTGTATCTTCTCTTTTGGGAGTGCAGGGAACAGAAAGAAACAACAATGATAAACATATTTCAAACTCAGGTCACCGCATATACTCGAGTATAAGCCGACCCGAATATAAGCCGAGGTACCTAATTTTACATGCGAAAACTGGAAAAACTCACTGACTCGAGTATAAGCCTAGGGTGGGAAATGCAGCAGCTACTGGTAAGTTTCAATAATCAAGATACCATAAATACCAATAAAATTACATTAATTAAATGAAGGCATCAGTGGGTTAAATGTTTTTGAATATTTATTTCAAAGAAAAACAGTGGAGAGGAGGGTCAACAAAAACAATATAGAGGGAAGGGAGGCACTGCAGGTAGTGGGGGCTGAGTTTAGGGGGTGGGGCGCAAATGGAGGGCTGTGGGGGCAGGATGTGGTTGTGAGCCGGGGGGTGGCAGGATGGGGGAATGTGAGGGGGCAGTGCAGGGTGTGGGTGTTACGGTGTGGTGTGTAGATTGTGGAGGGTGAGGTGTGCGCTGGGTGCTGGGGTTAGGCGGGATGGGGATCCATAGGATGGGGTGTGAGTGGGTGGGGGCAGGGGTTGGTGTTATAGTGGGGTGTGGGGCCAGTGAGGGGTGCATTTGTCAATACCTTTTGCTCTGTCGGCTGGGTTGAGCTATGTTCCACCTCGAAGCAACCCTATCTCAGTGCCGGAGGGGGGGGGTCCCTTTCTCCCTCTAGAGCATTCGGCAGCAGCAAAGACGGGCGGCGTGGGGCAGGCAGACCCGCGCTCCTGACCCAAGCCTGAGCTTGCCTGTCCCACCCTGAGGGCGGGGAGGGCCAGCCCAGAGCCCGGGCGCAGGCCGGGTCTGCCGCGGCAAAGCCTCAGCCCCGGGGGTACCGTACAGACCCGAGTATAAGCCGAGGATGACCTTTTCAGCACATTTTGGGTGCTGAAAAAGTCGGCTTATACTCAAGTATATACGGTAATACTTTCTCAGACAACTGAGTTTTTGTATTTATTTTGGTTCTATTTAATTTTTGACATTCATATACCTTTTATCATCTATTAGGCTACATCCTGTGTCATGTTGAACATTTTCCCTTTTTTAATTTTCTCTGCATTAAATGCTGTATTATAATTGTGCACAATGCCCTGAGTAAAATTTGATTCACTTGCAGTGATTTATATCTCTAAAACAGGTACTACTGGGGTGAAGGAAAGATAGCTGTTTGAAATGAAATCACAGTAAAAGATTTTGCAACCATAAAAAATGATCATTTGATATCTAGCTTGCACAGTGCAGGCATGAAAGTAGTTTTAATTATTTTTGTTAATCCTGTATGATCCTCTCTTTTCTATCCTCTAACTAGGAGCAATCAATCAATGCTTACCAGATGCTGTTTCATCTTCAGTATTGTTTGACAGCCCTCGGGTTAACAAAAAATCTAAGTGAAAAATGTTCATAAACTTATGATGACATGAGCACAGACTTGGAATACTATGCTCAGTCATGTAAGACTGCATTTGAATTTGAACTTAGAAGACAATAATATCTTTACACTTGGCACTGCATCTGTTACACTTTTTTGAATAAAGTAAATAGTTTTCCGATTTTATCTTGGTGTGCACGAAAGATGTAGGTAATGAAAGTATTGATGCAGTATCATGGAACATAAATTTGCAGACAAATCCAGCAAGCATGATAAGAACACAAAAATGGGTATTTTTTGGCATCATTTTTATGTTAGTGGCAGTTAAAAAAAAATAAAGCCAAGAAATGGCACTATGATTTCATGCTAAGGGAATGCTGTAAGGAGGGTGGAAAAACTGATAATATTGCTAATAGGTGGCAGTACTAATTACTGTCCCTGTGAGAATAAAATGAATTAACAGTGAAATGGTGATGTAGCTCAGACATGTCCTCTATTATCTCTCTCTTTTTTTATATCTTTTTTTTTTATCAACCAAGCAAAATGGAGAAATACTGCTCATAAATTTAATATTGGACATATACATTAGTAAACAGCCCATGTAATTCATAGGAAGAGGCTGCTGTAAGCGCAAAATGTTTTGATTTTATGTAATTGTGACATGGTTAGAGCTCTTGCAACATAATGTCATGCATAAGTAAATTGGTATATTTAAGGTGGGCTATTAGTAATTCCAGTGTCAGTAGTGAGCTGGATTGCTTTTTAAAAATATGTACATCATTTATTATATTTGAACAGTTATATCACTGAAAGAAGACATCACATAAATCATCCTAACAAGAGGGACCAATCTACTTTTGTCCCTTGGGGAAGCATTGGGTACCTGTTTCATACATACAGTGTATATTTAAAAATAACTGAACATATTTATTAAATATTTTATAAAATGGACATGCTTTTGCATACTTACGGTAACAAAGTGCTCAGCTTTGCTTCTTAGTTGTCTTATCTTAAAAGCATCTAAAGCAATGTGCCACTTAAATATAAAACAAAAAAAATGTTAAAGATATAGTTACTGATTTTTTCAGGAATTGAATCCACTTTTGCAGCCAGTGTTTCCAAAAAATGGACGCCAAAATTGCATCATACATAATTATGTCTAGCTCCCAATTTTATGCACCAAATTAATCTCTGGGGAAAATATTAGAAATCGAAGCACAATCAGGTAGCTAGATGTGCGTATTCTAACACATCCACACAGTTAGCTGGAAGCACAAACTGCTTGAAGAATTGGAGACCAGGTTGAGGATCTTTTTTAAAAAATCAGGTGTCACAATTCCATTTTCTCTAGATAGGCTTATGGTAAATTTGCTCCAACACATTATTTTACATAAGAAAGCATAGGGGTCTATTCTCATTTTTCCAGATGGATTTGGGGGAGAGTGGGCGGCAAATAATTATTGATGCTAATGGGAGTTGTGGAGTTTAACTGTTTCGTACATCACAGGGAGAACAGACTATGAATACTGTGTTCAACATGTAAAACTCCCATTGATCTCATTGTCAGTTTTGCACACTGACATGGTAGAAGATTTCCCGAAGTTAGATCTTGATCTTTCATTTTGTTTGCTGCTCTGTTCATGGAATGTTTGCAGGATCCAGGTCTTTCATGTGCATTGAAATGCTCAAAACACTTGTAACCATAAAAAGAAATATCAATATAAATAGAAAAATTCTGTCACAGACTGGAAAAACTGTAGTCTTTTTGTGCAAATAGAAGAAACTATACACATATTAGAGATGGCCAAACTGTTATGAAATGAATAACAAACCTCTACCAGTAATTAGATCTGAATGTGAATTAAACTTTATTAAAAGTTTGCATGACTGTTTTGTCATTTACAGTATCTGGCCACAACTAGAACCAGAAGTGGCAAAGTACTCTTAAGGAGGGCCTTCTGGCATTAGTTAGGGGTAGGACGGGAGGAGAAAAGCTTGTTCACATGAGATTTTTCACTCCAGTCTTGTAGACTCAAAGCTATGTCTACACTTACAAAGCTAAGTCAACTCTATTAAGTCGACTTAACAAGGTCGACTTAAGTCGACTTAGAGAGTCTACACTAGACTCTTAAGTTGACTGGCTAGGTTGACGGAGAACAGAGTCACGGATCCCCAGGCTAGGGGAACCATGGCTCCTGGGGACAAAGGGAGACGTGGCTTCTGGGGACAGGGGAACCATGGCTCCCTGCTTGCCTGGCTCCCCAGCAAGAAGGGAGCCGCGGCTCCCTGGCAAAAAGCTCCCTTCTCCCTGGGAGCTGCGGCTCCATTCTTGCCAGGGAGCTGGGCAAGAAGGGAGCTGTGGCTTCCTTGTCCCCAGCTCTATGTTGACTTAGGGGATTAAGGCAACTTAGGGCGCCCACACCGGTTTTAGGTCAACTTAACAAATCAACTTAGGCATTCAGTCGACCTAAAGAATGGTAGTTATTAAGTCGACTTAAGGACGCACTTAAGTCAACTTAATGAAAGCCAGGTGTGGATGTGGCTTTGTTTAGGTCGAATTAAGCATCCTTAAGTCGACCCAAGTTGCCAGTGTAGACGCACCCAAAGAGATTTGAATAAGCATCTAGAATGAATTCAAAATGTATCCTTCATGTGTATGCAAAAATAATAAAAACCTCAGTAGCAGAAAGCCACATTGTCTTTATATTGGCAAACAGAATCCAATTCCCATTCATGTAATTTCTCAATATTTATTCTGTATTCCTTCCTCTTTATTGCACCATCATGTATCATTTCTCTTGCTGTATCCTGCATTGTTCATGCTAGTGGCACTTACCTAAAATTACATTCTAATTGGGATGAGGGAACTGAACTTATTCATGGAGTCTGGTCAGTTGTTTTTGGCTTTCAGCAAGAGACAATAAACAAATAGATATTTGTGACTGTTGACAGCTGTTTTGTATATATTCACCTTATCAGGAAAAACACATGTAAATTATATAAATAAATACCATTAAATTTGGTCTAAGACAAGCTTGGGGATAATCTGATAAAGTTAAATTTACCTAACTCAGAAATATTTGCATGTCATTAAACTGAAAAATGTTTTCTACTAACATATGGAAAGAATTAATTTAAAAAAAAAATCAGCTTTCTCTTCGGTATCTATGGTGCAAAAATTCCTGTCTAATGAAAAAACTATGGCAGCATACAATGCATGACAATAGTCATTATTTAGTAATGTGACATTTCACTACTCTGTCCCTCCAACAAGCTTATTGAATCCAAAGTATTTCAATGACTTCTAAAGGCATGTCATTTTTTTCCAGAAAAAAAATTCACTATTATTGGCTTTTAGATGCTGGCATCTAGAACATGCTGTATAAAAAGCATCTAAAATGAACTGTAAAGAATAGTTAGCCAGATTCATCCCTGATGTAACACCAGGTGATTTAATTATACCATAGATGACTATGGTCCTTTATCTCTATTATTCTTTTATGGTATGTCTACACTAGAAAAACTAAGTTGAGTCTGTTAAGTCAACGGCCTGCATCCACACACGCAGGTGCTAGATTGATGGAGAGCCATGGCTCAGGGGAGCCGTGACTTGGGGTAAGGGCCCTATGTCTCCCCAGCAGAAAGGAGCTGCAGCTTCCCACGGGGAGTGGGAGTTATTATGCTGACTTAAGGAAGCGCTTAAGTCGACTTACTGAAAGCCAGGTCTGGATGCGGTATTCTGTAGGTCGACCTAAGCGTCCTTAAGTCAACCTAACTTGAAAATGTAGACATATCCTTAGCGCACATGGGAACTAGCCATGCAATTCCTCCATGAACTGCAAGCAGAAATTTTATAGCTGTAAGAACATTTCCCCCACAAAGAATATTAGAGAGAAACTAAGGAGATAGTGTTTATCTGGATTAGGCTAAGGTTAAGATCTGAATCCAAATCAAGGATAGAGTTTGAGATCAAATTAATGGCACCAAAATCCTATGAATTTGTTCTTTAAAACATCTCAGCTACGCATAGTACTAATCTTGCAAGATCAGCTGATATATTTTAGATTTTTGCATTTTAAATGGTGCAAATCATTCTCCTGAGACTTCGTCCACATCCAAATGAAACATGGTAAATAGATTAATAAACTGTAAAAACTGAAGGGGTTATTTTCATTATCTAATCTGACCTCCTCTATCCATAATGCAGGCCATAGAATTTCACTCTGTAATTGCTGGATTAAGCCCAGTGACTAGTGGTTGAACTAGAGCATAGATTTTAGAAAGATCTTGATTTAATGATGCCCAGTGATGGTAAATGCTTCCCTTAGTAAACAGTTCTAATGATTATTTACATTCAGCATTTTGTTTTGTTTTGTTTAAAAAGGTATTTCCTCTTTACATTTTTCTGACTTTTGACATTGGATCTAGCTATAACTTCATCTACAAGATTAAAGAGCTCTCTTCTATTGGATATCTTCTTCCTATAAGCACTTATAGACCATGATCAAGTTGCCTCTTACCCTTCCTTTTGATAAACTAAATAAACCAAGTTCCTGAAATCACACTGAATTTGGATCCAGTCTTGTATCAGTAGCATTTTGAATTCTGTCAGGGCTAGGGATTTGAATTCAATCCCTTCTCTTCCTCCCATAAAATTAGGAGGATTAGCAGTTTTGAGATTCTGGCTCTTTTGAACCTTTCTTTCTTACATGTTTATAAGGCACATAACACTTTGGTACCTAAACACTTAAAAAAAATTGTGAAGAAACAAAGGAGCCTAAAATAAGCTATTTTCTTCAGCCTATTCTTCTGATTACTAGCAGGTTTTAATTTACATATTCAAGGACTTAGAAAAAGAATTATCTATGGTGTTTGTTAGTGGGAAAAACACTATTGAAAATAAATGATCCATCTCAAGGCTAATCAAAGTATGGAATTCTTTGCCCAGAAGGTACTGGCAGAAGCTAAATAAAGAAAAGATACTTGGAAACACTGGTACTGTTGTGTCCAGGGTACAAACAGGATAATTAAGTAGGGTTGCTTTTGCTTGCGTAGAAAGGATGCAGCTGATTGCCAGATTTATTTTTTGAATGATTTTTGTATGGTGATGCTTCAGCAGGAATATTGGGCAGAAATATTGGTCTGGTACATTCAGAGAAGGTTATCTGTTAGAGTCATGCCAGGCCAGATCAACACAAGAGCTAAATGGGCTGAAGCCCCGGGCCCCAGGCCCTGGGCCCCAGCCCAAAGGGGGGCCCTGGGCTCCAGCTCCGAAGGGCCCTGCATCATCCGGGTAGTCCCCGCCGCCCTGCTCAGCACCCACAGTGCCAGCAGGTTCTGGGTGGTGCTGGGAGGGCCCCTGCTGGTGCTGGGCCCTGAAGTCAGGCCAGGCTCTGCAGACCTCCTGCCCCCAGGGTGGCTGATTCACCCCCTGGGGGTGGGGTGGATCAGCGCATGTTCGCTCCACTCCAGGGCCAGGGCTAGCTAGTGCACAGCACAACCTCTGGCGTGGCCTTTCAGGGCCTATGACCCTGAAGGGTTGTACCGGAGGCCGCACCATGCACCAGGTGGATCAGGGCCAGGGCAGTAGCATTGCAGAGAGTGGCCTCTGGCTCCAAGCCCCTCCCCGCCCGAGCACTGGGCCTCCCACAGGCTGTTGTATTGGTGGGCCAGGGCCTTAGGTGGGGGAGGGGGGGCATGGTGGCAGGAGGCTGGGGCCCCAGGACAGGCTGCAGCCCCACAGTGGTTGGCAGCCTGGGGTCTTGAAGGACCCTTAATCTAGCCCTGGAGTCATTGGGCACATCCCACATGACAGAATTTGTGGAGCTCTAGTATGGACTCTGATAAATCCTCTCTTCTATTTCTTTATTCATTCACCTAAAAGATTCACTTCCTTAAAAAGCCACATCAATGCAACAGAGAGGGGAGGAAAAGCTCAAAGTTTTCCAGCACTCTGAACTGTACAATTTATTTAAAGAACTGGGACAGATTTAATGTGGTCATGGCTGTATTCCCAGGTGTAATACTTCGTTATAGTACTGACAAAATTCCCAGAGAAGCATGCACTCTTAAAAGCCTACATGTTATATTAAACCACTATATTTGAACTGAATTAATATTGAAGTAATATAGCAATTGCAGAAGTCACAGAATTCTCAGTTTCTTAGGTATTGATCTACTGAGGTAACGTATACCATGCTACTCCAGCTAAGAAGAGCCATGTAACAGGAGATGATGAATGTTGCACGATTGGCACTGTGTCAATTGTTATTAATATTTATAATTCAGGAATGATAAACATAGCTTCAAAGTGCAATAAATTGCATTATCTATATTGCTTTAAAGTTAAACCTTTGTCTGAGTTAATTGGATATGTGTTCCGTCCCTAGGTGACCTATATGGCAAGGCTCAAAAATAATAATATTGTTATGCTGGAAGGTGCTAATGACGGTTACCAAGTAGGTGCTTGTTCTACAATCACAGACCTTGTTAAGGCCAATTGGAGTGCTAAGCACCTATACAGTATTATACCATCTTTCAAGCTAAGTCTACACTGGCAATTTAAGTCGACTTAAGGAGGCTTAAGGAGGAAGCCACATTAGGCTTTCATTAAGTCAACTTAAGAAATTCCTTAAGTTGACTTAATGCAAGTTAAGTCGACTTTATAACTACCACTCATTAGGTCGACTTAACCCTTAAGTCGACTCCTTACATCGACTTAAGGACGGTGTGGACGTGGAGTAATCCAGAAGTCGACTTTATTAAGTTGACTTAAGGGTGGTTAGGTCGACTTAACAAAGTGGACTAAGTCAACTTAAAGCTAAGTCAACTTAGTCCACTTTGTTAAGTCGACTTTAATAAGGTCGACTTTAAGTCGACTTAAAGTTGACCTTATTAAGTCGACTTAACAAAGTCGATCTAACTTTTTGTAGTGTAGACATAGCCATTGGAAGGAGTAATTAAGCCATGTTAGGTAGTATGATATCTTGAAACAATAAAAGACACCACCCAAAGCAGGGGGCCACATTGCAAGGCTGGCTCAGAAGCCAAGTCATATGGACTGAGGGGTTCCCTGACATAGGGACATGGGGCTAGGAGATGTTTGGCAATCTGTGATGTTCTGGAGCAGATAAAAGGGAGGAGAAAGCCAGCAGACAATGAAAGAAGTACTATGAATGTGGCCCCAAGAGGGAACAGTGAGACAGAACTCCTTGGGCATGGAACTAACTGGAAAGACAGGCTTGTGAAGTTTTGCACTTACAGAAATCAGGATTATTTTCAGAATGATTCATGAAAAATGAAAGGGCCAAATTAGCAATACAAAGTATTTGCAATGGATAACTTGACCTGTCATAAGTGCAAAAGAATTCAGTGGAATCTATTATTCTGTTCTTGGGAAATGAATAGCAATATTAATTTCATCTCTGCTTTAAAACACTGGTTGGACAAAAATAAAGTATATTATTTTTCATCAACTTTGGTTTTTATGAAATGTACTACATAAAATAATAGGTGGCTCTTAGATGGCACTTTACATTGAAAGCACTTTATAAATGTTAGTCTTCACATCATCTCTGTAAGGTACCAAGTATTTTTAGCCAAAAGACAGAGAAAGAGGCAAGGAAACAGCCAGTTATGATGAAAAATCCATGCAAAATATTTAGGTTCCTGAATTATAGATTTCAATACCCAATTTAGAAATCAAGTTTGGGTTAGGTGACTTGCCCAATGCCACAGACAAGAAAGAGTCAGAGCAAGATTCGGTAATTGTTGAGTACAGCATGAGGTAATGAGCACCCTAAACACAAAGCCCTTGGGTTCAGATCCTCTTTGACAAAGGCATGACTGAGCCTTAGAAGTTCTTGACTCCCCAACTGTGCTCGGAGCACTAGACCATATCTTGTCTTTACTGTATGCTATCGTCTCCGGCTATACAGGATGGATGTGTTGTGACTGAAGTGAGGCATAAATAGCTCACACAATAATTGGGGATCTAGCCACTCATCTCTGGTAACGCATACCTGGCACAAAGGGTATGTCTACACTTGTTAAGCTAAAGTCAACTCTGTTAAGTTGACTTAACAAGTTCGACTTAAAGTCAACCTTGTTAAGTTGACTTAGAGCGTCTACACTAGAAACTTAAGTTGGCTGCCTGTGTCCACACTAGCAGGTGCTAGGTGGACGGAGGAGAGCCGCTGCCTCCCCCGCCGCAAAGGAACCCCAGCTGCGGGGAAACCTCTGCAGCACCAGGGCTCCAGTGGCAGGGAACCCCCCCAGCTCCAGCAGGGCTCCAGTGGCGAGGGATTCCCTTGCGGCCCCAGCTGGGGCTCCAGCCGTGGGGGATTCCCCTGTGGCCCTGGCCAGCGCTCCAGCCGGGAGGAAACCCCTGCGGCTGTGGGGCTCCAGCTGCGTGGGGTTGCCGGCTTCCCACGTGGCTGGACCCTGGTACAGCAGAGATTTTCCTGCTGCTGGAGCCGCGGGGCCGTGGGGGTTCCCCACGGCTGGGATTCCTCTGCTGCATGGGAAGCCGGCAAGCCATCTCCCCCAGCCGCAGCTCCCCAGCCATTAGGTTGACAGCTAATTAGGTTGACTTAGGGCGTCTACACGGGTTTTAAGTCAATTTAAGAAGTCGACTTAAGGCTTAAGTCGACCTTCAGAGGTGGTGTTATTAAGTCGACTTAAGCTGTTATTAAGTCGACTTAAGGGAGCGCTTAAGTCGACTTAATAAAAGCTCCGTGTGGATGCGGCTTTGTGTAGGTTGACTTAAGCGCCCTTAAGTTGACCTAAGTTGCCAGCGTAGATGTAACCCATAAGCCTAAATGGAGAGTTTCTCTTTAAGAGATCAGTTGGGTCAATGTTGCCAGACAGACTTAGCAGCTTAGAGCCAGATGTTTCTGGTATGTGAAGTGGCAGCTTTGAGCATGCTCCACAGGGTCCCCCGCTGCTTGCTGCTGTGGTCAGATGCCTGAGATCTAGCAGCCAGAGTGGTTGAACTGAAAAGAGCCCCCGTACTCTGTGCACAGAGAGAAGCGAGCCAGGAGCAGACAGCAGGCTGTTTGCCCCAACCCTGAGGCATTTTGCTTCAGGGTTTCTTTCTTTCTATATATGTGTATGTATATGTAACTGAGTGAGGACTAAGCAGAAAGCTGGCTGAAGAGCAGCGATCCCAGGAGAGAAAGAGGAGGGTTTGCATGGAAGATTCCAGCAGCCAGAAAACAATGAGCTGCTTCTTCCTACTCAAGCCTTTGAGCTTAGCATACAGAAACTATCACTGAGATCCAGGTGAACTCCACCAGAACTTTGGGACACTTGAGTTGATAGTGTTTCTGAGGGGCTGCTCTGTTTAAATTAATTTTTTTTTGTTTATAAATTTATTTATTACTCTAAAGGAAGTCTCTGGGTTATGTTTAGCTCTGATCCTCCAGACCTCTGAAATGTGCAGCCACAGAGTTAGTTATGTGTGAAAAGATTTCCCAGTTTCAGTGATATGATGTGGTGGGTTTTTTTATTTTGTTGTGAGGTCTGACATCAGACAGAAAGGATAACTTGTCTTACTTCCCAAAATGACAACACTTCCAGGGAAGCTTTACTGAAAATGGGGACCCTGATTTTCTGTTGACCATCTACTCTGTGTGCATTGCCTGGTCTGCAGAGAGCGGGAACTAAGGCTACTAGCAGAGGCACTGGGGGAAAATATTTGCTGAGGAGGAACTGTGAGAGTTCATTCACAACTCCATACATGCTCCTCTCCTTCTTCTCCCATTTCGGGGTGCAGCTTGCTTCCCTCCTCATGTCTGGCCACTGCTGCTGGCTAGTGCATACACACCATTACTCTATTCACTCTTCACCCCTTCTTACCTACTTGCTTTGTATGGGGTGTAGAGTCCCTGCTGTCTTCTTTCCCCACCTCTTGGGCTAAAATCATGATATGGCTAGCCATAAAGCAGCCATGTAGGGGGGTAAGCTGCTGGACCTCTAGCTCTGATTTATTTGTGTATCATGCCTACGGTACTTAACTTCTACTTACTCATAAACCTTTCATTACCTCATTTCTGTATATGGTATCAATGTGGAAATTGCCATTTCCTAAACATTGAAAACAATTTCTTACGTAATATGTAGCTCATAGAGCTATGAGTAAAAGGAAGAATCTTTTATTTATGCATGTTTTCCTCAATATGTATTACTAAACTTGTGAAATAACAAAACATTAAAAACAGATGGAAACAGAATGAAGTACATCAAGAAGGTACTGAAAAAGTCTTTATTGTTGTTTACAGTTGCTGGTTTCCATCACAATGAAATTTCATCTCAATATTTCACCTATTTATGTCTGTTTATTAGAGTATTTTTAATCCTAAACCTTTGTAACTCTCCAGTCCTGAAACCAAGCATAAATTTACTCCAGTAACTAACTTCTGATATTTACGCACATAACTTGTTTTCTTCTATCTTCTTTCCTCAGTATATTTACTCTCTGCCATCTTCACAGGCTGTCTTTAAATAAGAAAACATTGCTACTCTACAAGCCTTATAGGATTTTTTCCCCCAACTAATTAATCACCAGGAAATTGTTAAAAATCTGATGGGGCTTACTCCTGTGAGTGAACTCACTCATTAGTGTCTGTGTTCAAACTCAATGGTGCTACTCAAATGTGTACAGTTACATATGGAAACATCTGCAGGCTTGGACCCAAAAATGGTAATATTTAAAATATTCAGATGTTAACACTTAGTGTCCAAGAATGACATAAGGTGCTCACTCTCTTTGGATGGAAAAGGTTTTGTGCAGTGTCATGAAGGAAACCTGTATGTTTTCTGTGGAAACTCTAAAATAGAAGAATCGTAGAGTAAGAGTGTTTTACAGAATGCAGAGAAGTCACTCTGTGGTCATTCCCTGGAGGAAATCTGAGTAATGTAAAAATTTTCTGCCCAATGACTTGACTGCATGGGTGGCTGAGCTATTTTACCATTCAGGAAGTCTTGAGTAGCAAAAGTGCTGATCAGAGAGCAAAAGTTGCAGCATTATTTTCCTTCTCTAGTCAGCTACTTTCATGTTTTATTGTTTCTATATATTTTTAATTTTGTAGAGTGATTTGGTTGACTTATTTTATTTTGTAAATGGCCTAGAAAAAAAATCCTATAAGGCTTGTAAAACAGCAATATTTTCTTGCTTAAAAATGTGTGTTAAAGAGGCAGAATATAGCTTTAGTATTAGAGAAAGGAAAGAAAATAGTAAATGAGAGAATAAATAGATCCTTTAGTATATATATATGGGCACGCAGAAAAGAACTTTTTCAATTTATGATATTTAAATATATGTATGTATAAAAATGCACATACATACATATTTATAGACATGCACATGTGTGCACACACAGGCATGTATAGTTATACTGTGTATACCGATACAAGCATACACACATCCCTGCATTGTTTATTCACCTAAAACTCACATTTAAGTTTTGCATAAACTGACATGCACCACATAAAATGTATAGGCATTGATCTAATTAAAAACCTTTCAGTCTGCCTTCATTGTTTTTTAATCATTTCCACTACTTATTTCCTCCAGAATGCAGTATTTCTGGGAATAATATTGTAGAATAAGAATTGCTGAGTGATCACGGTTGATGCTGTAATGTCGTTCCTGGAAATGATAATAGTTATTTACAATTACTTACTTGCAGTGCCTTTTCATCTCAGAGGGCCCCAAATTGATGGACAAACTTTTTAATACGTTAAATGCTTTATTCAAATGCTAAAGATGAAGTTAATGAAGTCAACACACACATTCTCCAAAGCCTCATTGACCCTTCACTTCTAGTCCCACACAAATACATTGTGCATACAATTAGTGTTAGTTGAAAAAAAATCAGTGTCTGATTGCTAGGTTAGACTTCCTGATCTATTCTTGTCCACTTTTTTATTTTGTCAATCTGTTATAGCTTCTTCCTACTCGAGATTATAAGCTTTTTTAGCTTAGGGGCTGTCACTTTATGCCATGTTTGTGCAGCACCTTGCACATAAGGCCACGATCCCTAATTGGGGAATGCTGGTGCTATTATAATGGTAAATAAATGATGAAAAAAAATTAAAACAGAAAAACATACCAGACACATAACTTGAAATTTGAATTTACATTTTTTTCCCTTTTTATTCACAGAATCATGTCACAGACCACTTACTTGCAGTTATCTTAAGCTGACTAAATGTCAGAAGTCAAGAAATATGATACCCGTTTTAGCCAAGAGAGATTTCAGCAAGCAATGCACATTTTGGGGATATGTTGGGTGTTTCGTTTTACAGATGTGCAGCATTCTGGACAGACATATTCACTCTTATAGTGATTTTTTACTATACATATAGATGTAATACTCCAGGTATATGCATGATAGCATACATGCATATCTGGAGTTTCATGCATGTATCCATTTATTTCTATAAGAGGTTAATTTTCTTTGTCCATTTGTTGCTTTATCATAAAAACAAAAGAGTGTAAATCAATCACTATAGCTAAACTCTCATAAAATAGGAAATCCAGTTATTTCCCTAACCTCAACCTATTCCTACGTCACCCACTAGCCAAGCATTGTTATTGTTATTTATATTATGATAGTGCCATGGGGCAATTGGCAAGCAGGACTCCACTGTACTAAGTAGTGTACAAACAAAAAATAAGGCCTAGTCTATATTAAAGACTTTTGTCTACCAAAGTCAACTTTTTGTGCTAAAACAGTGGGGGTGTACACACTGCACTCCTCCTTCCCCCGCCCAATTCCCATGATTTTGTGGCAAAATAAAACCACTTTGATGAGAGGCTTAGAGCTTTCATGCCAAACTTTTAGCAACATGGTGTCTTTGTGGATACAGCACTTGATTTTGTCATAGTAAATGCCCTTCAGGGAATGTCCCACGATGCCCAATCTCACTGCTCTGGCCATCAGTTTGAACTCCACTGCACTATAGCACTCCAGCCCCTCCTTTTAAAGTTCTGGGGTTTTCTGAAATTCCCCTTCCTGCTTGTTCAGCATGGACAGCTCATATCACATCTTCCCAGCTGACCTTGGTAGCTCCACACACCAAACGCTCTCCTGCTTGGGGTACACCGGAGCTTCTGGATCTGATCAGCATTTGGAGAGAGAAGGCTGTGCAAACTTTATAAGTGTATTTTCTATGTCAATATCTAAATCACTGATGAAAATACTGCACATCACTAGATCCCTGCAGTACCCTTTTGTTATGCCCTTCCAGGATTACTGTGAACTGTTGATAACTACTCTCTGGGAGTTGTTATCCAACTAGTTATGCACCCATCTTATAGTAGCTCCATTCTAGGTTGTACTTCCCTAGTTTCTTAATGAGAAGCTGATGCGAGACCATATCAAAATGCTTACTGAAGTCTAGGTAAACCACATCTACTGCTTCACCTCTATTCACAAAGCTTCACCCCATCATAGAAAGCTATCAGGTTGGTTTGACATGATTTGTTCTTGAGAAATCTATGCTGACTATCATTTAACACCTTATTCTCTTCTAGATGCTTGCAAATTGATTCCTAAGTTATTTGCTCCATTATCTTTCCTGGTACACAGGTTAAACTGACTGGTTTATAATTCCCTGTGTTGTCTTTATTTCCCTTTTTATAGATGGGCACTATATTTGCTCCTTTCCAGTCCTCTGGGATCTCTTCCTTTTTCTATGACTTTCCAAAATAGCCAATGGTTCAGATATCTCCTGAGTCAGCGCCTTGAGTATTCTATGGTGCATATCAGCAGGCCCTGGTGACTAGAAGATATCTAACTTGTCTAAGTAATTTTTATCTTGTTCTTTCCCTATTTTAGCTTCTGATCCTATTGAATTTTTACTGCCATTCTCTGCATTAGGCATGGGTAAGCTCTGCACAGAGTTCCATGAAGGTGGCTTTGCGCATTCAAAAGTTCTACAGCATCATTCCGGACCCACATAATGTTGTGATCCTATCACTGAGTGCGTGTTGTATGCTCCCAAAAAGCAGAAGAGCACCATGAGCAGAAGCTCCATGAATGCAAACAGTAATGCAGTGCTATGTATTTTCAGGTCAGGAGCCTTGGATTGCCCTTCCAATGGGGACCTCATGATATATTGAGTAGAGAGCAGTGCAGGATCCATTCTTTCACTTTAGTTACACGAGTGCCGCGTGGACATCAGCATTGTAATTACAGTGCTTCTTAGTAATATGATAACTTACATCAACAAATCTTTCTAGTGGAGACTAGGCCTAAGAGACAGCCATTGTTTACAATCTAATTAGAAGAGACTGACAAAAGCTGGGGGGCGGGGGGATATAACATCCAAGCAGAATTGTGTGTCTGTCACAGGGATTTTGTTTGTTTTTGTTTTATTGTGGGGAGAGTGTTTAAATCCTTGGGTGTGGACTAAGCAGCAGAGAAAAAGACAAAATAAGGAGAGGACTTTGAAGAGAAGAGGAAAAGGGGACAGGGAAGGAAGGAGGGATGCATGGAGGGCCGGTGGAGTGAGGCTTAGAGACTGAGGAAGGGCACAGAATAGGCTGGAGCAAATAGACAGTGCGTCTGTACCTCTCAAGTGACTGGATTACATATAATAATTTATGAATGTGCTACTGCTTCTAAGCTGACAGTGGAGGCTCATACATTTAGTTTCAGAAGTTCATGGGTTCAGTCATTACAGATAATTCCACCAGAGCTCCCCTTATGCTTCAGTCATCACAGTGTAGCTAAATTAGCTATGCACACAAACAGAATGCAGCTTTGCTGCATGTATTACAAGCTTAACAAGAAATTGCTTGCAAAATCCACCGTGCATTTGCAGCATGAGCTTTTCAAAGGCTCCAGACTTGGACAAAGGAAATCCGCTTTCTCCAACACACTCCAGACAGGCCAAAGTTTAACTATTTACCCTCAGCAGTCTGAGCCGCAGAGCTGTTCAAAAACGGTCACAGGAGCCTTTTTATAATGGGAGAAGTTTATTTTTTCAGTTCTCTGCCACACTCAAAAATCTACTTGAAAAATGAAAACTTTAGAAAGCTATTAATCATTCAAAAATGAAAGATTAGAATGGAATGATATATAAAGTTATAGTGAGCATTAAGGCTGCTCTATATCATTCCTTGCAGTAAAAAAAAGACATAAAAAAGATACCTAAAACAGGAAATTCCTTGTACAAAATGCCTCTGCATATCTGCTAGATTTCTGCACAAAGTCTGATGGTGGCTGATTCCTGTCTGTGTAATAAGTTTGGCAGTGTCCTTTACTTTCACAGGACAGCACAGCAGTGTGAAAATGTAAAGTTATAGCCGTCTTACTTAAGAACAAACAAAAAAGTAGATTAAAATGCTGAAAAGTGAGACAAACTTAAAACAGTAGGACATCTGGCTACCCTATATGAGAAGGAATAAAATAGCACACATTTACTGTAGCGGGAGCATTCTACACTCTACATACAAACACTGAGTCTACACTACAATTTCCTTAAGTCGACTTAAGCTGCTGCTTAAGTCGACTTAAGGAAATTTTAAGTTGACTTTATTAAACCTACTTTAAAGTCAACTTTACTGGCTAAGTCAATTTTATTAAGTCGACTTAGCCAGTGTAGACATTGATCTGGAGGATGGGGTCGATTGCACCCTCTGCCAAGTAGGCACATGGCATTAAACTGGGGAAAGTGGTAGATACACTAGAGGGCAGGATAGGATACAGAGTGACTTAGACAACTTAGAGGATTGGGCCAAAAAAATCTGATGAGATTCAACAAGTCCTGCACTTACAACAGAAAAGTCCCATGTACTGCTACAGACTTGGGAAGGACTGGCTAGGCAACAGTTTGGCAGAAAAGGACCTGGAGGTTACAGTGGACAAGAAACGGGATACGAGTGAATGGTGTACCCTTACTGCTAAGAAGGCTAACGGCATATTGGGCTGCATTTGTAGAAGCATTGCCAGCCGATCACAGGAAGTGATTATTCCCCTCTATTCAGCACTGAGAAAGCCTCATTTAGAGTACTGTGTTCTGTGTTGGACCTCCCCAGTACAGAAAGGATGTGGACAAATTGGAAAGAGTCAAGCAGAGGGCAACAAAAATTATTAGGAGGCTAGAGCACCTGAAATGAGGAGAGGCTGGGGAAACTAGGTTTGTTTAGTCTACAGAAGAGAAGAATGAGGGGAGTTTGATAGCAGTCTTTAACTACCTAGGAGGTTCCAGGGAGGATGGAGCTAGGTTGTTCAGAACAAGGAGCAATGGTCTCAAGTTGAAGTAGGGGAGGTGTAGGTTGGATAGTAGCCAAAAAATTTTCACTAGGTGGGTGGTGAAACTTTGAAATGGGTACCTAGGGAGGTGATGGAATATCCATCCTTAGAGGTTTTCAAGGTGTGGTTTGACAAAGCCCTGACTGGGATGATTTAGTTGGAGTTGGCCCTGCTTTGTGCAAGGGGTTGGACTAGATGAGCTCTTGAGGTTCCTTCCTACCCTAATCTTCTATGATTCTTTTATGAGTCCATGTAATATTCCTATAATAAGCAATTATGCAAAACACTTGCCAGTGGGGAAAGTCTTCCTAATCCCAGACATTTGGTATATCATTTATACCCTGAAGAATATAGATTAATTTATGTCCCGAAATAATCATAAATTTTTATAATTCATCTACATTTCTCGTCCATTTTCCATAGATTCCTAGATTATGGGGCCAGAAGGGACCACTGTGATCATCTAGTCTGATCTTCTGTGTAATAGAGGTAGAGGGAGCTCCCAGAATTAATTCCTGTTTGAACCAGAGCAGATCTTTTAGAAAAACATCCCGGATGGAATTTTAATTAGCTAGTGGTAGAGAATCCACCACACTCTCTGGTAAACTGTGCCCATGGTTAATTATCCTCACATGGGTCTTAGTGACTGGGTAGAGAAATCCCATGCTGACAGAGAAGGGGGTAAAGAAGTTTTGTGTGTTAACATAGTCCTATTCCTCTGGCCATCCCAGTCATGCATGGTAGGGAGGAGGAGAAAGCTGCAGTCAACAAAGGGGTAACTGAGAAATGTGGCTCCTGAAGCACCAGGAGGAAACCCCCGGTTAGAACCCCCACCTCCAGCAAATGCCTGAGGCAAGCCTGGTAGGGAAAGACTGACTCAGCTACTTGGCGGTAAGGACTCCAGTAAAGCTGCTACCTGGCACCATTGAAGTAAGGTGGTGCCACTGACTTGTTCTCTGTGGAGCTGGAACTTTTGTTTGACCCCACCCATACCAAAGAAAGGAGACCTGCTAGGTCAGGGCCACCGCAGGGACTAAGGGGCTGCAGCCCCCACATGACTGACTTCATGGTAGTAACTAGATGTGCCCCAGAGACACTCTTACAGTCTTCTTTCCTGTCTGAATTTGTCTAGCTTCAACTTCCAGCCATTGGACCTCGTTCCACCTCTGTCTATTCTTGTTCCAGATGTACATACTTATAAAGTATGACCAAGGCATCCCTTAGCTTTCTCTTTAAGCTAAACAGAGTGAGCTTCTTTAGTCTATCACTGGAAGGCATGTTTTCCAATGCTTTAATCGTTCTGAATCATATTAAGCTCTTTGCCTCAGTAGCATGCAGGGGCAGTCAGTCCTACATGATAATTACACACTATTTAGGACAAAATATGAAGAAAAAGTTGAAACAGAAGAAAGAAATTTTATAGGAAGGATGTGATTATCCTAATTTAACTATGGCAGGAAGCCAAGGATAATCTTTTTAAAAAATGACCACACATACTTTCATATCTCTCCAAAAAGGAACCACCTTCAGGTTCTATATTAGGGCATTGGTTTTAATGCTTATTCCAAAGGGAAAATGTCACCTTCTTGGTTACTGGCATCAATTGGCACAGGATATTTTCCTTCAGCACATTGCCATCCAAATACTGATCAGGCTCAGTGCTGTTTGTGACAGCTGATAAGATTGTAGACTAAGGTAGTATGCCTGTGTCACTGAGATGGTATTTCCAAAGCTGTCATTAAATTCCCATTGGTCAGAGTTCCTATACTTAGACTGAGCAACTTTTTCTTTCTCAGAGTATGAATGTGCATTTTAAACGATTTATGTTAAAATGATATGTGCCAGGATCTGTATAGTCTCTGGAGATATGAAATGACATGGCAGGTGCACATGGTACAGCTGTGCATTTCCTGTTGCTGCCACATGCTGTATTTCATTTTTAACTATTCATGTGAGAGTTTGAATTTTAATTTTCATGACAACCCACAAAGATCATCAGCACAAAAACACAGAGACAGAATTGCTGGTCCATGCCACCACTCTGGAACCAACACAATTTGGGAAGGACACAAATGAAGGATGTCAATTCAAACATGAATGGACTGAATTTAAGGCCCGAAAGCACACCATTTATGTTATGGGGTCCCTTAAGATGCTTAAATTGCATGTTCCTCTGCCAGTGGGAAATCTCTGCAGGTCATTTTGGCTATGTCTACACTTGTTAATTTAGGTTGACTTAGCATGTCCACACTTAAATTTAAAGTCGACCTAGGGGGGACCCTACAGAGTCGACCTAGAACATCCACACTGGACGCCTAGGTCGACTTGTAGGGGCTAGGGGGACCTTGGACAGGTTCACGGTGGCAGGGGGGCACCCCTTGCTAACTGCCGGAGGCTCAGCCTTTGCCCCATTGTACCTGGGTACAATGGGGCAAAGGGGGACAGGGACCCTGGCAGGGCATAGGGGCAGGGTGGGCAGGGCTCTGCCCTGCCCTGTGGGGGGGCATGCCAGGCTCCCCCTGTGCCACCCCACCTCGGCAGCGAGGGCAGTGGGGGAGTCCTGGAGAGCCCTAAGTCGACTTAGAGTCGACTTAGGGCTACTCTGCATCCACACTGGCTTAAGTCGACTTTAGAAAGTCGACTTAAGCCTAAAGTCGACTTTAAACTAGGTTTAACAAAGTCAACTTAATTTTCCTTAAGTCGACTTAAGCAAGCTGCTTAAGTCGACTTAAGGAAAGTGTAGTGTAGACGCAGAGTAAATTAAGTCGACTTAAGCAAGCTTAAGTCGACTTCATTTACAAGTGTAGACTCACCCTTTGTACTACAGTGATTTACATTTATGTTAGTTCTATCGACTTACTCAGAATTTACAGAGGTCTGGATGATTTAACTTAATGGTTGAGGTAAGCAAAACAAAACCTATATAAAATGTAAACACAACTTTTTCACTAAACCATTCTAAGCAAATATACCTGTTTAAACCTTAGACTTCCATAAAATCAGTCTTCTTGAGTTACAAAAGCTCACTGATCTATGACCTACTTGCTAAGAGTATATTTATTCAAAAATACATTAAATACACTCTGATTACACAACTCAGCAAATAAAAGCATGTGCTAAACTCAAACCACTTAAACATTCTTCAGAAGCCCACAGCACACTAATAATAATATACCAGGAGGAGAAAATTCCAATCACTTATATTAACCATGGCTTACCCCTAAAACCTCATAAAAGCAATAGAAATAATAATCAATATTCCAGAGCTAAATTGCAATGGACAGAAGTGAAATAAAATAAAATGCAACCAGAAGACCAAAAAGTTCATGGATTGATGGATAGGTCTGGGGATTAGCAATAGGCTATGGAGCCTTGAAACTTCAGGTTCTTATGATCAAATGTGATATGGGCTGGTAGTGGCTGAAAGTTGTTAACAACCACTGACTGTTTGGTAGTCTGTGATCTTAGTCTTTTAAAATCCCTCCTATCTTGCAGAAACAGCGTGTCTCTTTAAAAAAAATATAATAAAAAACATTCAGTGGAATTTACTCTGCAGGACTGAGAGCTAGGGCTGTGTGTGGAAATAATTCTTGGACCTAGCTTCTACAATATGGACAGACAGCCCCATTACTTAGTATTCTTGTCTGCAGCATCAAAAAGACCTTGTAGAAGTGGTCTGTTCAGGACTGAAACAAATTGGTATGAGATTGTACTGTTCCTACCCATGTTGTTCTGTAAATGAGCTGCATGTTAACCCCAAATAAGTTATTAGTATTGCTGCCCCAATGCTGACGTATACACAGTTGAACCAAGGTTTGAACCAATTGAGAAATACAAGTCAACCCCAAATACTAACTTAAATTAGCTAAATCATTGCAAAACCCCTGCATAAATTGGTCTATGTCTGGAACTCAGCACTCATACTGCACCAGTTGCTGATTATTGAACTGAGGGTATTCTGAGTATAGCTAAAAGCTTACGGTAAGTGATCATGATCACTACAGCTGAATCACAGTCAGAATTTTCATCCCAGGAATGGAAGCCCAGATGATGACTCCCAGGAGGCAGTTGACCACAAAAGGAGAATGCAGTTTAATGTTGAAATTACTCAAAAAGAACCATTTCAGGTCAGTTCAACAAAATAAAATATTCCAATTTGAGTCAAACGGACTGAAAACAAAATATTTTGTTTTGCTTTTCAAAAGGAAAATCAAGAATTTTTAGCAAAATTGAAAATTTTGATTTTTCTGGAACCTGACTTTTCTTTCAGAAAATCATTCTGCCAGAAAATTCCCAATCAGCTTTACTCTCCATTGGAACTCTTTGTATTTATTGTCCACCAATGGAACAATTTCATGGGTGCTAGCAAGCAGGGAAGAAATAGAGTAGACCAGGATCAGGTGTGTTTATCACCATGTCATGGAAACCTGCCGTAGTAAAAATACCTGAGTCTGGTCTACAGTGGTACCTATGCCATTGCTTGTAAATAGGTGGAAAAACTGTCTAGTGTAGACAAGGACTCAGAAGGATGGATGTCTCCATAATAATGCAGTCTGCAAAGAAAGGACAGGAGCTGATTAATTGCAGGAGAATCTCAAGAGCTTTTTTCTTCACTTTCTTGGGTGTGTTGCCTACCTGTATAATTACACCGATTAGATTCTTGCTCCTGGATTAGGTTTAATGAGGGTTGGGGGTCAGCCTATCAAGAACAGTCAGGCAGCATGGGTTTGGTTGCAAAGTGCAAGTCACACGTACTGTGAACCCAACTATCTCTAAAATTTTCTTTGCAAACTATCCAGGGCTGTAGGTGACCCCCATCAACCTCCAAGGTTGTTACAGCTAGAAAATGAGACAGTGTAGCTTGGAATAAAATGTACAGAAAACTGATTCAGCTGTCATTTTCTGCTACTGATAAAAACTGATACAGTAAATAGGAAAAGCTGCTTGTTTTGTTTGTTTTTAAGAGGAAAAAGTATTACATTTTCCTTTGTATAGAAAAAGGGCAACTTATCTTCTAGCAAAAGCAAATATTTTTCTTAAACCAACTTTTATTTTCCTAAATATTTGACAGCAGCAGGCTGTACGTTTCTGAAGGAATCTAGTGAACTGCACACATTGACTTTTGAAGTGTAAAATAAACCTTTACTTTACAGATGTCAGGATTGTGACTTTGTGAGATAATGACAGTTTTTGTAGTAGGTTGGTGGCAGTTATTTCTAAGTGGAATGAATAAAGTTTTGGTGCCAACACTTCTAAAAAATGACAATGTGATTATTAACAATTGACTGAATTCAGGAAAGAAACCATCAGCAAAACTGACTGCATTTTGTTTGGTGTGTTTGGGAGGCACAAACAGCTCAGTAAATTACATTAAAGTACAGTTATTTTTAAAGGGCAGCCTGTTGCTCCACCTTGCAGACAGCACAACACATCTGAATCCTAGCTTCCAGAAGGAAGTCCTTGGGTCCAGTCTTGAGCTAAAAAGCAAAGCTGACCCTCACTATTCCCTGTCCCTTCCCATAGGTCCCAGACATTCTAATTCAAAACTTCACTGTGCTAACTTAAAGAGACAGTGGCCTGGTTGTCCATTCTTCCGATCTAAGGGTATGTTCTTACTGTAGTCACAGGCTGTGACTGCATATGAAGACATACCTCAACTAGCCTGGGTAACGGAGCAGTAAAATCATGGCAGCAGGGCTGTCAGCGTGCTTTGTACAAGCCCATCCAGAGCCCCAGCTAACCTGCACTGAAGCCCATGCTTTTCCACATTCACTGTTCCAATACTGAAGCTAGCTAGGTTAGAGCTATTTCCGGTGAGCTGCAATCACACCCTGTAATTGCAATAGAGACATACTCTCTGACTGTTCTCTTCTACAAGTCTGCAGGGAGAGCTGCACAGGTGACGCCCATGGTCTGTCTTGAGGGACAGCCAACTAAGGTTCACTGCCTCCCATGCCCACTGAACAGCAAGAAAGGAAAAAATCCTGTTCCTGCAGTCAGTGTCGATAGACTCAGCACAAGAGGCCAACGCACACATGATGAGGCATCACTCTTTTACTACATGGACAGCCATAGGCTGTCCAAACACTGTCAATTAAAGTCTGGAAAAGTTTGGGAACCTGGGCTGGTTAGTGGTGGATTTGGCTGGAGCCCTAACTCATCTTTATTTGATGTAGGCTCTACCCCAATTTTTGCATAGTCTAATATTGACACACATATTTGATTGCCAGACAGAAACCATAAATTATTTGCACCGTTGGCCAGAGTTTGTCACCTTAAGTTGAAAGTCAAGATTCATTGCCTGGTTCAGAGGAAGGTAAGGGCTTTTTAACCACTAGTGTCACTACATTGATTTCCAAGGGGTTACTCCTGTCTGACACTAGTGTCTGAGATCACAATCCATTTTATGCTGGCCTTCATGCATGAGCTTCAAGCTAGGCTTTATGTGGTTGTGGCTCTCTGCAAGGAATATCAGCTGTAGACTTTTGGGCAGACCATTTTTTTCTCATTTTTTGGGTTTGTGTCTGAGAGACATGGCTGGTTTTGTGTATCAGGGTTTGAGGGGCTCCTGGAGAACTGATGCCCTTTGATTTTAAACCAGCATGCTGCTTCATCCTGCTGGCCAATTGTAGGCTGCCAAAGTTCCTGCCTGGCCAGCTGGAACACCACTGTAGCTATTGCCATCCATCTGCAAATGCCAATTGCATTCACCTACCCGCCCAGCTGCAGAGCAGCTCTCCTTGCCTGTCCAGGAAGCTCAGATCCCATCTGCCTCCTCCCCTGTCTCTATTCATGATCCTTTTAGCCCTTTACTTGTCCTTTCAGCTTCCCAGCTGTAAAATGGCACTACCTCATTACACATATCCTCATGCCAGGTCTCCTTTCCCCTGCCTATACCCACTGCCTTTATCCTTTTGAAACTACTCTCTCTCTCTCTCTCTCTCTCTCTCTCTCTGTGTGTGTGTGTATGTCTTTTACTTCTCCACGACGTGCCCTCTGGTTTCTCTCCTCACATTTTATTTTCTTTAACCCCATCCTATCAATACTTGTCTGACCATCCTGCCCTGCTCTGCTGATTCTGATTTCCCACTGCTCTGTTGCTGAATTTTCTGGAGGAGGAGGGAGAAGAGGAGGAAATGGCTATTTTAGAGGCCAATTTTGAAAATGTGGCCACTTGTATCCAGACTGAATGTTTTCAATGTGTTCTTTTTCCAAACATGAATTGCCTTGTTTACTTCTCAACTGCAGTTAATAAAGAAAAAAACTCTCCTCTACATGGAGAATTAACACAGCAGACCTGCAGTGGCTCTTGTAGAGCCCTGCTAGTCTACAATAAAAATCCACGAATGTCTCCTGTAAATACACATTCTCAGCATTTCTGCTAAATGTATACTATTTTCACAATGGCTCATTACAACAGCGTATCTGTCAACTCCCTTTCATGGCCAAAGGTGGAAGATGGAAAATTCTTTTGAATTGAGCATTCTAGGCCATGGGAGGAGAGCTTGTCTGCTGCGGAATAGCTTGCCCTCCCACAGAGCCAAGATCTGCAGCTTTCTGGGGCTTCTAGCATAGCAAGCCTTTGGTCAAACAGTGCCCTGGGCAAGCCAGAATTTCACGCCCCTCCAAAACACTCATTAATTGGGGATAAACATTAACCTAGAATTTCAGGGGTCCACTCTAGTATTAGGCATGCTGAGCAGCCCCTCCCCGCCAGTTCACAAACCCCTACGGCTAGCCCTGTTTCAAGGGCCTTTGTATGGGGCCTTTAAAGTCCTGGAGGTTCATTTGTTATGACTGTATTCACTAGAAAAAGTGTTACCTAGTCACTTTTTATTTTTAACAGAGAGCGATATATCTCAGCATATTGTTATGAAACTGATGGGGCACATGCCAAATTCTAGGGAAAGGAAAACTGGTTCGGTTTTCTTAACACCCAACCTGAACCTCAGCCCAAACTGCGAATTGAACCAGAGCTATTACCTAGGTTACAATAAAACCCCACAAACAACAAAAGCACAGCAACAAACACAGATAAATCCATCTACTCCCTGAACCCCAGCTGGCCTGCTTCCTACCTTACAGAAATGTCATCCTTGGTTCACAAAAGAACTGGCAAAGAATGTATGAGATTTGAATACAGCAGTGGGCCAGAGTCCAGCAGAAAGCATTCCAGATTCGAGATTTTCCTCAACCTATTGCCAAAGAAGGAAAAAAGTGATTTGGGGCAGCTTTAATCCAGAATGGGAATGGGCAAATATCAGAGAAAGGGAGAGATTTCTGTTCATCTCTCAGACCATTTTTTCAAGGTTTTAAGATGCAACCTTTCCATCTATTTTTTTTTTATCAAGAATGATTCAATTATTCAGTTTTTAAAAGCAAATATATAATTCTAACTAAAATGGGATGCCTGTGCTATGTATTAGGTGCAAGAGACCACCCCCAAAAGCAGGGCTGTCCCCAATTTGAGCCATATATGTTTACTATATTTATTTTTTCATTATAATTTTTGTTTCCCTTTCTCCCCCTTTTTGCAGGCTCTGCATTAGTTCATAATTCTGCTCATTTGTCTGCCCTTCACATATTTATTTTTTAACTGGAAATGTTTCTTCTTAGTGAAATACAAACCCAATAACATGTAAGTTAAACTTTTGAATACTCCATTGACTGAGTCAACTCAAAACTAGGTGAAACCATCCCAAGACTAAAGAACTTGTTTGTGTTGAAAATGGGAGGTGAAGAAGGGAAACCAACCAACTGCAGATAAGCCTCCCAAACTCAGTGGCTATGTCTACATTGTTAATTTAGGTCGACTTTAGCTAAGTCAACTTAGCATGTCCACACCTAAATTTTAAGTCAACTTAGGGGGGAACTTACAAAGTTGACCTGGAGCGTCCACACTGGACACCTAAGTCGACTTCTAGGGGCTAGGTGGACCTGGGAGAGGTCCACGGTGGCGGGGGGGGGGCACCCCTTGCCAAGTGCCAGGGGGCTCAGCCTTTGCCCCATTGTACTTGGGTACAATGGGGCAAAGGGGGACAGGGACACTGGCAGGGCATAGGGCCAGGGTAGGCAGCATGCAGAGGATGCCATTTTACAATGTGTCCTCCCCCACACAGTGTGACCTCACATGCACCATATACACAAGGTCACGCCACATGGAGGATGCTATTTTGCTCCACAAAACAGCACCCTCTTCGCAGCATGACCTCGTACTCACTATATGTGTGTGAAGTCATGCTGTCCAGAGGACACCATTTTGAAAAGCAAAATGGCATCCTCCTTGCTGTGTGACCTTGCATGTACAAGGATTAACCGGCCTGGGAGCACCAGGCTGCCCCCCCCCATGGGTCTCCTCTATTTGCCCCCACCCAAGCACAGGCCCCCCCATCACGGCAGGGGAGGGGGGAGTCCTGGGGCCAGAGGACACTCCTGCCTTGGCTCCGCTCTGGGCCTGTCTTCCCAGGGGAGAGGGGACATCTGGCATGCAGTGTGGGGGCCTCTGACACAGCCCCAGGACCATGGGACCTGGAAGGCCTCGCTGCAAGGCAGCTGGCCCCACCCCTGGGTGGAGCGAACAGAAGCTCGCCTGCCCTGCCCCTCTCTGGCTCCAGGGCCCCGCCGACCCTCCTCACAGCACCAGCAGAGAAAGAGTGCTCTCAGCACTCCTGCCTTGCTGGCACTGAGCCAGGTGGGTGCCAGATTATTGGAGAGGTTTTAGGGGCTGAAGCATGGGACCCCCTTTTTGGATGGAGCCTGGGACTTAAGCCCTTAAAGCCCCTCCGATAATCCAGCCCTGGTCACACTGCATAGAGGACCCTATTTTTAAAAGGCAACTTCCATGCTGTCTGGGGTAGTGAGAAACAAGACATCTAAAAATGGAATCATCTAGGGAAAATGTTGCAGACCCACTAGGGTATGGTAATATGAAGTCTGCCAATTTTTATACATTTTATATATCTTTTTTTTAATAGCAAATTGCCAAGGGCTCATGTTTTTCTTGTCGCTAGTTAAGGGGGAATCTAAACCAACCCAAACATTCCATTACTCATTTTTGTTTCTATTTCAAATTCTGCAGTGAAGCATAGCACACCTATCGGCACCTGTGTGGCACTCGTCCAATGTCATCTGACTCCTTTTCTGTTGGTAGCTATGCTTCATGCCTGTGGTGCATCAGTGAAAGGTGGTAAGTTATGCAGGTGGGGAAGAAGACATTTCATTAACCATGGAACACAATAAATTACCTGCGGGGGAGGGGGAAACTGGGGGCTGGGAGGAGGGGAATGCCACATCAATGCCTGTTCTTTAAGTGATCATAAACATATTAACCACATTAATGACATGTTTCAGGGTTCAGCCAGGCTACACTCCAGAGCAAAAGGAGAGAGAAACATTCCAGAAACTGCCCAGTAATAAATTCAATCAGTGGGTGATAGCATCCCACCAGCTGTTTGGTTTGTACAGCAGATGTTTGTTTTCTAGGTATGACTGCACAAAAATGAAAACTGTTTTCCTCCCTGCTATTTCTTATGATGTTGATTGTGGACCAGAATCTCTGTAACATTCAGCTTTGAGCTCCCACTGGGTAGTACGTAGTAGCACTTCTTTCACACTGGTTTCTCTTTCTCTAGTCTCCCTTTTTCTTTCTCTCTTTGATAGCTAAGTCTCTTGGTCATATGGTTGCTCAGAGTGCCTAAAAAGGTGAACTGAGGGTAACTGGTGCAGGCCTCTCTGCTTGCATTGCAGAATCTGAAACAACAACTCCATTCCAGCACTTTCAGGGGGGGCTAATTCAGATGCACAGTAGATATTTCAAATACTAACATCATTAGCTATTTCATTGTTCATCAAGAAATGGTTTCGGAGAGAGTTCAGCTACAATCTCACCCCCACTTCACAGTCATGAAGAAGCCAAGTCCAAATAGCCTCGCAGGATGTAGGGAAAGCCAAGTTCAAGAAGCCCATGTGTGTATACGAACCTCATGGAAGGGAAGCCCTGCCTGAGGCACTGGCAAAACATGGGGGTATTTGGACCCCACTGAAGGGGAGCTAAGTACAGCGAGCACAGAGCCATGTGTGATCATGTTTGGAAAATCTCCACGATCTGTTGTAAGTGGCATCTATGGAAATGGAGCTTATTTTGTGAGTAGCACTTGGAAGAGTACCGCCACCTTTTTGTTTCCAATTTGGCCTTGAAGGAGCTACTTACAGCCTGCTAATTCTCTGCTCAACCTTAGGCACAACATAAAGCTGCTGTAAACTGCATGGTTGGTGCCTGGGGAATCAGAGCAAGCTGGAGATTGCCAGAATACTTTTTATTTTGGCCACTCCACATGTCAACACACTCTTCCTCTCCCCGGATGCATGCTATATCATGGGCCGGAGAGAGAGAGAGGCATACAAGCAATGGAGCTAAATCCTGTCCTGCTAGGGACTTTTCTGTGCTTCAGCATGTCTCTGCTCCATTTGTGTTGCCTCGGTGGTACAAAGAAAGCAAGGCAGGACCAAGACTCTGGTCCTTCGTGGTTTTTGTCATAATGTAAATATGGCTAGACTAAATAAAAGTCATGTCTTCTATCGTGTTCATTATCGCAGATCTGGTCCTCGTTCCTGCAAAAGGGAGAGGACCTGTGTCCAGGCAATGTTCTTTGCAGGAGTGGGACCTTTTAGTCTGCTGGAAAATCTACACTCTATGCAGAGAAAGGATGGTCCTGTGGTTAGTGCACAGATGTTGGAAGTCAGCAGTTCTGGGCTACTGTTCCCATCTCTATCATTGACTTCCTTTGTGAGTTGGGCAAGTCACTTAACCTTTCTGTGCCCAAGTTTCCTCATAGTAAAATGGAGATAATGACATCTACCTAGCTTCTGTGGGTCATTCCTATTTATAAAGTGCTTGACAGCCTCAGGCAACAGGTCTATAGAAACATAAGAAATTATTAGTGTTGGCTGAGAGATGTGCAAAATACACAGAGATGAATTCTACCTGAATGGTTATTGAATGAAAGAGTGGGTGTAAGGTTAATACAAGGCGCATAAGGAAATATACGTAATTTGTTTTGTTATACACATTCCACCTGCCAGTCAAAATTCCTAGGACTGATTTTTTTTTAATGGTGCGTGCTTTTCCTGTGAATGTGGATACAATAGTACATTAAATTTAGCCAAGTCCCTTTTTCAAACTTGCTATTTAAAGCATTTGGACTTCAGATATTTTATCATGAATTAACATTCATTGAAAAGAATTTGGCTTTGTAAGCATACTGTCTCTGCTGGACTATAGATTTTAAATGTGTGTTAGTTTAGTTTTCAGCAATTCATAGTTCATGAAATTTCTCCCCCATTCTGCCAAAAAAAAACAACACCCCAACATGAGCGCTACAGTAAAATTGGCTCTGGACTGTGTACTCTCTTGGGCTTGTTTTAGAATAGGTTTCTAAAATCTGTCTTCTAAAATAAAGTGACACTATAACAGATGCAGTGTTACTGTAGCCGTTTTGGTCCCTGAAGAAAATCTGAGTTGCTTGAAAGCTTGTCTCTAAACAAGAGACAACTTCTGCCCGCTGATAGGACACAATGTGTGTGTGGGGAGGAGGGGGGCACATGTGACAATCTCATGTGTTGCCTTTGGGAGGAACTTTCCAATTCCATCTCCTTGGGAACCGTCTTTGGGAATAGCATCAAGAACCAAACGATGGGTTTCCTGTTACCTCAGCTTGCCTCTGTTGGCATCATAGCTGCTTATTCGTAATCAGAAACATCTGTACTATTTCAGCAAGAAGTGGTAAATCTAATAGCATAATTATTGAGATAGTGTAATAATGGTGATCCATCCCTCAAACCAGTCTCTAGTCTGGCACTTATCTTTGATGTGTGATTGATATTAGGAGAAAGACAGGATGTACGGATCCACATCTGAACTAGCTTTGGGCCAGGATTTCGAGTAAATGTTTGAGACAAAACACAGCGTTAAAGCTAGGAACAGCTTTAGCTTTCTTTGACAGGCCTGGAGAACGTTCTAAATCAATTTAAGCTTCAGACAGCTCTTTTCTATAGAAGCAACTGTACAAACACTACCAAGACAAGGTGCAGATGTGGGGGAAAATCTGCTCCAATCTGTTCTGCACAATTAAAAAAAATGGTTTTCTCATAGTAATCAAGATATCATGTGTATCATTTCAGCAAGACTTTGTAATTCCTCAGTTTCTTCAAATAGTTTGTGTGCATTAGGAAAAATCTGTGACAGCTTTCAGCTCTAGTGATCAGCTTGTGCTGATTGGCTATTTCCACATGGAAAAGGATTAGAAACTTCCCTTTTTGTAAAGGAAAAACTGGAAATTGAGATCGTCCATCACATTTCTAGTTAGCGACAATGCCGCCTGTCGTCTTTCCAGGACTGGATAGGTCAGCCTTGATTAAAACTTGGATTTCGGTTTGACAGTATGGAATTCACAAGCAGTCCTCAAATGGCAATCACCTCACATGAACAACAGAGCTTGTGAGAAAATCATAATTTCTCATCCTAGCTGTTCTTGCAGAATTGCTGCTGTCCTGTGCTGTGCTTTATTTAGATCTTGAAAATAGGTTCCTTCTGGATGTGAATCCAACCCAGACTCAAACCAGAAAGGCAGGCTGACAACTAAGGATGTGACTATAAATTACATCAAAATGTGGGTGTGTGAATAAGGACACTTCGGCTATGTCTACATTTAAAAAGTTAAGTCGACTCTGTTAAGGCAACTTAACAAGGTTGACTTAAAGTTTCAGTGGGACTAGTTTTACTGAGGGGGGCATCTCACAACAGATCCCTTCTTCCTGCTTCTCCAATGTAAGGGGTTCATAAATCTTTGCCTGTGACATCATAATCTGTTGCTGTGGGAATGCTTGTAGTATCACAAACAGAGGATTACAACCTCAAAGTAGGAGCAAACAGAAAGAGGAGATTGGTTCTGTGAGATAAAAACTGTCTTTACTGAGGATAAATAGATCATCCTTCCAAACCTTTCAAGATCAGTCTTACATACATTTTATAACACTGAGATTAGATTCCAGATTGCTATCTCACAGCAGCCTAATTCACAGCATAGCAAACCCACTCAATAGTCACTTGAGACTTCTTTTTAAAAAAAGAGCTGGAAAGAGATGCAAGGCAAATAGGTTTTTATAAACCTTTTATTTAGAACAGACTGTTTTAGCTTTTTCGTATTGATCATGATAACTGCAAGTAACAACAAATTCCTGCCAAGATGAAATATATAACTAGATCTCATCAGATCTTCATCTGATCTTGGTTTATACATGTTGTTGTATAAATAACATGGAGAAAACCCAGTCTAACCCATACTCCCTGACCATTTTACAGCAGTCTGTCTTTAAATAAAAATGTAACAAAACCATGGTGCTAGACTGGGGCCTTGCTACTGTGAGATCACCGAGGAGAGTATAGAAATGGTACAGCTGAGAAGAGATGTGTAATGCATTTTCTCTGTACAATGCAGTTGCAAACAGGATGCCTCAGGGATCTTGTGGTTTGCTGCAGAAGTGTGCTGTATAATGCCCCTTATTCCTGTTGCAGACAAGGATAACGTACTGCATGGTGGTAACATGTCTGCAAAGGGGGTGGCACTCTGACCACATCTGCATCACAGCAGACTAGACCTCTTGAAGCCATGTCATACACTGCCAACTAGAAGCTAGAGTCCAAGGGAGTACTGGCTCTCATTTGTGCTGGTGTCAGAGCAGGAGCATGCCTAGAAAGAGAGGAGTTTTCTTGTAGTCTTTCTTCTAGCACATCCATTTAGAGGCTTTTTAAAGTGTGTCCTTTGTTTCTAATCTATAAGAAAAGAAATTAAAGGAAATCCATAAAGAGCAGTAAATACATATGCAAATGTTACTTTTTCTTGTAGGTCATCACCATAGTAACTATTACTATGGGAGACAGAGAGGCAGGGTCTAATGGTCTGGGCACAGGTATGGGAATTGCAATCTCTTGGGCTCTATTTCTTTTGCGGATTCTGCCTTTCTTTCTTACCCTGGGTAAGCCACTTTTCATCTTTGCCTCAGTTTTCCTTTCTGTTCAGCAGAGAGAATGCATGCCTACCTCACAGGAATGCTATGAGGAGACATTCTCTAATGTTAACATTCCTATGAGGGAGACGGTGTTCCAAGGGACTTTGTAGAAGACTCCTTGAATGCCAAGCAGTATTGTTGAAAACTTATGACCTTTTTATGCCTGGCTCTTGTGTGGCATGTTCTCTCTATGCAAGGACTAGGCATAATTAGTCTCTCTGCTCCCTGCTTCATCATTGTGTCCCTGAGGCTCAAGCTACACAAAAGCAGTGAGCGTGGTAGGGGAAGAGTCTGTCATGGCTAGGCTTGGCAGAACTCAATTTTAATTTTTTTATAATTTTAATGGATAATGTTGATGTTTGCTTTTAAACATTTTTTTTTCAATTTTTATTAATTTAAATTTTCATCAGTGCACAAAATTATGAGTGGGAAATTATGGGGGGGAGGGGGAGATTAGACAATAATTATTGACAGCAGATGCTGAGATTCAAAAAGTTAAAACTTCATAACTGTTACAACATTATATGTCAAAATGTTAGCCTTAAATCAAACATTAATAAATTCTTAAACTGTATTTTTCTTGCTTTGCCTATCTGTACATTTAGATTATTATGGACTGGAAATATTTTCCTCAGTTTGTGTGTATAATGAAACTGACATTTAATATAAAAATTGAATCCTTCCATCCTAGGCTATGTCTACACTTGTAATTTTAAGTCGACTTTAACTAAGTCGACTTAAAATTAAAGTCAACTTAAAGGGGAACTTACAAAGTCGACCTAGAGCAACCACACTGGATACCTAGGTTGACTTCTAGGAGCTAGGGGGACTTTGGGCAGGTCCACGGTGGCAGGGGGGAACCCCTTGTGTGCAATGGGGCAAAGGAGGACAGGGACCCTGGCAGGGCATGTGGGCAGGGTGTGACGCTATCTGGATTTAGGGAAGCATTTATGATATTATTTTCTATTCATATATCATATATGCTATAATCCATAGGAACTATGTCATGTTTGGTATCAATAGAAAGGTAGTAATTTGCTGGGAATGATTATATAGTTTATGTCTAGGAATTGTCTTTGGATTAGAAGTTAGGAATTTGGTTGTTAATCTGTACTTTAACTTGTGAGAGTCTGTGTAAACACCTGAGACATGCTGTCTACAACCTTTGTCTCCTTAATGTTAAGGAATCTGCCAGCTACAATGGGCCCAGGGAGTAACCTGATGAGCCATTAAGGACACAATGGTTGTATTCCTTATGTCCTTAAGTCGACTTAATTTACAAGTGTAGATGCAGCCCTGGTGATGGCCCACCATCTCTCTTCACTAGCCAATGGAATTGGTTGGCTGTGGAGGGGAGAGCACACACTACATTACCCTATGGGCTTCTTTTTAGAACCGTTGCACACTGGAGAACTGTTTCCTGGAGTTGCTCCTGGCATGATATAGGTCTGCAATATCCACCGCCTGGTTCTTGTCCTTCTTTAGGTACAATCTAGCCCATAGACTGTGTAATAAAAAATATTCTTTTTGATATTATTCAATTCGATAGTAGAAAACATAGCAAATTTTTGTCATGCTTATTATCAATCTGTTGCCCATTTGCAGCTCTCTGATTGCTTGATATGTTTGTACCAAGAAGCCCCATTTCAACTTTGCTTTCTTATTGTTGCCTCACAAGTTTCTCTAGGCAGCTGAAGGCACAGGTAATGTTGCAGAGTATTACATCTGGAGAGTGCTGAAGTGAAGGGCACTTGGAAGTCTGAAATAGTTGTTGAAAGCTATTTGCGGCCTGGTTTCTAGGAGACAGCATGACTCATTGCATCTTTCTTTGCAGTCTGTAGCTCTCAACCATTTATCAACTAACACACTTGATCAAGAATGATAAAAATCTTTTGAAAAAAATTATAGGGTTTGCAGTATAGAATGGGGACAGCAAAGTGTGGAAATAAAATGATTGCTGAAGATAAGGTCTGCTCAAACAGCATCCAGGGGTGTATTCTCACATCCTTCCAGGAGGATTTATTGGTGGAACTCCCATTAGGGCTAGTGATAGATGCATGCGTAAATCCCTGTGCATCTTGACAATTTTCCCTTTAATGTGCTTTGACTGGACTTCACATTCAGCAATCACTTTATTTCTCCAATTTACTTTTTAAAATACCATCACCATTATTTAATCCAGCACTCCCTATATTTTTCAAAACAAGAAAAGGAAGTCCCCTTTAGTGTGAATTTATCATTTGGATGCTGATGTATGATTCTTAGTAATAATAATGGACCAAAATATTGATTTCAGTTGAACATTATTTGAGAAAGAACAGCTAAAAAAGAGGCTACATAGATTTGGCCCACTAATCATAAATAAATACTACTTAGCAATTATATAGCACCTGCACATGCCAAACACTGAAAAGAAAATCGCATGAGTGATAAATCAGTTTTCTGGTGCTCATTTACCAATAAAGGTGCAAATGATATGCAAGGTATTAAAAACAGATTGCATGTGAATGTAGATTAGCATCCACGAGGGAAGACAAGGGACAATTAAACATTGACTACAAAAGGATGTTCAATAACTCCTGTAACACATACAGATAATATTTGTAATAACCTGCTCCCCTGGTGACTGTGTCTGGTACTGTTGCTTCCACCAGCCAGCATTCACTCCCTGTCTATTTGGGAATGTCTACACAGCAAAGAAAAAACTGTGGCTGGCCCATGCCAGTTGACTCGGTCTTTCAAGGCTCCGCCTGCAATACTGTATCATTGCTTTATAGATCCCAGATCATGTGTGGTGGGAGACATACAGAGCTCAGTCTCCAGTCTGAGCACAGAAGTCTACACAGCAATGAATAGCCCCTTAATTTCTAAGTGTAGATGCACCCTAAGTTAGTAGCATGTATCAGGCTTAGTCTTAGAATCAGTGAAAACAAAGTGTCTTATTTATTACACAAAAAGCCAAATATAAACTAAGAAGAAATAAGAGCATTGAATATAGATTTATACATAGAAATGCTTTTCTTACTCTGTAAGTACTAAATAACTCTTGAGTATCTTAATTATTTACAAATTAACATATATATTGTGCCATAACCTCTCTGTGTCTGATGCCACCTCTCAGTACCAACTCATGGTGCTGGGTTACTGGGATGCCTTTGGGAATCCCTCACTTCCTCTGAGAAATATCTCGTCCCACCAGAGCCCATCATGATCTACTTATGTGAGAGCTTCTGAGATTGGGGCTCAGGCCACCAACTTGAGACCTTCAGGTTCCCTCCTCAGAGTTCTACTAACCCTTCTTGGATTAGTCCCCTTCTGCAAGCAAGTCTAGCAGGCTTTTTCTCTGATACTCTGATCCCTGTTCCTTGTGACTACCTTGTCACCATTCCCAGATCTTTCTCTCTCAAAATCTACTCTCCAACCATCATCTGCCCAACCCCCATAGAAGCTCCACCCCTCACTTGGTGTCACTGTTAGTGATGTCACCAGCCTCAACTGTTCCTTGACAATATCTAATAAAACAATAGATCTGAATGAGCTTCTTAACAACAAGAAAATAGTGTCAAAGGTGAGACCTACCAAATGTGATCTTCACCCCACAGGAAGTGTATTCTCAGCACTGAGGGAAGCCTAAGAAACTGAGTAAATAGAAATTTTCTACAGATCCAGAAAAAGTTAATAAAATAAAAATAAGTATTGAAATCTGTAAAAGGTCTTTCCTTATGGCAAGTTCAATGTTCCATTCTAGAAGTGCACAATTGCAGGATTCTACTTATGTATAGTAGAAAAGAGATTTAAAAGGGATGTGATCAGGATTGGATGGATGTTTTTTCTAAAATGTACTTTAAGAATTATTTTGAGGAAGTTCTATGGCCTGTGCTACACCAGGAATTAGATTAGAGGATCACAGTGGTTCCTGCTGGCCTTAAAATCTATGACTGTAGGTAATTTTTTTCAAAGAGACCCTAAGTTCAATTTTCAAAAGTAACTCTGGCATTCAGGGCTAAATCCACAAAAGGGATTTAGGTGCCTAACTGCCACTTAGGAACCTAAATCCAAAATTTAGATATTCAAAATCCCCTGCATAGCTGCCATTTAACCAGGTAAGAGCCTAAATTCCCTGCTGGCTGCCTGACTTTCTATTCATAAAGTCATCTAAATTACTAGCAGTGGGCATATGCAGAACTTCCTAAGTCCTGACATGCAGCGCCTAGCTCATGCCTAAGCCCTGTGAGATCCACAAACTAGGCATTCCTCTTCTTGCGTCACCTGCATGGCCCAATCCACTGGTGGTGCTCAAAGCCTGTTCTTGAGCACATTTACTGGGTGGAATCCCATGCAAAACATAGCCAGAGCAGATGGTGCTGCTGTTGCCACCCCCTGCTCTTCTCCTCCATCCCAGGCCCAATAGATCTGTGGTTAGGGAAACTAACTGAGATATGGCAGACTCAACTTTTAATTCCCATGATGCCTGGAAGCACAGGGACTTGAGGCTCTGACCGCTAAGGTTCAGGATCTAACCACTGACTTATGAAGTATTCGGAGTAGGTCTCATTCAACTGCCTTTTCCCTGCCCCATCTGAGAAATCCAGTGGGACAGATGTCCCTCCCTCTGGCCTGGGGTCAGGTGCCAAACTCTCTTTGAGGAACAGGACTTAGGTGCCCCAGATCTCCTTGGCAATCTCTTTTGACTAGCTTATTGACCTATTGACAGCTCCCTGATTAGCTTTCTGGCTTTTGTGAATGCCACTGTTAGGTGTGTAGCCCTCCCCATTCATTATCCAGGGAGCCTGGGCACCTAAAAGACTTTGGATTCCACTAGTCAGCAGGATGCATAAAGTCAGTCTCTGCACACTGTGTGTAAGTGTCCTTTGTGGATGTAGGCCCAGATACATGAAGGAGTTTAGGCTCCAAACTTCCCTGAAACTCAGTTGAAGTTAGGAGCCTAAATATTTCTGAGAATGTGGGTGCTAGCCTTTAGGATCAAATGTTCAGGACTTCGGGTCCTAAGCCACGTAAGTGCTTTTGAAAATAAAATCTTAAATCTCAGTGAAAATCAGTGGGATATACACTTCTAAGTGCCTCAATCCCTTTTAATAGGGGACTTATGCTCATTTTTGAAAAATTTATCCTGTGTACTTTGAAATTTTGACCTGTTGATAGTTGTTCTATTTTACAGGACTCAGCTTAATCATTCCTCAGTGTATTTATTAAAAACCATTGTTTGCTGCAGCATGAAATGTATAGAAGGAAACCCAGAACCAAGTGTGGGTGCAGTGCTTTGCACTAGAACCAGATTCTATTCCAATATTCTCATTCCCTCGGCTGTCATGGTCTGTGAGTGCTGCAGAGATAGCAGCAGCAGCAGCTTCTCCAGCTGCTTAACCAGAGATGTTGACAGGCTCTACTGGGAGTCCCCCTGAGCTAGAAGAATGGATGCCTTAAAATAGGAACAGATGGGACTATGTGAAGTGATGGGACCACTGAGTTCCAACAAAGATAGGGAGGACTGTGTATCCCATTGTAACAGGAAGATGTTCATGCTGTTTCTTACTACAGCTTGCATCAAAAGGATAGGGAGGTCTGGTCTTTTTAAAAAAATGTAGGGAAGTATAATTTGTTGAATCCACTAGGTAAAAATGGCAAATTTAAAGACACTATATTAGAAATCATTTTGCAGGAATAATTATCTTAAACATGCCTTTGATTAAATAAACAAATACACTTATTTTAGATGTTACACAACTGCACAAGACCGCATAGGAACTAGTAAAACATTCTGTTTTAATGATTAGCTTCAGATTAGAATCTGAAATTCCTCACTCAGGTTTTATGAGTATGAAGGCAGTTGCCTATATAAGCCTTCAGTAAAAGATGAGTCCCATTGAATTTAGCAGGCCTGAGTCTGATCTTACGCTCACATCAGTGTATTATTAACTTCAGTGGAGTTACTCTAGATTTACACCATGCAAGTGAAAGTAGAATCTTTCCCAAAGGATGTTTTGCCATTACCCTCAATAGAGCTGGGCTAGCCTTTCAGGAGTTGGCCCCTTAATTTTCATAGATAGATAGATAGATAGATAGATAGATAGATAGATAGATAGATAGATAGATAGATAGATAATTTCATTTTATAATAGCAAAACCACATTCTGGGATTATGTTGCAAGATTTTAGAGTGACTTTGCATTTCTCTGGAAGGTAACATTACTCAGTCTTTGACCTTATACCTTTTAGTACAACCAAAGGTGTTCTACAATTGCCCACAAACGCACTGCAAAAGGTGCCTTACTGTTTAAGTGGCACCCACCGCAAAAGTGGCATGAGAAGAAAGAGGGCAGATCTCCTCCTAATTGCATCAGCACTTAGCATCAGGTAATGCTGAATTTTGGTGTCAAGAGGTAAAATGTAAAAAATGATGTACATTTTCTGCCTCATGTAGACCTCTGAGAGGCATTCACTCTGTGCTGTGGCAGAGTACAATTTAACTTCTCTTTTAGACCCTCATTAAACAGTGTAAATGATAACAGAAACAAAATGGCACCATCTTAAATTGCCTTCGGGCCGAGTGTCACTGTTAGACTTAACTTTGAGCCTCTTAGCTTCTGTGGAGCAGAGAAAACTTATCCTCCTCTTAGGACAGATCAACACTTAAAATGTTGCATTGGTGCAACTGCTGTAATACTTACATGAAGGCACTCCTTCTCTGAGGGAGAGCTTATCCCATTGGCATAATTAATCCAACTCCCAGAGAGGCGGTTGCTATGTCAGTGGGACAACTTCTATGTCGACATAGCGCTGCATGCATGGGAGCTTCCAAAATGGCTTCTAAGCTGGAGATACAAAATGGATACCAACTGACACTCTTAAGGAGAGCAGGAACCTTCTACACCCCTAGCAATCCTTCTGGATATCATCTGTAAGAATTCAGACTCAGCTGGAAAAAGTAAAGTAATGGCATACCATATCAGGCGGATTAATGATAGTTCATCATAGAGTTTGGGGGATCCACAGCCACTTATCTTAATGTACGGAAAGTAAGCCCCCACTTATTGCTATTGTTACCTAATGCTTGACACAGCATCAGCACTCACTTATTGTCTGGCAGAAACTCAGAGATACTGATATTCAAAGCTGCAATTTCTGACTCTTTTAGCATCCCTTGATACATCTGATTAAAGCAAATGATCAATACTAAACTTTGAGGAAAACTAGTGTGGGTATGTTACAGATGACATCCCATGAATAAATAACATAGATAATAGCATTTGTCTTACTATAAGGCTCATCTATAATTTAGCAAGAATAATGCCCATTAAAAGAACACCTAAGATGATCACTGCCAAAGCAAAGAGTTAATTGGTTTCTATCTTCTGGGAACTCTGTCATAATAAGATAAGAGATGAGGAAGTGGTTACCAACTATATATAATGAATGTAAAAGTTCTTGCTCTCCACGTTATTGTCTTTGTACCAAGTCTTCTTCAACAGCCTTTTAATGGCATCATTTTGATCCAAGTTCTTTAACCTGATAAAGACTTTAGAGAGGTTTCGTCCTCTTTCCTTAACATAAAGGTCTAGAACTTGTTCCAACAGGAGTTGTATTGGGCACTAAGTGAGTATCTTGGAAAAATATACACTCCTTGTTAAATGAATGAACAGAGTACTAAATTTAGAGGCGGGGTGGGGGTGGGGGTGGGCAGAATAAACAGTTATGTCTCTGAAATATTGAACTTTAATAAAATGTAGCCAAATATTCATAATATATAGCTATGGAACATCTATAAAATGTTTCCTTCATCACTAACACAAAATCAATTTGCAGATATCTGCATTTAATCTAGGAATTGTGTGCTTCCAAGGCAGAGAGACAACCCCAATCCTGAAACATTACTTATGTGAATATTCTAGTGGTTTGTGTTTTCCCATAAGGACTGTGCATACACACTGGCACATCTGTTCACTGTGCAGTCCCTTAACTTGGAATGGATAACACTGACTTCAGGGATTAATGCCAGCTTCACCAGCATAAAAAATATTTGCATTCTAACCATCTTTGCAGAATTAAAACAAAACATTATTTCTTCTGACACCATATCAAAATATGGAACACCTTCTAATTCTGCCTGTAACAGGTGATCTGTCATCTGATTCCATTTAGCATGTTAAATTTATTTCCAGAACTATGGTGATCAAATCAAAATGTTTTCAAACCATTATGGACTAATATTCCCTATGGAAAATTTCACAAAGTCCCATTGTACTTCACTTCTAAATTTATTAAACATAATGTAAAACAATCCATATTTCAGACATTCTCTATAGATGTTGTAAGAACACTGTGCCAGCATTTATGAGATCAAAAACATGCCCAGGTTTTAAATCCGCCACCCTGAATATATATTTTGGTTTCATGGAAGATTGAGCTTTCAACCCCAAAGCAACAAATCAGTCCACTACCCATTGAACCTGTCACAGCCCTATCCTTGAATAAGACCACATGTGTCACCATTGTCAGTTCTCTAGTGTTGGAGTACAAGGAGAAAGCCAGGACAATATAAAACACATAAATTAAAAAATTCTGCTTTTGGGAGACTGGACGGCTTGGGGATTGGTAATGGGATACAGAGCTGCTCTCTGTTACACATTCAACTCTTCTGATGGCTCTATTCAGTGACCTATGGGATTGCAGTTCAGTTCCTAATGGACATGTGTCAGCATTACTAAAACATCCATTGCTAATTGGTACTTTTGTTAGCAATCAAAGCAGTGCGGCTGAGGATTCAGTGGACATGGAGACTGAATTAATCTTTCACTCCTGAGGCCATATCCCCCATAGCACTGAAGCACATTGGCGGTGTCTGTGGGAAAACTCACTGCTCATACTGTACAGTATGTTTCCTGGGGATATACAGTTTTTACTCTCCAGGCCTGTCATTCTAACATCTTTAATGAGTACCAAATTCTTTGATTTTTTTTTTTTTTAAGTAAGCAAACTGATGCTTTGCACCACCACAGGATATCTGCATAATTAGGGTCCTTTATTCCCCAGTGAGAAATCTCAGGAATCTACCCTGTTTTGAAACGGGAGTAGATCAAAACTCACTTTGGGAACTTTAAAGGTCCACATGGATTTAGTTTGTAGCAGGCTAGTACAGGGCAGTTTTGCACCCAAGTTTGCCATGAATTAAATGTTTGTGTAGACAAATCTGACTAGACAATGCAGGCTGCTATAGAAAGGAAAGGAATCTTTACAGCACTTGCCCACTCCTTTGGAGAGGCCCAGAATCCTTTTCTAGAAGAATTCCAAAGGGGTAGCCGTGTTAGTCTATTGTAGAAAGACAACAGAGTCCTGTGGCACTCTGTTAGTCTTTAAAAGTGCCACAGGACTCTGTTGTCTTTCTAGAAGAAGTTCTCCTGTCTACCTCTGAAACAGAATGAAATGATATTAGTTACAATTCACATGACTAATAGGAAAAGTGGTTTGGATAAGAACATAGGCACTCCTCTTTCCCTGACTTGTTGCCCAAAACTCACACTCAAATTATTTTGAGGTTACAAAACATTCAGTTCAATTCTTTCCAATTTGGTACTTGGTCTTATTATCAGTTATATAAAACTCGTAATAGTCTATGTTTGAAGTACATACTTAGGACTTTGCCCTGGTAGCCCAGCAGGGCTACTGAGATCAGCTGAAGCCTTGGCTATACCTGAAAGGTGTGCCACCTTATCTAACCAGTATAGTTAAAGTGGTGTCCATTATAGCCAGGGATTAATATAAGTGGTACTCAGGTACTCTTGAGCACCTAATCTTTCAATAAGCGTACTGAAAACTTCCCTCAAAGGCTCACATGCATACCACCATACCCTGCGCAGCCGCTGGCTCATCCACCCTGCCCAAAACCACACCCCGCCACCACGCTCCCAGGCCCTGCTGCCAGTGGCCCAGCTCCTGAGCTGGATTTGACCACCAGCCCCTGCTGCCACCACCAGCTCCAGGCTGGATCCAGTCCCTGCTGCCTCTGGCCCTGGGCCGGATCCAGCCTCTGCCATCAGCCCTGGCTCCCATGTCGGATCTGGACCTGGCGGCTCCTGCTGCCAGCTCCTGGCTCCCAGGCTAGATCCAGACCCCAGCCTTTGCTGCCATTGCCACCCTGGGCTGGCTCCTGCCTTCAGCTCTGCCAGTCCCAGATCCTGGATCCCGGGCCAGCTCCTGTCTTCAGCCCTGCTAGTCCGTGGCCGGGGCCAGATGCCGTGACCAGCCTCCTCTCCCTGACCTATCCAGGTTGGGGACAGCCTCCCCCTCCCCCCCCGCCTCCCGCCTACCTGAGAGGAGGGATTTAACTTTTCCTTCTCTTCTCCTGCTCTGCACCATGTGCCTCAGCTACATGCTGCAGAGCAGGAGACTTAAAAGAGCTGGTGCACATCTTTGCGCCTGGACTCGGGCACTGGCTTGGACACTCTGGGCTTGCCCCCCCGTGTTCAGCATCAGTGACACCCCTGGAGTAAACCCTGAGGCCTGTCCGTGTTTGAAGCCAAGGAAGGTATAAAATACCCAACCCAGAGCCGCTGTAAGAGAGACGCTGAGTGATGCCCAGGCAGGGGCAGGTAGTGGTGGTGAGGCTGCCCTGTCCCAGCTGGAGCTAGGCAACAGGACTGCTATAGGGGACCAGCAGCTGCCACACACTGGGTAACTGCAGGGGAGGGGAAGTGCGGGGGGGGATTTGTGTCCCCCCAGCCTCACATTCCCCCCTGCAGGTACAGACCCTCCTCCCCAGGGCAGGGGGTGGGGGAGTGAGGCCAGAACAGCTCCTGCCTCCGCGAGACAGCTTGAGGGGGCGCAAACATGATGTCTGATAGTCAAGTACCAAACAATTTCTGCTGATACTCATTGGAGAACCTAATCTGAAAAATTATGTCAACCCCTGGTTATAGCAGTATAGGATGCTTATATTGGTATAGTTAGTCCCATAAGGAAGAGGAATAACTATACCCGTAATTATACTATAAGTAACCTTTATACAGGTATAATTGTATCCTCTTTAGTAGAGCCCTGCGTGGATACAAATATGTGGATCCACGTCCAATCTGCACCCGCAGAAATAAGCTTCCATCCAACTGCAATCCACCCACCCTCTTTTAGACTTACCCGCACCCATATCCACATCTGCTTATCAGTTGTTTTGCAGAGCAGCCCTCCATGAGCTGTTGAGTCTCTGCCACCCCAAACAGCTGATGAGCCCTGCCTAAGATCTAATAAGCTGTTTAGCCCTGCCGCGTAACAGCTGATGAGCCCTCCCAGCTGCCCCTCCCACCTGACAGCTGATGAGCCCTGTCCACCTGCCTTCCTGCTTCAATGAGCCCTTCCAGCTAACCCTGCCCCAACAGCTGCCCAGCTGCTCAATCCTACAAGGAGCCTAACAGCTGGCTGCGTCTACACTTGTAAATTAAGTCGATTTAAGCTTGCTTAAGTCGACTTAATTTACCCTGTGTCTACACTACAGTTTCCTTAAGTCGACTTAAGCAAGGGCTCACCCTGTCCCTATGCCCTGCCAGGGTCCCTGTCCCCCTTTGCCCCATTGTACCCATGTACAATGGGGCAAAGGCTGAGCCTCCTGGCACTGGGCAAGGGGTACCCCCCCCCCGCCACTGTGGACCTGTCCTAAGTCCACCTAGCCCCTAGAAGTCGACCTAAGTGTCCAGTGTGGACGCTCTAGGTTGACTTTGTAAGTTCCCCCCAAAGTCGACTTAAAATGTAGGTGTAGATGCACTAAGTCGACTTAAAGTTAAGTCGACTTAGCTAAAGTCAACCTAAATTTACAAGTGTAGACATAGCCAGCTGTGACCGTCCCCCCACAATCTGCAACAAATGGTCTGGGGATATCCACTTCACATCTGAGGTTGTGAATATCTGCGGATGTAGTGCAATCTAACTTAGTGGGGGCTGTGCCACCGTTTGCCATGAAACCTGGGGTGCCTCAGGATATTTTGCTGCTGTAGTTCTCAACCTGGGCTGCTCATAAACAGCCTGCAACCCACAGGAAGGGGTGGGGCAGGGCTCAGCTGGCAGATGGATTAAAGGCTCCAGCGGCCCAGATCCAGTCCATGGGCTATAGTTTGCCTACCTCTGCCCTAGGGGCACATGAGCTGTCATAGGTGTGTACGACAAAACTCCTGTGATGGTGGACAATGCATTATGTTATCCTTAGCTTTTTTACTGTATTCATAGGTATATTATGACCCTATCTCAGATGAGGATATACAATAGACTACATTATCTGGAAAGGGACCCAGCCTAAAAGTTTGAAAATCACTTGGAGAGACCTCTTACTGTTCAGCAGATGGTACCATGAGAGATCACAATAGATTTCATAACACCGGCGAAATAGCTGTTTCAATCTTGTAGCTCACAATTGTTAGGAAATTAGCTGAGGAAATTAAATACCTGTATCTAGCTCAGACAGTGTGCCAGTCCTCAATTTATAGCAAGTTGTGAGTAAGGGTCACTCAGACTTCCATTTTCTTCTTTGATGGCCTCTGTGCATTCACATTTGTGGGGTATGGTGGCCCTGACATTGAACTGTAAAACTGCTTGAAAAACTGTGTTCAGTGGGGGAGTGCATGCTACATTTCGTGCATGAGTTATGTCATCATCCTATTCTATATAAGGGAGTATAACTCCCCTCAACCACCTCAGTTCCTTCACATCAGTTACAAAGAATGAAAAGAAATCTCCTTTGTGTTCTCAGGCCAGCACTTCCCTTTGTCTAGTTCAATAGTTTCTTGCAAGTAGTTTAGAGTAATATGGGATCACTTAATGTAGGCAGCCTTCCCACTTGGAGAGCCTTCAACCTCTCACTAGTGCAATGTTTGGCCCCTGGCACCCAGCTCTATAAGGGATTGCCCAGTGATCATAATGGAAACCTATTCCTATGTCCTGTACCTTTTTTGTCTGGGTAACCCAAGGTCCAGTCAGCTGTGCCTTCACTCCTGTTGCTAAAATAGAGAGACTTTTGAGGCTCCAGGTTCATTTGGCTCTTCAGTGCCTATAGCCTGGTACTCAACAGGACCTATGACTATACTGAGACCAGCTCTGTGCTGAGGTCTCTGATGTGGGACCCAAGATTGATTTTGCTGCTCAGACTTCAGCATTGTCTTCTATCATAGACTTGAGACTAGAATCTCCTTGGCTATGTCTACATTGGCAAGTAAATTCAAATTAAGGAAGCTTAATTTGAACTAACTAAAGCCATGGCTACACTAGGCTTTCATTAGTTCAAATTAAGGGCTTCCTTAATTCGAACTAATAAATTGGAATATGTTATTCGAACTAAGGGTTAATTCGAACTAGTTAGTTCGAATTAACCAATGTGGCCATGTTAGTTCGAACTAATTGCTTAGTTCGAACTAACTGGCCCAATGAACTTAATGCAATTCGCTAATTCGAACTAAGCAAGTGCCATGAATGGCACTTGCTTAGTTCAAACTAAATTTTGCTAGTTCGAATTAAGTGAATTCGAACTAACTAAAATTAGTTCGAATTAGTTAGTTCGAATTAACTAATTCGAACTAACTTCAGTAAGTGTAGACATAGCCCTTGATCCTAACCTGGGAGTAAATCTGTCACCCAACACGATGAATACCAGTTAAAAGTAAATTAGCATAGACGACCACAAAGACACCATCTATAAAGGCCTCAGCAGCATTGGTGATGATGCAGAAAATGGCCACCCTGGAGCCTACTTAGCACCATTCCCTTTTACTCCAGTGCTAGACTTGTCTTCCAGTGCCAATTGCCTTGGCATTAAAAGCCAATGTAGTCATCCAACCAGTTAAAAAAAAGAAGAGGAAATATATCTTGGTCAGTTGGTCGGTCAGAAGGAAGGAAGGAAAGAAGAATAGAGGATAGTGTGTGTGTGTGTGTGTGTGTGTGTGTGTGTGTGTGTGTGTGTGTG